>CM075988.1:23043570-23065126 GCA_038087875.1 Malacoraja senta
CAGGTGAAGGAATCTTCAACAAAACACAATGTGCTGGAGTAATTCAGCAAATCAGGGAGGGAGTGGACAGGTCATTATCTCCATAGATGCTACCTGATCTGCTGAGTTACTGCAGCACTTTGTGTTTTGCTCAAGAGGTGAGTATTTTATGGATAGAAAATTAAGATCCATCATTTAAAACGGACGTCGGAGGATGATGGGATATATAATAATATCATATATTAGCAATTTATTAAATATTTTTATATAAGGTATCTCTTAATTAATATTTTTATATTAGATATTATATGGATTGACAATATAGAAAGAGCTGTCAGAAGAGGTAGTTGAGGCAAGTACTATAACAGTATTCAAAAGACACTTGGACAGGTACCTGAATAGGAAAGGTTTAGTGGGATTATGGGCCAAACACGGGAAAATTGGACTAGCCATAGATAGGAAAGGTTTGGAGGGAGATAAGCTCAATATGGGCAAATGGGACAAGCTTAGATGGGGCATCTTGGTCTGCATATGCAGGTTGGGCCAATGTGTCGGAAGGAACTGCAGATGCTGGTTTAAACTGAAGATAGACACAAAAAGCTGGAGTAACTCAGCGGGTCAGACAGCATCACTGAAGATAAGGAATAGGTGACGTTTTGGGTCGAGAATCTTCTTCAGACTGCCAATGGCCTGTTCCTCTATTGTACAATTCTACGAATCTATGAGTCTATGACTAATATATTTATATTACATCTTTAAATAAATTGCCAAACTATTCATCTCCTTACCCTTTTAAATAACAATGTTTTACATCGCAATTTTATATTTTAGGGCTAAACAGTATCAATGTAAACCACAGCCCAAGTAACACAGTTCAAATGAAGTATGTTGTGAAGTGTCAAAACTTCAAAGAGGATGTTTGTTGCTATTCAGCCAGCAACTGCACTGCCCTGATGTATATAAACCAAAAATGTATTTTCACACCTGTTTTGCATAACACATGAAATAAATAAAATTCACTGTTCGAGATTATTTTCATAAAAACAAAACAATCTTATCTAGGTCATGCATAGACTTTTATGCATAAAGTTACTTACTGCTCTTAGAAAATGTCTGCTGTTTGCGTGAGAATTCTGGATGTATAAATACTGGATTAATGAGAGTTCATTGTAGGTTACAAGCTGACTAGAAACATAGGCAGTGTGCTTGAAAACCTGGAACAGACATTGTCTCTGAAACCGATGGACATTAACTGAGCTGCTCCCGTATGAAACATATTGATAAGATTGTTAAGGGCTTGGACACGCTAGAGGCAGGAAACATGTTCCCGATGTTGGGGGAGTCCAGAACCAGGGGCCACAGTTTAAGAATAAGGAGTAAGCCATTTAGAACGGAGACGAGGAAACACTTTTTCCCACAGAGAGTGGTGAGTCTGTGGAATTCTCTGCCTCAGGTGGAGGCAGGTTCTCTGGATGCTTTCAAGAGAGAGCTAGATAGGGCTCTTAAGGATAGCAGAGTCAGGGGATATGGGGAGAAGGCAGGAACGGGGTACTGATTGGGGGTGATCAGCCAAGATCACATCGAAGGGCCGAATGGCTTACTCCTGCACCTATTGTCTATTGTCTATTGTCTATTGAAGGGAAAGATTGCAACCAGGAACTTGCAATGTCACTGGGTGAGGCTGCTGACCGTTGATCCTTAATCCCTATCAAGGATTATCAGGTGTCCAACTATTTATTATCGGAAACCTGAGTTTCTATATTGAACTTTATTGTCACATGTGACAAGTCACAGTGAAATTCTTTATTTACATGCCCAAGGTATGCAAATAGTCGCCCATAAAGGGCACTAACAAAGTTACAAAGTACCCCTGCGCTAGAACCCCCTTTATTCTCCACCCCTCCCGCTCCTCACGGTAGTCCCCCCCCCCCCCCACATGCTGGGTTCTCCATTGGTCTTCCCCCCGGCAACGGCGTCCTCACTTCCGCGAGTCCGTCCTCATCTATCGGTCGGCGCCATCATTGACCGCCACACCAACCTCTCCACTTTCGCCGCCGGGTCCTCTCCGGACATCTCCGTGACCCACCTCCGACCCGCTCGGGTCCAGGCTCGGCATCTTAGCGAATACTCATTGAAATGGGATGGAGAATATATGTACGGATTGAACAAAGCCTATTGACTTGGCAAATAGGTTAATGATTTTAATGAAGTAACATGTTCTGGTTTTTGGACACAAATAGCTGGAGTAACTCAGCGGGACAGGCAGCATCTTTTAGTTTATACTTACCCTTCGGCCCACCGAGCCGAACCCCGCACATTAGCAGTATCCTACACACATTAGGGACAATTTTACATTTATACCAAGCCAATTTACCTACATACCTGTACGTCTTTGGATTGTGGGAGGAAACCGAAGACCTCGGAGAAAACCCACGGAGGCCACGGGGAGAACGTACAAACTCCGTACAGACCCGTAGTCGGGATCGAACCTAGGTCTCCAGCGCTGCAAGGCAGCAACTCTACCGCTGCGCCACCGTGCCGCCCTTGAGAGAAACCAAGACCCGAAACGTCACCCATTCCTTCTCTCCAGAGATGCTGCCTGTCCCGTTGAGTTACTCCAGCATTTTGTGTCTATCTTCGGTTTAAACCAGCATCTGGAGTTCCTTCCTACGCATGTTCTGCTTTTGTAAATGGGGCCATTAAATATTTGCTGCCTAGAGGCACTCCCTGCTTGCGTTGGATGTCCCCATCACTCTTGGAATGTCTTACAAACTTCAATCCATGTCAGAACAAAAAAAACATTTCTCCATTGTTTCCATCGTTTAATTGCCTGATCATAAAAATGAATTAATCCGACACACTTAGCTTTGAGGCACGTGTTTGCGAGGCTTAGAGTTCACCTAATGCAAACATAAATCATTTGTGTTTATATAATTTAAAACGGAGCATAGATAGGAACAGAGAGTCACAATTTTGGGAAGTAACTGCAGATGCTGGTTTAAACTGAAGATACACAAAAAGCTGGAGTAACTCGGCGGGACAGGCAGCATCTCTGGAGGGAAGGAATGGGTGACGTTTCGTGTCGAAACCCTTCAGATAGTCACAATGTCTTTGTCAGTGGTAGGTGTATCAAAATCAAGAAGACACCGGTTTAAGACGATAGGGAGAAGTTTTAAAGGGGAGTTGAGGGGAAAGTTTTTTACACAAAGAGTGGTTAATATTTGGAACTTGCTGCCTGAGGAGGTGGTGGAGTCTGATTCAATCATTACGTTCAAAAGATATTTAGACAGGGACTTAAGTAGTCAAGGCATAGAAAGCAGAACTTAATGCGAGCAAATGGGATTAGTGTTGGTGAACGATCAACAACGACGAGACGGGTTAAAGAGCCAGTTCTATACTGCACAACTTTCCAATTCCACATTTGTCGGCAAGTCCCAAAAGATTAGATCCGCAGGCTCTCCCAAATCGCACAAACATCTTAAAGCTCCCCTTTGAAGCAGAAAATGCCTGGAAGCTGTTCGTTTCTCAGCACCAGTTGGAGGTCAAGAGATGGTAATTAGCTTGGCAATGCTTTGAAGCAAACATTAATTCCAGGTGCGCCACACTTGCGGAATGTTGCCGACCATACTGCCGTCTTAAATGCCACAGGTTATATCAACGCAACCAAGCTTTAGAAGCTTCAAAACAAGTATTTGCAGATTATCTTTCACAGTGACGCAGGTTCGATCCTGACTACGGGTGCTATCTCCAGGGGCGCTGGTTTCCTCCCACATTCCAAAGATGTGCAGGTTTGTAGATTAATTGGCTTCTGTAAATTGCTCCTAGTATGTTGGATGTGAGACAGGGATAACATAGAAACAGGCGAGTACGGGTGAATCGTAAATCGGCATGGACTCGGCGGGCCGAAGGACCTGTTTCTACATTGTATCTCGAAACCAAAACCAAAAATACTAAACTTAATAGCGGCACAGCGGTAGAATTGCAGCCTTACAGCGCCAGAGACCCGAGATTGATCCTGTCTACGGGTGCTGTCTGTGTGGAGTTTGTACGTTCTCCCTGTGACCGTGTGGGTTTTCTATGGGAGCATTGGGTTCCTCCCACACACCAAAGGCGTGCAGGTTTGTTGGTTAATTGCCTTCTATAATTTCTCCCTTGTGTGTAGAACTGGTGTACGGTGATCATTGGTCAGCACAGACTCGATGGGCTGAGGGGCCTGTTTCTACGCTGTATCTCGAAAAACAATCAGAAAATCCCAAAACACTCTTCAGCCCATCAGTGAAAATCCCAAAACACTCTGAGGGTGACATTCATCTTTGTTGATGCCAGCTCACCATAATCCTTTATCCCAATTCTGAAACTAGGACTTGAATACAGTCTCTCAGTCTCTTGACTAAGACTCCAGAACATTTGAATTCAAATGATATAGCACTATTTTTAAAGCACTGAACAGGGAGTGTCAGAGGCCTTGAGGGAGGGGACAAAGGCATAGCCTTAGGGAGGGAAGGAACATCGTGGGAGGGGGGGGGGGCATCGTGGGGGGGAGCGGAGATCTGCCTGGCGCAGATACTGTGTATACTTTGTAACTTTGTCAGAGCCCTTATGTGGCGACTATTTGCATACCTTGGGTCTTCAGAATTTCACTGTGACCTGTCACATATGACAATAAAGTATTCATTCATTCATTCATTCATTCATTCATTCATTCATTCATTCATTCATAGCCGTAGGAATTCATCATAGAGTTACCTGACATCCTCCATAAAGACACTTGGGTTGCCCTCTCCTTGGAGATCATTCCAGGTGGCAGCTAGAAATTCATGCTCATTCTCAATATACTGCTCACTGCAGCAGCAGAGAAGTCATCCAAGCTCTCGGTCAAGCAGCACCTATACAGTGAAGGAATAGGTGACATTTCGGGTTGAGACCCTTCTTCATTCTGAAGGCACGAAGAAGTACAAAGAACAAATGAGTGAAAGGTATGCAAAAGGAAAAAATCAAAGCCAGCAACGAAGATCAAGGAAAGGTGGAGCCCACAATGGTCCATTGTTGGCTGTGGAGAAGGTGAAGGGTCTTAACCCAAAATATTACCGATTCGTTTTCTCCCGAGATGCTGCCTGACCTGCTGAGTTACTCCGGCACATTGTGTCGATCTTCAGC
The DNA here is from genome assembly GCA_038087875.1 of Malacoraja senta. Taxonomy (NCBI): domain Eukaryota; kingdom Metazoa; phylum Chordata; class Chondrichthyes; order Rajiformes; family Rajidae; genus Malacoraja; species Malacoraja senta. The sequence goes on from CM075988.1 coordinate 23,048,707, forward strand.
GTAAACCAGCATCTGCAGTTCCTTCCTACACATCATTGCTCAAGCTGGATAAGCAGAATGGCACACTCTAATCCAAGTGCATTCTCACCAATGACTTGTACAATTGTAACAACACCTTTGCAGGGTGATGGAGGTAAATGTGAGGAGTGGATCTAATTGTGCAACTCCATTAAGGAGCAGATCCATACTCAGCAAATGCAATGGAGAACTCTCCATGATGTGAATTTTGTGTCTTAAAGTTAATCTGATTTTTATAATTGTTTGATTTTTATAGAACATTAGACCATGTGGGAGCCGTTGGGCCCTGTTCCCCCAACGCAATATTCCACCACTCACCCGTTCCCCAACGCAATATTCCACCACTCACCCGTTCCCCAAACGCAACCCATTTCCACTACTCACCCGTTCCCCCAGTGTAACCCCGTTGCCCCAAAGCAATATTCCGCCACTCACCCATAGCTCTCAACTGCACAGGCACGGCTCATACACTCCCCCCTCCTTGTCACCCTCCCTCTTCTCTCCCCTCTTCTCCTCCCCTCCTCCATTCCCGCCCTCACCTCTCCCTCCCTCACCTTTTCCCTCGCCTCAGTCATTCCCTCTCTCACCTGTCCCCTATCGCACTCCCCCATTAAACACAATGTTTAATTATCATTTCTTCTCCTCCCCTCCTCCACTCCCTCCCTCTCCTAACAACAATGTAACAAATCTCTCATTGCACTGGGTGGAACATTGTCGATTGGCAGCTTATGTAAATGAGATCCCATTGTGATGTCATTGTTGGGTGGAGCATTGTTCATGGCAGCTTATGTAAATGAGATCCCATTGTGATGTCATAGCTGCAAACTGCCAGAATCTGCCAGCAACTGCCACAACATATTGCTCTCAAAGTGGGGTTTTGTAAAGTTTTAAATGTCAATAACTTGTGAAATATAACATCAATCTGAACGAAACTTGACACAAATCACCACAGGACAATAGTGGGAGAGATGGTGCAAAAACTTTAGCATAGTTCCGGGATCATTCGAGCAGACACGCACGCTCAAACACACATAGAAATAAACAAGATACGTTTCAGTAATATATAGATAGATTGAGCAGTACAGGGCAGGAATGGCCCCATGATGTTTGTGCCGAACATGATGCCAAGTTAAACTGATCTCATCTGCCTGTACATTTCCAATATACCCACCATTCTCTGCACTTTCATGGGTCTATCTAAAAGCCTCTTAAACACCACTATCGTATCTGCCTCCACCACCACCCCTGGCAATGTGTTCCAGGCCCACACTGCTCACTGTGTAAAACATTTGCCCCACACATCTCCATTAAACTTCCCCCCTCTAACGTTATAGCTCTAAAGTTGCACATTTCCACCTGGGAAAAAGGTTCTGACTTGTCTACCCTATCTACGCTTCTCATAATTTCATATACTTCTATCAAGTCTCCCCTCAACCTCCAATTTAACCCCCTCCCATTCCCAATCGGACCTTTCTGTCCTGGGCCTCCTCCATTGTCAGAGTGAGGCCCAGCGCAAATTGGAGGAACAGCACCTCATATTTGGGTAGCTTACACCCCAGCGGTATGAACATTGACTTCTCGACCTTCAAATAGCACTTGTTTCCCCTCTCTCTCCATCCCCTCCCCCTTCCCATTTCCCCACCAGTCTTACTGTCTCCAACTACATTCGATCTTTGTCCCGACCACTCCCCTGATATCAGTCTGAAGAAGGGTCTCGACCCGAAACGTCACCCATTCCTTCTCTCCAGAGATGCTGCCTGTCCCACTGAGTTACTCCAGCATTTCGTGTCTGCCCTCAACCTCCAATGTTCCAGAGAAAACAATCCAGGTCTATCCAACCTCTCCCTGTGGCTAAAACCCTCTAATCCAGGCACCATTCTGGTAAACCTCCTCTGCACCCTCTCCAAAGCCTCCACATCTTTTCTGTAATGGGGCAACCAAAACTGCATGCAATACTCTATTTGCGCCTAACCAAAGTCCTACAGAGATGCATTTTTGTATGATTAATCACTGAAGCATAGCATATGATTATATATATTTTTTATTTTCTGAATTCATTAAAAATTTTATCTTTTCAAAACATAGGCTCAGTAGTACGTCAGTTCCGCGCAAGCGTAAGAATTTTATTCCTGTGAATAAAACTCATACAACATGAAGTAAAAAGGTTTAAAAAATACATTTTATTCTGAAAAATATATTCTCTTGGCAATTAAAACAAATGACATATAGTTAAATGGAAAAATAAATTCAGAATAATTTGAATAAAAACTATTCCCACATTATTTTGCCCTGTGAGATTAAACAATCTAATCACTGACCAGCACACGAGAAACAGCTGGAAAATATGGAAAGGTGCCATTTCTATTTTAATAAAGCTGAAATTTTAAACTGTGTAAAAGGGATTGGTTGCAAGAAAGCGATAGTTCCCCCTTCACCAATGGAAATTTGGTTAACCATTCAAGCATCAATAGGATTTATTTTTTTCTTTCCTTCCGAAAGCAAAATGAACCTGGTGAGTTGTTTTTCCACGTGATGTGCGTGGTTTTACAATGTTCACTTGAATGATCCAAGAGTTTGAACATCTCATAGAAACGATCATTATAAAATCACCATCATCTCATGCTTCAATGGAAATTGAATGTCAAGCCTATTGACCTACAGGCAATAGAAATAACATAAATAAAGCAATCTAGAGCTACACACTCAGGTAGTGTCAACTAATCCATTATCCATCATTCACATTAGTCTGAAGAAGGGTCTCGACCCGAAACGTCACCCATTCCTTCTCTCCAGAGATGCTGCCTGTCCCGCTGAGTTACTCCACCATTTTGTGTCTACATTCACATTAGGCCATTGGAAATCAATTTGGAGCTGGCTAATTGCAGTTTTAGTTCAGTGACCAATACATGAGCAGTGAACTCAATCACTGCGTATCAGCTTTGCATAATATGTACTTGGTATCGGCATGCAAACTTTACATTTCATATGTAGTTGTCAGTCAAATGGAAACATAACAGCCAAAAAATGTCTTTGATCATCGAGTTGCTGTATTTCCGTAACTGATACAATGTTAAAACGAGCATTCCAATGCCAATCTGGAACACCACGGAAACAGAAGCAACACTGGAAAGTAGCTCAAGCGATGAGAGTGGAGCAAGACGATGGAAGCAAGTCAGAACAATGATGTGCAGCTTCAGCAGGGCACTGCATTTCCAAGAGTAAGCTGAGCTGATTAAAGGCAGGTGAGGCCTGAGCTTGGTTTAGGTGGTGAGCAAGGGGGTAGACCTCACTGCACACGTCAATATTTGTGGTAGTCCTTCTGACCAAACCAATCTGCAATCACATTTGTAACAATCCTTCTCTATCCTGTATCCTGTATCTGTGCACTGTGGATGGCTGGATTGTAATCATGTATGGTTCACTCGCTGACTAGATAACACACTACAAAATGCTTTTCATCGTACCTTGGTGCACGTGACAATAGTAAGCTGAAATAAAATATCTAAATCTTCTCTCAGATACAAAATGATGAAAATGTTTTGTAATAAATGGTCGTTCAATTTTTTAAAGGTATAAAAAACATAAATTACATTTAAGTAGCTTGCATTAAAATTATAATCTTAAAATTGGTTGGTGTGGCTTCAGAAGTGTGTGCATTAAATGATTAGTCGCCGATTGCTTTAGGGTAACATACAGTAATGGGTGAACTTTGGCAAAGCGATAAAAATCATGGCAAACAGCAGTCAACGTTCGAGATAAAAAATGTCACACACCTGATCATAAGAATACATTTCTATGAAAAGAAAAGGTATTGGAATCAAGTAACTGTTGAATGAATTCTGAAATAAGGAAAGAGTAGTTCTTTCAAGTGAATGAACTGTGGTGATTCAAATCACTTCTCCATCCACATTTATCACGTGAAATCGGGAATGGGATTATTAGTGCATCGATTGGATGGATTTTCAGATCACTGGTTGCATTCATTGTTAGGATGGTGGAATTTGCTGACTGCTGCATATTTAACATGTAAATGCTCTTCACTAACAATAAAAGCAGAAAGCATCCCAAATGTTAGCATGTTCCCGCAAAAGCAAAACTAAAATATCCCGAAGCTCACAGTAAATGGCAAGCTGACTTAGCAAGGATCCTCCTTATCTGTGTGGCTCAATAGGTTTATCCAGTGGTTAGTAAAAACATACAGGCTAGGAAGACCTGTATATTAGCAGAGTAGCTATTATTCTTCATCTCAGTGCCCTGTTTTACAGATCAGTTACTGCTGAAAAGTATTTAACTAATGTTTCCAGAATCCAACGTGTTGATATTTCCGTGACCACAGACAGATGTGCCGTGGAAAGCATTTTATCACTGCATGGTTTGGCTACAGCTCCATCCAAGACCGCAAGAAATGACAAAGAATTGTGGACGCAGCCCGGACCATCACACCGCCCGGACAACCTCCTTTCTATTAATTCCATCTACACTTCACACAAGACCACCGGCAAAATCAAGGATGAGTCTAACCTAGTCATCTTCTCCCCTCTCCCATCAGGCAAGAGGCACTGAAGTTTGAAAACGCATACCTCCAGATTCAGGGACAGTTTCTTTCCAGTTAACATCAGACAATTGATCCATCCTATCACCAACTAGGTCAGACTCCCGAGCTATCATCTACCTCTTTGGAAACACTGGGACTATCTTTAATCAGACTTTACTGGGTTTTATCTTGCATTAAACGTTATTCCCATTATCATGTATCTGTGCATTGTGGACGGCTCGATTATAATCATGCTGGCAGGTTAGCATGCAACATAAAAACTTTTCACTGTAGCTGTGTACCGTGACAATAAACTAAACAAACGAATTAACTACCTAAGGTAGAATATGCGACCAGGAGACATAGGGAGCAGCAGCACATGGTACTAACCCCCTTGCAAAAATACATTATAATTGGATGGAGCGTGAAAAAAAGTTACAGAGAAAATGAATGAAGAAAAGTTAAGGCAGCAGTAATTCTACTACTCTGGGTCTGGATGGCTTGGCCACACTGGTTTTACATTCTTGTTCAGAGGAATTACTCACATTTAAACACAACTAAAATTATTTACAGGCGCATAAGAAAGAAGATTGCAAAACATTCCTGATAATTTTTTCAATAGTCCAAACATTCACTTAGGGTTCCCCTCCAGAGATCCTCTGTGAGAAATCCCGATGAATAGTCCCTGTAGTCTGGGATTGTGAAGGACCCGTTTTCAGACACCGAGCCCATCTCCATGTTGTCTGGCATGCAGGAAAAGATGGAGCAGATAGCTGACGTGCAGCTGTAGTGTTGGTGGGCGAAGTACTCTTCCGAAGTCGGGTAAAAGGACTTAGGTTCCAAGTGCGAAGGTGGACAGAAGTCTTGCGGCGACAATGCAACACGCTGGGTGGAATATTCGTAATCCATTGAAGCGTAGGCAGGAGATCCTGCAATCTAATAGGAACGGTACAATTATAAATGTGTACATTCGAAGAGATTTATGTCGCCAAATGTAATGAGCTCTCATATCTGTACACGGGAGACAGAAGGAACTGCAGATGCTGAAATCTTGAGCAAAAACGACACAATGTTTAGTTTAGTTTAGAGATACAGTGCTGAAACAGGCCCACCGAGTCCGCACCGACAAGCGATCCCCACACACTAACACTATCCTACACACACTAGGGACAATTTACAATTTTACCAAGCCAATTAACCTACAAACCTGCGCGTCTTTGGAGTGTGGGAGGAAACCGGAGCACCCGGGGGAAACCCTCGTGGTCACGGGGAGAACATGCAAACTCCAGCACTTTGTGTTTGTTTCTCTGTACAGTTGGTTCAAAGCCCGTTCTATGATATAAGCTAGGCTGGTAGTTTAGTGCCATAACTAGTGCAATAGGTTCTTCTGAACATGAACTCCGTACTTAATTACTCAAGTGAGAATTAAAAATCCAGTGCCACATTTTAGAGGAAACATTATGAGTCTACTGAAGTATGAGTACTGAAACAATAGATATGAGTGTGTCTAAAGTATCTCTAAAGTTTAAAGTCCAAAGAGTGGATGGAGCCTTGAGTATTGCGAAGAGCTGGAGGGGAATAGAACTTGTGTGAATGGGTGATCGATGGTTGGCGTGGACTTGTCAACTAATCAACCAATCAATCAATCAACCAACTAATCAATCAATCAATTCAAGTATCCAGTTTAATATTTATCACTTAGCCCCTGACCTCAAAAGAAATGAACAAGTCAAGCATCCAAAGGTTCTTTCACAGCTTTGAAAGTTTACTGTCATGTTTCTCGCTAAAGAAAACCCACTGAGGGAACTGTTCCAGAGCCTCTTGACCCAACGCGCTGTCGGACCATTTCTCTCCACAGATGCTGCCTGGCCCATAGAGTTCCTCTAGCAGATAGTTACAAAGTGCTTGAGTAACTCAGTGGATCAGGCGGCGTCTCTGGAGAAAGAGGACGTTTCAGGTCGGAATCCTTCTTCCACCTCTTCCTCCGGCAGTTTGTTTTTTTGTTCCATATTTCGGCATCTGCCATCTCTTGTGTCTCTATTTCACAGCCATATTTATCTATATTTCAAAAACTAAACATTAATCTGCAAAGCTCTTGCGGATATGTAGAGAAGTAGGAAGTTAACTAACTGTGAGGTATTGTTTCATATCTGCAACAATTTCTCCCAGTGTGTGCTGGGCTCATACTGTTAAGAACGTTGTAGATTTCAGATCAAGTTCCTAATAACTGCTATACTACAAGATGATTGAATTCTTCAAATGAAGATATCACAATAACTGCTTTACTACAAGATAAAGATGATTGAATTCTTCAAATGAAGATATCACAACAACTTGCGTCAAGAGCAGCAAAGTTCTAATCCTCAGGGTTGACCAATATTAGGAGTGTAATTGGTAGTCTACATTATCCCGTGGGAAGGAAGGCTTGTATGTGCAACTTTATATAATCTCAAAGTATTTTGCAGCTAATGAAAGATGTTTGGAGTTATATTGCTCTTAGGCAGGCAGCATCTCTGGAGAGGAAATCGGGAGATATGAAAATGTACATAGAACAAATTAATGAAAGATAATTTGTGGAGCCCACAATGGTCCATTGTTGGTGATAACTAGTAATACAAACAGTGAAACTCAGCAGGATGACAGTGAAACTAATACGATGACTAGGGTGGGTCATATTTCCTCCAACTTCTAAGGAATTAGATATAATGGGAATGAAAGATTACAGAAAGGCTTCCAAGATTAGCCATTGACCATCAAGGTTAGGCAGAAGAAATGTGTAGGAAGGAACTACAGATGCAAGTTTACACAGAAGATAGACATAAAATGCTGGAGTTAATAGCGGGACAGACAGCATCTCTGGATAGAAGGAATTGGTGATGTTTCTGGTCAAAACCCTTCTTCAGACTGAGATTCAGGGGAGTGGGAGACACAGAGATAAGGAATGGTAAAGTGTGTGAAAACGAGATAAAAAAAGATGAAGTTTTAGGGGTCTATGTATGGTTGGGCAGCATGAGAGAGAGCAAATTTAATCTAGGACAAAAAATAAGCAGTGATCATAATGTCCTGACTAATTAAAAAGGCGACGGACAATTCAATGCAAAGTTATTCCAGCACTTTGTGCCTATCCCTGGAAATAAACCAGACATGGTACATGTGCAGGAAGGAACTGCAGATGCTGGTTTACACCGACAGAGACACAAAAAGCTGGAGTAACTCAGCGGGCCAGGCAGCATCTCTGGAGAGAAGGAATGGGTGACGTATCGGGTCGAGACCCTTCCTCTGACTTTTTTTTGTGTGTGTCTATCTTCGGTTTAAATCAGCATCTGCAGTTCCTTCCTACAAATTCAATTCAAAGAACGACCTGAAGTAGAGAAAATTGAAAATTATTTGTTGCTACATTTTGAACATTGCTTTATTTTGGTGAAGTGAGATGTCACAGAGAAACGCCGTTGAAGGTGAATACTTAATAACTGTGTCAAGGGGGTCGTATAGCAGTGGGCTGGGAGTGTAGAGAGGTGTTTACTTACCACAGCTGAGTGACTGCAGTGGGCTGGTGTCTGGTAACAGGCGGGGGGGTTGCAGAAGCTAGAAGTGTAAGTATTGTCAGCGCAGAGGTCAGACAGGCACGTCTCGTACACCTCGTCATACAAGATCGTGTTCTCGCCGTGCGAAGCATTCTCCGGGAACTGGCTGCCTTCATAGAAACTGGATTCACACCCGTTAGGTGGAGGGTTGTCATACTGAGGAGCTGGAACCACAAGTAAAAACAAACAAAAAAAAACAGAACGATTTAGCAACAATTTCTTCCCTGGCAAGCAGATTTGGAAGCGGTTGACAAACAAGTTGATGAATGCGGATTTGGAAATATTTCAAGTTCAGGGTGAAAACTGCCTCTCCGTCCAAACTGCAAGTGATGTTATTCGGAAATTTAAAAAACAAAACAGGAAAATAAGCAGTGTGGGATTCGTGTGGAATGAAAAAAATTACAATTTCTTGAAATCGCATCGAAGATTGGACGCAAGCCTCGTTGCACAAGAAAGGGTGGAATTCTTTTAGCAACAAAAAAGAAGCAGGAGTCTTTTGCTTTGGCTTTTGAGCGGATAATGTGTGATTATTCGCCGTGGAGTGAGCTCTGTAGGGCGGGCGAGCGGACGGACTGTAATACATCAGGAGTGTCTCGGTGCCTAGAAATATCTGCGATAGATTTGGGTTGATGAATGTGGTTTACGCTCTGAGCTGATCACTTGATTCCAGTCCTTGCGTTCAGCGAGGTAACTTTAATGTCCTTCAGTTCGACATTACTTTAAAATACTGTTGGCTCGAATGGAATCCGCTGCCTTTCAGATCTGTTTGGAGCTGGTCGGGGTTTTTGCGTTGGTTTGGTTGATTGCATTGATTGAGAGATGCAGCATGGAAACAGGCCCTTCGGCCCACCGAGCCCACGCCGACCATCGGTCACCCCAGCTATGTGTGTTATCCTACTTTCTCATCCAATCCCTGCACATAAGGGGCTATTTCACAGAGGCCAATGAACCTAGGAACCCGCACGTCTTTTGTGGATGCGGGAGGAAACCCAGGCGAGAACGTGCAAACTCCACACAGACAGCAGCCGAAGTCAGGATTCGACGCGGGTCACCGGGGCAGCGGCTCTACTAGCTGCACAACTATGTAGCAAAGATTGTTAGGTTCTTTCGAGCCAGGAGTATTCCTTAAATATATAAGGATTATAAGAATATAAATATATAAAAATTGCTGTAAAACTCAGCGGGCAAGATCTATAAGGAGGGAGTGAGAAGTCACCGATCATAGACTTAGCCTCCAGACCAATGCTGCCTCAGCAGCTCCGATCAAAGGCCAACGACTTGAAACGTTGCTTCTCTCTCCATGGATGCTGCCTGACCTGTTAATTCCGACAATCACCTGCAGAATTCCAGCATCTTGTATTTCTGGTCACTGGCGGCTTAATTTAAAGCGCCCTGTCTCCAGTTCGGGCAGCTCATTCGGTGATAATTCTGAACAAGATACAGGAATCGCCTCACAAACTGCCCCCATAGAACAGATTTCCAACGGGCGGGTATCACTGATGTCTCCGAGGTTAAAGCCAATGTAAACATAACAGCGCGTGGCGTGCGATTAATTACAATTCTTACTGCTGCTTTCTGAATAAAGATTTTTATTTTGGATTGGGGAGGGGGGTGGGGGTGAAATGGGGGAGGGGAGATTTGGATTTTTGCCATTCACGTCTTACTTTAGGTCCCCCACGCTTCTGCCCCATCAGCTTGAGCGTTTGAATTTAAGGTGGGGTGGGGGGGTTGCCCGGTGTATAATCGACTGCAGCAGGTGAACAAGCTCTGGGAAACACGCTGGCCCACTGGCTTTTTGTGTGTGTCCACTCAGGGGTGTAATATGAGGGTTGGAGAGATTGCTGCATCTGAGAGCCGCCGTTTGCCTGGTAACAACCCAGCGAGAGAGGAAAGCCTTCAGCCAACAACAGCGGAGAAGCAGCGGTCACAGGGTTTTTGCGTTGAAACCGTGCCTTCCCATTTGCAGCTGTGATGACGACCTTTTAAATGGAGTCACCTCTGCTAGTGAGATCGCTGGATGGCGGGCGACCCCTCTGTCTGATTCGTTCTAACCCATTCATCTGCATTCCTTTCTCTCTATGTTTGTGTACCTGATTGGCGGATTGACTGACTTATGTGCTCTGTACTTTAATATGAAAGGATTGGGTGCATTATCTTGAAAGGCTGCAGGTTGAAATTGCTTGACCCTCTTTTGGGAGAGGTTAGTGCTGTGTCTTGGGTACCCTTTTAACTGACCTGGATGTGAGAGAGCGGCTGGCTCGGCGATCTCTGGACTGTTGGCTCCGGTAAGCTGAAAGATATTAAAAAAAAACAATCCCAAGTAAACGGGGTGGGCTTTAGGCAAACGTGTGGGAGCATTAAAAAAACCCAGCCTCAACCCGAGTAGCCAGGGATGAACTCGGATTTCTTACACTGATATCAACCAAATGCATTGCAAGTTAAGACACAGAGTGCTGGAGTAACTCAGCGGGTCAGGCAGCATCTCTATGGACAGGTCCCGAGCCGAAATGTCACCTCTCCATGTTCCCCAGAGATGCTGCCTGATGACCCGCTGAGTTCCTCCAACACTTTGCGACTTTATTTTTCCACCAGCATCTGCAGTTCCTTGTGTCTCCACTGTGAGTTATTTGCGTGTCATTTCTGTGCATGGCAGGCGGGTATTTGCGTGCAGATTTTTTGTTGGGACGATTTTTTTTACCCATTGTCGACCCTGGCTATTTATTTGCAGACCGGTAACCAAAGAACTTGCAAGCGATGAGTTATGGTGAAGATAAGACACAAAGAGCTGGAGTAACTCTGCGGGCCAGGTTAGCGTCTCTGGAGAGAAGGAATAGGTGGCGTTTCGGGTCGTTATAGCGCAGTTGGGGATTGGGTGGGAGTTTGTAATGAGGTTGATGTGTGGACCCGAGCGTGATAGATAGTACAGTCAAGTTGGTCAAAATCACACTTGTCTGGGTTTCTTCCCACTCACGTGACTTAAACTCAAGCCTGCCTGGATCGGATTTCAATTACATCACCCGGGACAGTCCCAGTACCAGATAGCTCTGGACTTTCTAATCATTTTAACCCTGGAAATATTCTAGCAGTTTAACCGCGCTATCAGTTTAAACAGTGTATCTGTGTGCTTCGAATCTTATCATTGCCTGGACTTTCAGATGCGTTTCACTCCATGGCTAGACGCCAGGATCCTGGTGCTGTGGGCAGGGGGTTGGGATAATGTGTAGGTAGACTGTATGCCTCTATCCCGGGTGTGGTCCGGCCGGGATTTTCACAAACTGACGCTGTTGAGATTCGGAGTGAACTCGCGCCCGCAATGCACTTGATTGAATAGATAGATGCCTCTCAAACATGACAGACGGGGGGGGGGGGGGGTGTCGGTGGTGAGACGGTCCGGGTCTGAAGAAGGGTCTCGACCCGAAAGGTCACCCAATCCTTCGCTCCGGAGATGCTGCCCGTGTCCCCCCGCCGAGTTACTCCAGCATTTTGTGTCTATCTTCAGACTTGCTCAAAAAGTCAAATGTTGAATGTGGCAGAGATTCCTTCAGCCGTTTCCACGAGTGTTCTCTTCTCTTGGCGACATAGGTCGCGGCGAGTAGACCCGGCAATGTCACAGGGTCCAGCGGCCCTCTACCCCCCCCCCCCCCCCTGCTTCACTTCATTTCGCTCGGGGCATCTCACTCCCTCTCTCTGCTGCAGTTTCAAAACTCTGCGTGGGCTGTTAACCATTTTGAGGGGGAGAAACCGGCTCATGTTTAGACCAAGACCCCTCTTCAGTGAAGCATTAACTCTGAAGAGAGAGACACAAAATGCTGGAGTAACTCAGCGGGACAGGCAGCATCTCTGGAGAGAAGGAATAGGTGACGTTTCGGGTCGAGACCCTTCTTCAGACCCGAAACGTCACCTATCCAATTTCTCTAGCGATGCCGCCTGACCCGCTGAGTTACTCCAGCATTTCGTTTTTATCTTCGGTGTAAACCAACATCTGCAGTTCCTTCTTAAACATTAACCATGTTTCGCTGTCCACAGATGCTGCCTGTGTTCCCTGCGTTTTCTAATTTATTTCAAATTCCCAATGTGTGAGGCGTTCTGCTTTTGCACTCTCGCTTTTGTCTAGATATATACAATGGCAATATCCATCCCTGCTCGAGCAATCCCCTTGATAATTGGAAATTAACTAACACGTCCCAACTCAAGCATGTGTACATAAATGGCCCTTGCGTGTCCGATATACTAAAAAGAGCGACGTGTATTGATACAGCGGAATTGAAACACATTGAGTCTACATCCAAAAAAACTCACAAGGACTCGGCTCTGTGACGCTTCTGATTTCAGATCCGCTTCATAACAAGAGTTTTTCCTAGCCGGAGAATGAATAGCGGTTTCCATAAGAGTATGGAGATGTATTTTTTATAGAAAAGGGTCAGTTTTTTGCACTGGTACTGTTATTGGAACATCTCATTGACAGATGTTAAGTGTGCAACAATTTTGAGACCGTGTACTTTAACCTGCCATTATCACACCGATAGTGTTCAGCTGGTGCTGAATACATACAACGTTTACCGTTGAAAGTGTAGTATATACCTTCCCCTAGCTAACAATAATCTATTCTACATTTTCCTTGATCCTCGTGCCATTTGATCTCTCATTTTCACACCTTACCCTTCCATATCTCTGTGTCTCCCTTTCCCTCTCCCTCCCCCGAGTTCGATTTAGCTCTGATGGCTAAGGGAATCAAGGGATATGGGGAAAAAGCAGGAACGGGGTACCGATTTTGGATGATCAGCCATGATCACATTGAATGGCGGTGCTGGTTCGAAGGGCCGAATGGCCTACTCCTGCACCTATTGTCTACGTGTCTATGTTTCCCTTGAATCTCAGTCTAAAGAAGGGTCTCGACCCGAAACGTCACCCATTCCTTCTCCCCAGAGATGCTGCCCGTCCCGCCGAGTTTACTGCAGCATTTTGTGTCTATCTTCGATGTAAACCAGCATCTGCAGTTCCTTTCTACACGTGTAGTAGATGGAGGCTGGCGACAAGGGATCTGGGAGCATGCAAGTTGGGCTCTTTGAGGACAATTTCACTCCCAACACTTTATTAGGCCGGGGTATTAATCATCTGTGTTTAAATCTGTCACTATTTAAATCGCAAGGTCATCGGATTACATGCACACTTAGAATCATAGAGTGATACAGCACTGATACAGGCCCTTCGGCCCAACTCGTCCATGGTGACCAAGATGCCCCATCTAAAATAGTCAAATTTTCTGCTTTTAGCCCATGTCCATCAAAACGGTTCCCGTCCATGTACCTGTCAAAGAGTCTTTTAAATGATGTTACAACTACCTCCTTTGGCAACTCGTTCCATATACCCACCAACCATTTGAGTGAAAAAGTTGCCTCTAAGGTCCGTACTAAATCTTGCCCCACTCACCTTAAACATATGTCCTGTTGTTTTTTTATTCCCCGAGCCAGGGTAAAAGACCCTGTGCATTCAGCCTATCCATTCCCCCACGTGATTTTAAACACCTCTATACTGTCACCCCCACAGCTTCCTGCGCTCCAAGGAGTTCAAGTTGTTGATCCTTCAAAACTGAAACATCAGAGCTGACTGAAGTTGCACAAATCAATCATGTATCAAAATTGTATGGAGTTGGAAATGTCATACCATTTAGCTTCAGCTTTTAGCTTCAACTTAGCTTTGAGTGTTGCTACAACAATTACATTCAGTGTTAAAATGCCCAAGGCTAAACACCTTAATATGTAAATCAGTGTTGCATTTCGACATGATTTCTACTAGAAAGCAGGCAAATGTTTCAGGTGCGTGCCATTTGTGTTTAATTTAGTTTAGTTTAGTTTGAGCTACAGGGAAAAGCTTTTGTCTGCATCTAATCAAAGAGAAGACTATACATAAGTACACTCAAGCCATCCACAGTGCAGAAAAAGGATAAAGGGCACAACATTTAGTGCAAGACAATAAACCAGTAAAGACCAATTAAAGATAGTTCAAATGTCTCCACTGAGGTAGATGGGAGATCAGGACCGCACTCTAGCTGATTAGAGGACCATTCGGTTGACTGGGATAACTGCTGGGATGATACTGTCCCTGAAACTGGAGGTATGCATTTTCATCCTTCTATACCTCTTGCCTGTTGGGAGAGGGGAGAAGAGGGTGCGACTGGGGCGAGACTGGTCCTTGATTATGCTGGTGGCCTTGCCGAGGCAGCGTGAGGTGTAGATGGAGTCGATGGAAGGGAGGTTGGTTCGTGTGATGGTCTGGGCTAACATTTGGGCCACAACCCTCTGCAGTTTCTTGCAGTCTTGGTTGGAACTGTTCCCAAACCAAGCTGTGATGCATCCCTATAAAATGTTTTCAAGTCCAAAATGCTGCTCCCTTTATCCTTTATCTGATCATAATCATGTATAGTCCCAGTTGTATATTACCAACATCATCGAATGTTATTTTGCAAATATATAATAAGACAAATTATATTTGTTAGTCTTCTGCATCCTTGCAGAACCTCCCAAAGCACTCTAGTGCCAAAGGTGTACTTCTGAAGTATCATTGCTGTTGGCAGACACTGTTGATAACAAGCAATGTAATGATGACCTGATCACTTGTTTTTAGTGGGGTTGAGAAGGGAGGAAATGGTGATTGGACATGGAGGATAACTCTCCAGTACGTGAGATATGGAGCCCATCATGCCTATCTATGAGGGCAACATTTTTATGTCTCATCTTAAAGACAGTGCCGCAGAGAGTTGAGCACCCAGCTAGATAATTGCATCCAAGCCTCCAGAATAGATCGTTAAGCCTGAACCTTCCAAATGAAAGGCAACAGTTTGACCAACTGAACTGTAGCTGACGCTGTCAAGATCTTGATACTTGATACTTGATACGTAAAAATGTTGGAATTTGAAATTCACAACCTCTAAACTTTAACCTCAAGTTGCCTGTGAATATTTCAATCAAGAAAAGGTTGACTAGCCAAACAACTCTCTTTTCACTTAAGATTCCAGTTTTGGTTTTCAGGAAGGGCTTTCAGGAAGTCTGAAAATTTGGACACCTCAATAGCAATAGGGACAACATGGTTAATGTAGTGAAACATTCCTCGGTTCTTCACAAAATGGGTATCACCAATGTCTTGTGTGAAGCTAATACTGAATCACGACCATCACCAGGAACTTGCATTCTAAATGGGAAGTCAAGGTGACAGTCCTCTCTCTGTATTAGAAAATGTTTGCTGTTTTTCAAATTCTTTGTTCTCAAGATTGAAGACAATGTTATTCCTAAGAGACTGGTCCAGTTATCAGGCATTAAGGATGACTCAGAAAGTTGTGGTTTCAAGTCCCCCCTTCAGAGTTCTGATACAAATCTAGGCTGAGTCTAGATAGACACAAAAAGCTGGAGTAACTCAGCAGGACAGGCAGCATCTCTGGAGAGAAGGAACGGGTGATGTTTCGGGTCGAGACCCATCTTCAAGAAGCGTCACCCATTCTTTCTCTACAGAGATGCTGACTGTCCCATTGAGTTACCCCAGCTTTTGTGTCTAGCTTCGGTTTAATACCAGCATCTGCTGTTCCTTCTTACACATAGACTGAGTCTAGCATTGGTACTATTGGCAGCTATCTTAATAAACCAAGACAATTATTCTTAATCAGTCAATTGTCTTCATGGATGTAAACTGTCCTGAGGGAAAGAGCATGAACCCAGATGTATACATCACATATACAACATCAATGTAATTGCTGTGCCTCCTATATTACAAAAGTGACTGAATTTCAAAGATGCTGCTTTAGTTTTCAGGCATTAAAAAACATGCTCAATAAATGTCTTTCTTTCTCAAACCGACTAACTTAAGGGGCTATTAAAACCAAAACATGAACTAGTTAAAAACATTACAGAAAATCCATTTCCCCAGAAGCAAAATCAAATCTTACAATTTTACCGCAAGGAGAAGTGAACCAACGTCGGCACCTTCTCCCCTGACCAACGTCCTCAACAATGAGGTCCCAGTTGGACTCAGTCAGCTTCATTGGACAGGTGAAGCCATTCACACATCCAAACCCAGATTCCCAAAATAGAAATGATTCCAAATTCCGTCAGAGGAAATAATCAACCAGGTGGACAAAGTGAAACTCAAGTGTGGCTGGAAGATTCCTTAAAAAATAACTGCTCAAAGAGGGAAGGGTTGCTCTGACAGGTGAGATAATCCATAGATTTAGGACATCTTCCAGATGTAGTGGAGATGGAGAGTTTATTTGCTGCCAGCAGGGGATTTGCCTGCA
>CM075988.1:23065326-23197826 GCA_038087875.1 Malacoraja senta
GATTAGTTGGTTGATTGATTGATTGGTTGATTAGTTGACAAGTCCACGCCAACCATCGATCACCCATTCACACAAGTTCTATTCCCCTCCAGCTCTTCGCAATACTCAAGGCTCCATCCACTCTTTGGACTTTAAACTTTAGAGATACTTTAGACACACTCATATCTATTGTTTCAGTACTCATACTTCAGTAGACTCATAATGTTTCCTCTAAAATGTGGCACTGGATTTTTAATTCTCACTTGAGTAATTAAGTACGGAGTTCATGTTCAGAAGAACCTATTGCACTAGTTATGGCACTAAACTACCAGCCTAGCTTATATCATAGAACGGGCTTTGAACCAACTGTACAGAGAAACAAACACAAAGTGCTGGAGTTTGCATGTTCTCCCCGTGACCACGAGGGTTTCCCCCGGGTGCTCCGGTTTCCTCCCACACTCCAAAGACGCGCAGGTTTGTAGGTTAATTGGCTTGGTAAAATTGTAAATTGTCCCTAGTGTGTGTAGGATAGTGTTAGTGTGTGGGGATCGCTTGTCGGTGCGGACTCGGTGGGCCTGTTTCAGCACTGTATCTCTAAACTAAACTAAACATTGTGTCGTTTTTGCTCAAGATTTCAGCATCTGCAGTTCCTTCTGTCTCCCGTGTACAGATATGAGAGCTCATTACATTTGGCGACATAAATCTCTTCGAATGTACACATTTATAATTGTACCGTTCCTATTAGATTGCAGGATCTCCTGCCTACGCTTCAATGGATTACGAATATTCCACCCAGCGTGTTGCATTGTCGCCACAAGACTTCTGTCCACCTTCGCACTTGGAACCTAAGTCCTTTTACCCGACTTCGGAAGAGTACTTCGCCCACCAACACTACAGCTGCACGTCAGCTATCTGCTCCATCTTTTCCTGCATGCCAGACAACATGGAGATGGGCTCGGTGTCTGAAAACGGGTCCTTCACAATCCCAGACTACAGGGACTATTCATCGGGATTTCTCACAGAGGATCTCTGGAGGGGAACCCTAAGTGAATGTTTGGACTATTGAAAAAATTATCAGGAATGTTTTGCAATCTTCTTTCTTATGCGCCTGTAAATAATTTTAGTTGTGTTTAAATGTGAGTAATTCCTCTGAACAAGAATGTAAAACCAGTGTGGCCAAGCCATCCAGACCCAGAGTAGTAGAATTACTGCTGCCTTAACTTTTCTTCATTCATTTTCTCTGTAACTTTTTTTCACGCTCCATCCAATTATAATGTATTTTTGCAAGGGGGTTAGTACCATGTGCTGCTGCTCCCTATGTCTCCTGGTCGCATATTCTACCTTAGGTAGTTAATTCGTTTGTTTAGTTTATTGTCACGGTACACAGCTACAGTGAAAAGTTTTTATGTTGCATGCTAACCTGCCAGCATGATTATAATCGAGCCGTCCACAATGCACAGATACATGATAATGGGAATAACGTTTAATGCAAGATAAAACCCAGTAAAGTCTGATTAAAGATAGTCCCAGTGTTTCCAAAGAGGTAGATGATAGCTCGGGAGTCTGACCTAGTTGGTGATAGGATGGATCAATTGTCTGATGTTAACTGGAAAGAAACTGTCCCTGAATCTGGAGGTATGCGTTTTCAAACTTCAGTGCCTCTTGCCTGATGGGAGAGGGGAGAAGATGACTAGGTTAGACTCATCCTTGATTTTGCCGGTGGTCTTGTGTGAAGTGTAGATGGAATTAATAGAAAGGAGGTTGTCCGGGCGGTGTGATGGTCCGGGCTGCGTCCACAATTCTTTGTCATTTCTTGCGGTCTTGGATGGAGCTGTAGCCAAACCATGCAGTGATAAAATGCTTTCCACGGCACATCTGTCTGTGGTCACGGAAATATCAACACGTTGGATTCTGGAAACATTAGTTAAATACTTTTCAGCAGTAACTGATCTGTAAAACAGGGCACTGAGATGAAGAATAATAGCTACTCTGCTAATATACAGGTCTTCCTAGCCTGTATGTTTTTACTAACCACTGGATAAACCTATTGAGCCACACAGATAAGGAGGATCCTTGCTAAGTCAGCTTGCCATTTACTGTGAGCTTCGGGATATTTTAGTTTTGCTTTTGCGGGAACATGCTAACATTTGGGATGCTTTCTGCTTTTATTGTTAGTGAAGAGCATTTACATGTTAAATATGCAGCAGTCAGCAAATTCCACCATCCTAACAATGAATGCAACCAGTGATCTGAAAATCCATCCAATCGATGCACTAATAATCCCATTCCCGATTTCACGTGATAAATGTGGATGGAGAAGTGATTTGAATCACCACAGTTCATTCACTTGAAAGAACTACTCTTTCCTTATTTCAGAATTCATTCAACAGTTACTTGATTCCAATACCTTTTCTTTTCATAGAAATGTATTCTTATGATCAGGTGTGTGACATTTTTTATCTCGAACGTTGACTGCTGTTTGCCATGATTTTTATCGCTTTGCCAAAGTTCACCCATTACTGTATGTTACCCTAAAGCAATCGGCGACTAATCATTTAATGCACACACTTCTGAAGCCACACCAACCAATTTTAAGATTATAATTTTAATGCAAGCTACTTAAATGTAATTTATGTTTTTTATACCTTTAAAAAATTGAACGACCATTTATTACAAAACATTTTCATCATTTTGTATCTGAGAGAAGATTTAGATATTTTATTTCAGCTTACTATTGTCACGTGCACCAAGGTACGATGAAAAGCATTTTGTAGTGTGTTATCTAGTCAGCGAGTGAACCATACATGATTACAATCCAGCCATCCACAGTGCACAGATACAGGATACAGGATAGAGAAGGATTGTTACAAATGTGATTGCAGATTGGTTTGGTCAGAAGGACTACCACAAATATTGACGTGTGCAGTGAGGTCTACCCCCTTGCTCACCACCTAAACCAAGCTCAGGCCTCACCTGCCTTTAATCAGCTCAGCTTACTCTTGGAAATGCAGTGCCCTGCTGAAGCTGCACATCATTGTTCTGACTTGCTTCCATCGTCTTGCTCCACTCTCATCGCTTGAGCTACTTTCCAGTGTTGCTTCTGTTTCCGTGGTGTTCCAGATTGGCATTGGAATGCTCGTTTTAACATTGTATCAGTTACGGAAATACAGCAACTCGATGATCAAAGACATTTTTTGGCTGTTATGTTTCCATTTGACTGACAACTACATATGAAATGTAAAGTTTGCATGCCGATACCAAGTACATATTATGCAAAGCTGATACGCAGTGATTGAATTCACTGCTCATGTATTGGTCACTGAACTAAAACTGCAATTAGCCAGCTCCAAATTGATTTCCAATGGCCTAATGTGAATGTAGACACAAAATGGTGGAGTAACTCAGCGGGACAGGCAGCATCTCTGGAGAGAAGGAATGGGTGACGTTTCGGGTCGAGACCCTTCTTCAGACTAATGTGAATGATGGATAATGGATTAGTTGACACTACCTGAGTGTGTAGCTCTAGATTGCTTTATTTATGTTATTTCTATTGCCTGTAGGTCAATAGGCTTGACATTCAATTTCCATTGAAGCATGAGATGATGGTGATTTTATAATGATCGTTTCTATGAGATGTTCAAACTCTTGGATCATTCAAGTGAACATTGTAAAACCATGCACATCACGTGGAAAAACAACTCACCAGGTTCATTTTGCTTTCGGAAGGAAAGAAAAAAATAAATCCTATTGATGCTTGAATGGTTAACCAAATTTCCATTGGTGAAGGGGGAACTATCGCTTTCTTGCAACCAATCCCTTTTACACAGTTTAAAATTTCAGCTTTATTAAAATAGAAATGGCACCTTTCCATATTTTCCAGCTGTTTCTCGTGTGCTGGTCAGTGATTAGATTGTTTAATCTCACAGGGCAAAATAATGTGGGAATAGTTTTTATTCAAATTATTCTGAATTTATTTTTCCATTTAACTATATGTCATTTGTTTTAACTGCCAAGAGAATATATTTTTCAGAATAAAATGTATTTTTTAAACCTTTTTACTTCATGTTGTATGAGTTTTATTCACAGGAATAAAATTCTTACGCTTGCGCGGAACTGACGTACTACTGAGCCTATGTTTTGAAAAGATAAAATTTTTAATGAATTCAGAAAATAAAAAATATATATAATCATATGCTATGCTTCAGTGATTAATCATACAAAAATGCATCTCTGTAGGACTTTGGTTAGGCGCAAATAGAGTATTGCATGCAGTTTTGGTTGCCCCATTACAGAAAAGATGTGGAGGCTTTGGAGAGGGTGCAGAGGAGGTTTACCAGAATGGTGCCTGGATTAGAGGGTTTTAGCCACAGGGAGAGGTTGGATAGACCTGGATTGTTTTCTCTGGAACATTGGAGGTTGAGGGCAGACACGAAATGCTGGAGTAACTCAGTGGGACAGGCAGCATCTCTGGAGAGAAGGAATGGGTGACGTTTCGGGTCGAGACCCTTCTTCAGACTGATATCAGGGGAGTGGTCGGGACAAAGATCGAATGTAGTTGGAGACAGTAAGACTGGTGGGGAAATGGGAAGGGGGAGGGGATGGAGAGAGAGGGGAAACAAGTGCTATTTGAAGGTCGAGAAGTCAATGTTCATACCGCTGGGGTGTAAGCTACCCAAATATGAGGTGCTGTTCCTCCAATTTGCGCTGGGCCTCACTCTGACAATGGAGGAGGCCCAGGACAGAAAGGTCCGATTGGGAATGGGAGGGGGTTAAATTGGAGGTTGAGGGGAGACTTGATAGAAGTATATGAAATTATGAGAAGCGTAGATAGGGTAGACAAGTCAGAACCTTTTTCCCAGGTGGAAATGTGCAACTTTAGAGCTATAACGTTAGAGGGGGGAAGTTTAATGGAGATGTGTGGGGCAAATGTTTTACACAGTGAGCAGTGTGGGCCTGGAACACATTGCCAGGGGTGGTGGTGGAGGCAGATACGATAGTGGTGTTTAAGAGGCTTTTAGATAGACCCATGAAAGTGCAGAGAATGGTGGGTATATTGGAAATGTACAGGCAGATGAGATCAGTTTAACTTGGCATCATGTTCGGCACAAACATCATGGGGCCATTCCTGTCCTGTACTGCTCAATCTATCTATATATTACTGAAACGTATCTTGTTTATTTCTATGTGTGTTTGAGCGTGCGTGTCTGCTCGAATGATCCCGGAACTATGCTAAAGTTTTTGCACCATCTCTCCCACTATTGTCCTGTGGTGATTTGTGTCAAGTTTCGTTCAGATTGATGTTATATTTCACAAGTTATTGACATTTAAAACTTTACAAAACCCCACTTTGAGAGCAATATGTTGTGGCAGTTGCTGGCAGATTCTGGCAGTTTGCAGCTATGACATCACAATGGGATCTCATTTACATAAGCTGCCATGAACAATGCTCCACCCAACAATGACATCACAATGGGATCTCATTTACATAAGCTGCCAATCGACAATGTTCCACCCAGTGCAATGAGAGATTTGTTACATTGTTGTTAGGAGAGGGAGGGAGTGGAGGAGGGGAGGAGAAGAAATGATAATTAAACATTGTGTTTAATGGGGGAGTGCGATAGGGGACAGGTGAGAGAGGGAATGACTGAGGCGAGGGAAAAGGTGAGGGAGGGAGAGGTGAGGGCGGGAGTGGAGGAGGGGAGGAGAAGAGGGGAGAGAAGAGGGAGGGTGACAAGGAGGGGGGAGTGTATGAGCCGTGCCTGTGCAGTTGAGAGCTATGGGTGAGTGGCGGAATATTGCTTTGGGGCAACGGGGTTACACTGGGGGAACGGGTGAGTAGTGGAAATGGGTTGCGTTGGGGAACGGGTGAGTGGTGGAATATTGCGTTGGGGAACGGGTGAGTGGTGGAATATTGCGTTGGGGGAACAGGGCCCAACGGCTCCCACATGGTCTAATGTTCTATAAAAATCAAACAATTATAAAAATCAGATTAACTTTAAGACACAAAATTCACATCATGGAGAGTTCTCCATTGCATTTGCTGAGTATGGATCTGCTCCTTAATGGAGTTGCACAATTAGATCCACTCCTCACATTTACCTCCATCACCCTGCAAAGGTGTTGTTACAATTGTACAAGTCATTGGTGAGAATGCACTTGGATTAGAGTGTGCCATTCTGCTTATCCAGCTTGAGCAATGATGTGTAGGAAGGAACTGCAGATGCTGGTTTACGCTGAAGATCGACACAATGTGCCGGAGTAACTCAGCAGGTCAGGCAGCATCTCGGGAGAAAACGAATCGGTAATATTTTGGGTTAAGACCCTTCACCTTCTCCACAGCCAACAATGGACCATGATCTTCGTTGCTGGCTTTGATTTTTTCCTTTTGCATACCTTTCACTCATTTGTTCTTTGTACTTCTTCGTGCCTTCAGAATGAAGAAGGGTCTCAACCCGAAATGTCACCTATTCCTTCACTGTATAGGTGCTGCTTGATGGAGAGCTTGGATGACTTCTCTGCTGCTGCAGTGAGCAGTATATTGAGAATGAGCATGAATTTCTAGCTGCCACCTGGAATGATCTCCAAGGAGAGGGCAACCCAAGTGTCTTTATGGAGGATGTCAGGTAACTCTATGATGAATTCCTACGGCTATGAATGAATGAATGAATGAATGAATGAATGAATGAATACTTTATTGTCATATGTGACAGGTCACAGTGAAATTCTGAAGACCCAAGGTATGCAAATAGTCGCCACATAAGGGCTCTGACAAAGTTACAAAGTATACACAGTATCTGCGCCAGGCAGATCTCCGCTCCCCCCCACGATGCCCCCCCCCCCTCCCACGATGTTCCTTCCCTCCCTAAGGCTATGCCTTTGTCCCCTCCCTCAAGGCCTCTGACACTCCCTGTTCAGTGCTTTAAAAATAGTGCTATATCATTTGAATTCAAATGTTCTGGAGTCTTAGTCAAGAGACTGAGAGACTGTATTCAAGTCCTAGTTTCAGAATTGGGATAAAGGATTATGGTGAGCTGGCATCAACAAAGATGAATGTCACCCTCAGAGTGTTTTGGGATTTTCACTGATGGGCTGAAGAGTGTTTTGGGATTTTCTGATTGTTTTTCGAGATACAGCGTAGAAACAGGCCCCTCAGCCCATCGAGTCTGTGCTGACCAATGATCACCGTACACCAGTTCTACACACAAGGGAGAAATTATAGAAGGCAATTAACCAACAAACCTGCACGCCTTTAGTGTGTGGGAGGAACCCAATGCTCCCATAGAAAACCCACACGGTCACAGGGAGAACGTACAAACTCCACACAGACAGCACCCGTAGACAGGATCAATCTCGGGTCTCTGGCGCTGTAAGGCTGCAATTCTACCGCTGTGCCGCTATTAAGTTTAGTATTTTTGGTTTTGGTTTCGAGATACAATGTAGAAACAGGTCCTTCGGCCCGCCGAGTCCATGCCGATTTACGATTCACCCGTACTCGCCTGTTTCTATGTTATCCCTGTCTCACATCCAACATACTAGGAGCAATTTACAGAAGCCAATTAATCTACAAACCTGCACATCTTTGGAATGTGGGAGGAAACCAGCGCCCCTGGAGATAGCACCCGTAGTCAGGATCGAACCTGCGTCACTGTGAAAGATAATCTGCAAATACTTGTTTTGAAGCTTCTAAAGCTTGGTTGCGTTGATATAACCTGTGGCATTTAAGACGGCAGCAGGTCGGCAACATTCCGCAAGTGTGGCGCACCTGGAATTAATGTTTGCTTCAAAGCATTGCCAAGCTAATTACCATCTCTTGACCTCCAACTGGTGCTGAGAAACGAACAGCTTCCAGGCATTTTCTGCTTCAAAGGGGAGCTTTAAGATGTTTGTGCGATTTGGGAGAGCCTGCGGATCTAATCTTTTGGGACTTGCCGACAAATGTGGAATTGGAAAGTTGTGCAGTATAGAACTGGCTCTTTAACCCGTCTCGTCGTTGTTGATCGTTCACCAACACTAATCCCATTTGCTCGCATTAAGTTCTGCTTTCTATGCCTTGACTACTTAAGTCCCTGTCTAAATATCTTTTGAACGTAATGATTGAATCAGACTCCACCACCTCCTCAGGCAGCAAGTTCCAAATATTAACCACTCTTTGTGTAAAAAACTTTCCCCTCAACTCCCCTTTAAAACTTCTCCCTATCGTCTTAAACCGGTGTCTTCTTGATTTTGATACACCTACCACTGACAAAGACATTGTGACTATCTGAAGGGTTTCGACACGAAACGTCACCCATTCCTTCCCTCCAGAGATGCTGCCTGTCCCGCCGAGTTACTCCAGCTTTTTGTGTATCTTCAGTTTAAACCAGCATCTGCAGTTACTTCCCAAAATTGTGACTCTCTGTTCCTATCTATGCTCCGTTTTAAATTATATAAACACAAATGATTTATGTTTGCATTAGGTGAACTCTAAGCCTCGCAAACACGTGCCTCAAAGCTAAGTGTGTCGGATTAATTCATTTTTATGATCAGGCAATTAAACGATGGAAACAATGGAGAAATGTTTTTTTTGTTCTGACATGGATTGAAGTTTGTAAGACATTCCAAGAGTGATGGGGACATCCAACGCAAGCAGGGAGTGCCTCTAGGCAGCAAATATTTAATGGCCCCATTTACAAAAGCAGAACATGCGTAGGAAGGAACTCCAGATGCTGGTTTAAACCGAAGATAGACACAAAATGCTGGAGTAACTCAACGGGACAGGCAGCATCTCTGGAGAGAAGGAATGGGTGACGTTTCGGGTCTTGGTTTCTCTCAAGGGCGGCAAGGTGGCGCAGCGGTAGAGTTGCTGCCTTGCAGCGCTGGAGACCTAGGTTCGATCCCGACTACGGGTCTGTACGGAGTTTGTACGTTCTCCCCGTGGCCTCCGTGGGTTTTCTCCGAGGTCTTCGGTTTCCTCCCACAATCCAAAGACGTACAGGTATGTAGGTAAATTGGCTTGGTATAAATGTAAAATTGTCCCTAATGTGTGTAGGATACTGCTAATGTGCGGGGTTCGGCTCGGTGGGCCGAAGGGTAAGTATAAACTAAAAGATGCTGCCTGTCCCGCTGAGTTACTCCAGCTATTTGTGTCCAAAAACCAGAACATGTTACTTCATTAAAATCATTAACCTATTTGCCAAGTCAATAGGCTTTGTTCAATCCGTACATATATTCTCCATCCCATTTCAATGAGTATTCGCTAAGATGCCGAGCCTGGACCCGAGCGGGTCGGAGGTGGGTCACGGAGATGTCCGGAGAGGACCCGGCGGCGAAAGTGGAGAGGTTGGTGTGGCGGTCAATGATGGCGCCGACCGATAGATGAGGACGGCCTCGCGGAAGTGAGGACGCCGTTGCCGGGGGGAAGACCAATGGAGAACCCAGCATGTGGGGGGGGGGGGACTACCGTGAGGAGCGGGAGGGGTGGAGAACAAAGGGGGTTCTAGCGCAGGGGTACTTTGTAACTTTGTTAGTGCCCTTTATGGGCGACTATTTGCATACCTTGGGCATGTAAATAAAGAATTTCACTGTGACTTGTCACATGTGACAATAAAGTTCAATATAGAAACTCAGGTTTCCGATAATAAATAGTTGGACACCTGATAATCCTTGATAGGGATTAAGGATCAACGGTCAGCAGCCTCACCCAGTGACATTGCAAGTTCCTGGTTGCAATCTTTCCCTTCAATAGACAATAGACAATAGACAATAGGTGCAGGAGTAAGCCATTCGGCCCTTCGATGTGATCTTGGCTGATCACCCCCAATCAGTACCCCGTTCCTGCCTTCTCCCCATATCCCCTGACTCTGCTATCCTTAAGAGCCCTATCTAGCTCTCTCTTGAAAGCATCCAGAGAACCTGCCTCCACCTGAGGCAGAGAATTCCACAGACTCACCACTCTCTGTGGGAAAAAGTGTTTCCTCGTCTCCGTTCTAAATGGCTTACTCCTTATTCTTAAACTGTGGCCCCTGGTTCTGGACTCCCCCAACATCGGGAACATGTTTCCTGCCTCTAGCGTGTCCAAGCCCTTAACAATCTTATCAATATGTTTCATACGGGAGCAGCTCAGTTAATGTCCATCGGTTTCAGAGACAATGTCTGTTCCAGGTTTTCAAGCACACTGCCTATGTTTCTAGTCAGCTTGTAACCTACAATGAACTCTCATTAATCCAGTATTTATACATCCAGAATTCTCACGCAAACAGCAGACATTTTCTAAGAGCAGTAAGTAACTTTATGCATAAAAGTCTATGCATGACCTAGATAAGATTGTTTTGTTTTTATGAAAATAATCTCGAACAGTGAATTTTATTTATTTCATGTGTTATGCAAAACAGGTGTGAAAATACATTTTTGGTTTATATACATCAGGGCAGTGCAGTTGCTGGCTGAATAGCAACAAACATCCTCTTTGAAGTTTTGACACTTCACAACATACTTCATTTGAACTGTGTTACTTGGGCTGTGGTTTACATTGATACTGTTTAGCCCTAAAATATAAAATTGCGATGTAAAACATTGTTATTTAAAAGGGTAAGGAGATGAATAGTTTGGCAATTTATTTAAAGATGTAATATAAATATATTAGTCATAGACTCATAGATTCGTAGAATTGTACAATAGAGGAACAGGCCATTGGCAGTCTGAAGAAGATTCTCGACCCAAAACGTCACCTATTCCTTATCTTCAGTGATGCTGTCTGACCCGCTGAGTTACTCCAGCTTTTTGTGTCTATCTTCAGTTTAAACCAGCATCTGCAGTTCCTTCCGACACATTGGCCCAACCTGCATATGCAGACCAAGATGCCCCATCTAAGCTTGTCCCATTTGCCCATATTGAGCTTATCTCCCTCCAAACCTTTCCTATCTATGGCTAGTCCAATTTTCCCGTGTTTGGCCCATAATCCCACTAAACCTTTCCTATTCAGGTACCTGTCCAAGTGTCTTTTGAATACTGTTATAGTACTTGCCTCAACTACCTCTTCTGACAGCTCTTTCTATATTGTCAATCCATATAATATCTAATATAAAAATATTAATTAAGAGATACCTTATATAAAAATATTTAATAAATTGCTAATATATGATATTATTATATATCCCATCATCCTCCGACGTCCGTTTTAAATGATGGATCTTAATTTTCTATCCATAAAATACTCACCTCTTGAGCAAAACACAAAGTGCTGCAGTAACTCAGCAGATCAGGTAGCATCTATGGAGATAATGACCTGTCCACTCCCTCCCTGATTTGCTGAATTACTCCAGCACATTGTGTTTTGTTGAAGATTCCTTCACCAGCAGTTCCTTATGTCTCCATTTTATTGCTCACTTCTTAGTCTAAAACCAGGGACTAAGAGCAGAAAATGTTGGTGGTGCTCAGCAGGTCAAAGAAATCTGCAGACGGTGAGGAAAGAGTTAATGTTTCAGGGAAGTAAGACACAAAAAAGCTGGAGTAACTCAGCTCAGGGACAGGCAGCATCTCTGGAGAGAAGGAATGGGTGACGTTTCGGGTCGAGACCCTTCTTCAGCCCAGTTAGGGATTTGGGAAACGAGAGACATAGACAATGATGTAGAGAGATTTAAAAAAACAATGAATGAAAGATATGCAAAAAGTAACGATGATAAAGGACACAGGCCATTGTTAGCTATTTGTTGGGTGAAAGCGAGAAACATAGACATAGAAACATAGAAAGTAGATGCAGGAGGAGGCCATTCGGCCCTTCGAGCCAGCACAGCCATTCATTGCGATCATGGCTGATCGTACCCAATCAATAACCCGTGCCTGCCTTCTCCCCATATCCCTTAATTTCACTAGCCCCTAGAGCTCTATCTAACTCTCTTAAATCCATCCAGTGACTTGGCCTCCACTGCCCTCTGTGGCAGGGAATTCCACAAATTCACAACTCTCTGAGTGAAATCGTCTTTTCTCATCTCAGTCTTAAATGACCTCCCCTTTATTCTATGACTGTGGCCCCTGGTTCTGGACTCGCCCAATATTGGGCACATTTTTCCTGCATCTAGCTTGTCCAGTCCTTTTATAATTTTATATGTTTCTATAAGATCCCCCCTCGTCCTTCTAAACTCCAGTGAATACAAGCCTTGTCTTTTCAATCTTTCCTCATATGACAGTCCCGCCATCCGAGGGATCAATCTCGTGAACCTACGCTGCACTGCCTCAATCACAAGGATGTCCTTCCTCAAGAAGCTAGTGCGACAAGTAGGGGAGAGATGGAGAGAGAGGGAATGCCGGGATTACTTGAAGTTAGAGAAATCAATATTCACTGGGCTGTAATGTGTAAGAAGAAACTGCAGATGCTGGTTTAAACCGAAGATAGACACAAAATGCTGGAGTAACTCAGCGGGACAGGCAGCATCTCTGGAGAGAAGGAATGGGTGACGTTTCGGACCTGCAGAAGGGTCTTGACCTGAAAAGTCACCCCTCCCTTCTCTCCAGAGATGCTGCCTGTCCCACTGAGTTAATCCAGCTTTTTGTGTCTATCCACTGGGCTGTAAGGTGCCCAAGCGAAATATGAGATGCTGTTCCTCCAATTTGCGTTTAGCCTCACTGTGACAATGGAGGAGACCTTGGACTGAAAGGTCAGTGTGGGAATGGGAAGGAGAATTGAAGTGTTTGGCAAATGTTTCAGGGTGTCTGTATGCTGTTGTGTATCAGCGTGGGTGGAGCAAGGAGCAACATTCAATGCTGGACCTCAGTGCATCTTTCTTTCAGAGCACCTCACCATCTGATGCAACATGGCCACGGACTCGACTCTGCCTCGGGAATGTTCGGTGGTGTTGTGACAACAGTGTGGAGTTGGTTTTTGTGGCTAGCATAAACAATTGACGCTTTGTTAAATCCACAGTTCCAAGGAAGCTGCAATCATTAGAGAAGATAGCACGATCAACTGACAAAGCACAATACACTTCTCAGCTGACTGTTTATTCCCTGCATGTAACTACAGATTGCCGCACACTGGCGGTTATTATTCAATATTAACTCCAGGTGTAAGGCAGCTCCCCTCGCACAATCCAACAGCTCTGTGCAAACAAAGAGGGAAGTAACCGGCCCAAGAGAGAGAGTCTAGAGTGTTTTTATTGTCATTTGTCTCAGGCAGAACAATTAAATTCTCAGTTGCAGCGGCACAACGGAATATGTAAACAAATGTTGAACACATGTCCCCCCACTATCTCAAAATGTGATGAACCTGAAATTTACAGGAATTCAGTTCAGAACATTTGGAATATATTCAAGAAATTCTGCTGCAGGAATTTTTTATTTATTTTCGAATAACAAATGCCGTCCTCTGGCTGACTTTTGTACAATCAGTTCAGCCCCCGTATGAACCGTGCTTTTTTCGTGGTTTGAATAGATATGTAATATATATATATATATGTGAAAGTTACTAAATAGGCAAATTGGGAGGAGATGGGAGAGAATGCCAAGACTGAGATGAGTACTCCGTCTCTACACAGGGCCGGCACGGAGCACATCGGTAGAGTTGCTGCCGTACAGTGCCAGAGTCCTGAGTTCGATCCCGACTAGGGGTGCTGTCTGTATTGAGTTTGCAAGTTCTCCTTGTGACCGCGTTGATTTCATCTGGGTGCTCCAGGTTTCCTCCCACATTCCAAGACGTGTAGGTTTGTAGGTTCATTGGTTTAATTGTCCCTGGTGTGCAGGATAGAACTAGGGTACGGGTGATTGCTGGTCGGCGCAGACTCAATGGGCCGAAGTACCTGTCTCCACATTGTATTTCTAAAACTAAAACGAAAACACTGGAGGGTTAATTTATATAACGGAAGACGGAAGACTGAGGGAGGAAAAGATGGAACAAAATGAAAGAAAGGCTTCATAAGAAATTTCTGACATTTGTTAAACTAAATCTTGCCCAAGATCAACATTTGGCAAGAAACTGAAACACAAAACACTAAAAAAAAGTACCAGTCCCTACACAATCCAATTTTAATCTTTTATTTTTGAATCTTTAGACTTTAGAGATACAGCACAGAAACCGGCCCTTCGGCCCACCGAGTTCGCGCCGGCCAGCAATCACCCCGCACACGATACCATAGAACTTTATTAATCTCAAGTAATCTGCAAGATATTTGAAACATGAAATTAAAGTGACAAAAATCTGGGTGTTGCTGACAAAGCCAGCATTTATTGTCTATCCCTTTTGGACTTTATCTTACACTAAACATTACCCAGTATCTATACACTGTGTTAAAGAAGGAACTGCAGATGCTGGAAAATCAAGAAGGGTTTCGGCCCGAAACGTTGCCTATTTCCTTCGCTCCATAGATGCTGCTGCACCCGCTGAGTTTCTCCAGCATTTTTGTGTATCTATACACTGTGGACGGCTTGTTGTATTAATGTATACTCTTTCTGCTGACTGGATGACATGAAACAAACGTGCTTTTCACTGCACCTCAGTACATGTGACAATAAACTAAATGTGATGGCGAGTTACTTTCTTGAACTGCTGTATTTTTTCTGGAGAAGTTACCTCCACCTCTGCTTAGTTTTGGTTTAGTTTAGAGATATACCGTGGAAACAGGCCCTTCAGCCCACCGAGTCCGTGCCGAACAGTGAGCACCTGCACACTCTGGACAATTTAAATTGGCCAATTGACCTACAAACCTGCATGTCTTTGGAGCGCGGGCGGAAACCGGAGCACCCGAAGAAAACCCACGTGGTCACAGGGAGAATGTATAAACTCAATACAGACAGCACCCATAGTCTGGATCGAACCCGGGTTCCTAGCGCCACCCTTGTGCCACTGTGCCACTGTTAAGCAGGGAGATCCAGGATTCAGACCCCGTGACCATGTATTTCTAAGGCAGGATGGTGCGCGAGTAGGTGGGGAAACCTGAATGAGATGTTGCTCTCTTGCACCCGGTGCCCTTCTCTTTCTTGGTTGTAGACCTACAGGTTTTGGAGGTAATATTTAGCGGTCTGGCTGAAGAACCCGTGGTGCATTTTATAAGTGTAGATACGGAGAGGTGGTAGGGGAAGGAATATCAGACAGTACTCAGGAATTCCTTGAAAAATGCCCAAATTTATTATGCATTATTAAAAGGCATACAGATGAAAGGCCAGTTAAACCAGCAAAAATGTTACATTGTGCATTCACAATAAATTATATTCTAATAAAGAATAACAAACTCAAGTTTAAACTATTTCCCAACCGCACAAATAGCAAAGCCTGCCGTGACAGAATTTTTTTTCATTTCAGGATTCAGGAATAAATACAAGCAAGATGATGATATCTCAAATCCAAGGGCAATGTCCGATTCGCTTTGCAACATCATTGTACACAAATGATCAAAACTTATTCATCTGTGGCAAGCAACAGTTGCAAATACTGCTGGGCTAACACCAAATTAGATAAGACACAACATGCCTGAGATGACTGCAATCTCTGGGTGCATTGTATTATCCTGAAATTAGTTATTGGGAGAATAGTTTAGTTCTGAGATCGGGTGTCAATATCCAGCATTCTCAGATCAGGTGTATCAAAGGTTAGAAATAGAGCAAAGCTCATTTTAAAATGATTAGTAACTTTGTTAGTAACTTGACAAGTGCACCCACTCTTGCCCTCATTGGCGATTTGTGGGCATTACCAGATTTAGGTTGGTCATTTGGTCACACTGAAATTGGTTATTTCGAACGAACTACATGATATTGAACATAGTTAACTTTCTCCTCAACAACATTATTTCCGCACAGGGTTCATTCACCTTGTTGAGGATCAGAGCAAAAGTCGAGTGTTTTACAAGTAATAATAAGCATCTTGTTTCTATACGTTGGAGCAGAACGGAAGAGCTTGAACAAATGTCCAATTGCTCTCCTGGACCTATCGATACATCCATGGACCTTATCTCCATGAAACAATTTGGAGCTGAGAGGAATGACTTTGGAAGTAGAAAAATACCTTCCGAAAGATTTATTGGAAACATCAGAGAAAATTTTAAATCTTGGGATTTCATGGCACTGAAGCAGCTTATTCGGCCCATCTTTTTCAGGATGGACAGAGGGGAATTGAGACTAAAAACTTACTTTACAATTTTCTTTATCTGCAGATTTATGAGCCAGTTCCCAATTTTATCTATTATTGCAAAATTATACCAATGTTGCCATGACAGATTATTCGTTGCTTGCCATTATACTGTTTTAAAGAACTATAAAGTTTGTACGCTATTAAACCTGAATCCTGTGATATCCTAAAGCAAAATGCAGGCAAGCAAAACAGCCTTTGCAAGCAAAACACACTGATACAGTGTAATTAAATCAGATCTACACAAAAAAAATACAAAATATATATTCATATCTCAGATAGACACAAAATGCTGGAGTAACTCAGCGGGTAAGGCAGCATCTCTTGAATGCTGAAAAGGAATAGGTGACGTTTTCGGGTCGAGACCCTTCTTCAGACTGAGAGTCTGAAGAAGTGTCTCGTCTTAGAGAAACTAAAGGTATGAAGAGGTACAAAGACAAATGTATGAAAGATTTGCAAAAGGACAAATCAAAGCCGGCAACAATGATCAAGGAAAGGTGGAGCCCACAATGGTCCATTGCTGGTCGTGGAGAAGGTTGAACAATGGATCCTTTTGCATTCCTTTCATTCATTTGATCTTTGTACCTCTTCTCAGACTGACAAAGATTATCAACCCGAAACGTCACCTATTCCTTTTCCCCAGAGATGCTGCCTGACCCGCTGAGTTACTCCAGCATTTTGTGTCTATCTTCGGTGTAAACCAGCATCCGCAGTTCCTTCCAACCTATTCACATCTCAGATTGTTTGACAATCAACGATCTATTTCACAGAAATAATCATTTAAAAGTTCCGCTTTAACCTGATCCACACATCTGTGATAGATCTGTAGAAAAGGGCACCGCTGTTACCAGTGCTTAGTCCCCAAATGCATTGAAGAAAGAGAAAATATGGAGCAAAAATGATGGCATAAGTTGTAGAAAATATGGTCCCGTGTATAAATAATGAACCAAAAACAAGGCAGACAAATTGGAAATCCAATAACAAGGAAAACAAGTTGTGAGATGATCTTTCCTTGCTTGAGACTTAATTGTTTATAGGCATCCACATAATGGATGAAGATATCCCAATCCTACCAATGACTTTTTGGTGTGCCATGCTCTCTTGAACCATCTCAAACTGTAAAACTATTCTTGGCATCTGCCCAAAATCGGAAAAGCCCCTTTATGGAGCTGATAAATATTAGTGGTGTAAAGATAGAAAAATGGCGGTATTAGCTGAGAAAATCCATATCACATTTCTCATCTGGTGTAAGAAAGTTTCTGAAATGATTTAAACAGGACCTTTGTACAAAATTGCCATGAAGCTATTTCTGGCAGTCTCACGTTACCTGAAATTGAAAGTCTGCAGTGTACTTATTTATCAATGAAACACACCAGCCAAGCCGGCTGAAAATAAAGTGTTTGAAATACAAGAAGGAATCGTTAAGGCAGTGTATCGAATTAATTTGCTAAATTCTCCACGTATTTTCTGGGCAATAATATCTGTAATTGTGCAAAATATCCATTTTTCAGGATAACACATTTGATAAATCAGGGAGGGAATTATAGTTGGAATACTGATACATTTTTTACCATGAGGTGTTGCTAGACATGTATTAATAAGTAACCAGGACTTGCATCCATTCCAGCTGATTTATCTATGTGGGTTTGTATGTTAACAGGCCTCTGTAAATTGTCCCTAGTGTGTGGGGAGGGATGGGCAAATGGAATAACATAAGAACTAGGGTGATCGATGGTTGGCATGAACTCTGTGGGCCTTCCATCCATGCTGTATCTCTCAATTAAACTAAATTCAATCAATATTAATAGTGTTATCCTCAAGCATAGTTTACCATGCAATGGAATTCAGGAACTGAGACTTACTGATGCAAGAAAATGTTCAGAAACCTGAGAATGATCAAGAATGAGGTTGTATTCTTGCCATGTCCTTATGCACATCTTTGCAATTCAGGAATGAGGTTTCGGAATAATTCTATGCCCTCACCAAGCTCAGTAGTGGTGCGTTGGACTGTTCTGGCTCACACCGGATAGAAAATTAAGAATCAATATTTGATCTTTGTTTGGTAAAGAAAAAGCTAGTTCTTGATCAGTTTCTTTGCTCATCGACGAGTCAATCAGTTTAGTTTAGTTTAGAGATACAGCGCAGAAACAGGCCCTTCGGCCCATCAAGTCCTAGCCACCCAGCGATCCCCATTACACTAACACACACTACACACCAGGGACAATTT
This sequence comes from Malacoraja senta, assembly GCA_038087875.1. Classification (NCBI taxonomy): domain Eukaryota; kingdom Metazoa; phylum Chordata; class Chondrichthyes; order Rajiformes; family Rajidae; genus Malacoraja; species Malacoraja senta. Next base: position 23,083,623 of record CM075988.1, read on the forward strand.
ACAATTTTTACCCGAAGCCAATTAATCTCCGAACCTGTACGTCTTTGGAGTTTTGGAGGAAACTAAAGAGCTCGGACAAACCCACGAGGTCACGGGGAGAACGTACAAACCCTGTACAGACAGCACCCGTAGTCAGGATCGAACCCGGGTCTCTGCCGCTGTAAGGCAGCTACTCTACTTCTGTGCCACCATGCCACCCGAATTCTCAGTAGCTAGAGCTAAGAGCTCACTTGTACAATTATACTATCTTTGTTGATGTCTTGTTGATGTATTTGGGCGATAAGTGAATAAGTAAACACATCTGTCCTTTGCAAAACTCTGCTACTGTCTGCCAACCAAACTAAAAGAGACACTTCATTGGTTGTAAAGGAGGTGGAGATTTCCTTCAGAAAGGAGTTAAAGAAATGACAAAATACTGTAAGAATCACAAGTTTCTTGGAATACTGGATGAGGAAGAAAATGGAAGTTGGGTTCAATAATTAGTTATCTCGCGATGTTGGATGTGATACATTACATCAGCAGTGAAAATCATGAGCTTAGCAGGTGAGTACGTGTTAAACCATTCCTAATATAAGGTACACATTCATTCCGCAGGAGTGAAGAAGATGAGAATGGTCTGAGTCCAGAATGAACTATATTCCTAGGATGTGGCATTGCGATGGTTTGATCCTGAGCCAACCCGTCCTTTCTTCAAGAGATGCCTTATCTGTAAAGCCATAAACATATTCACAATAAGCTTTAATAAAATCATTTCTCATGCTGAATTACAGTCCCGGATAGATAATAAGCAAATCAATGTCAAGGTGACCTGCTGCTTTCAATAGAAGGTCTGTGTTAGTCTGTAATCTGTGGTGGTGGCCTTGAATATGACAAGGTTAAGGGCCTGTCCCACTTGGGCGTCATTTGCGGTCATTTACGCGACATCATTACGCACGTGATGCGCATGACGCACGCACGGTGCGTGGTGACGTAGGCAGTGACGCACGGTTGCGCGCGGCGTTCCAGGATTTTGGGATTCACAAAATCTTCGCGCGCCATCTGCATGACGCGCAAATGACGCCCATGTGGGACAGGCCCTTTAGTCTTTTTTTTGCTAAATTCAACAGGTTTGATTACATGAGGAACAGATACAGAGATACAGCTACAGGACCTCATATTCTGCTTGGGTAGCTTACAACCCAATGATATGAACATTGAATTCTCCAATTTTGGGTACCTGCCCTAACTACCTCCACTGGCAACTCATTCCATACACCCACCACCCTTTAGAAAGACTAATGGGCCTGTCCTACTTAGGCTATTATATAGGCGACTGCCGGCGACTGTCATAGTCGTAGCAGGTCGCCGAAAAAACGGCGACTGGACCCCCCTTCAACGTAAAATTTGAAATAGAATCATTAGGTTAACAACAACAAAAAACGAAGTCAGCACCGGCGACAACCTACGTCACCTGGCGACAACTACGACAGCACCTACGTCAGGAGATGTCAAGCTACGCTCATTGGCGTCAAACACACTGTCGCCGACTGTCTCCGAAACATTTTCAACACCAGACGTAACGACTCTTTGGGCGACTGAGGAGACTACTCACGACCATACAGACGACCATGTGGCGACAGCCTAGTCGCCTGTAGTCGCCGAAAAAAATTGCCTAAGTGGGACAGGCCCATTAGGATATCTTTGAACAAATCTGGATATGGAGATTGGGTGGGAAAATGGTATTTGCATCAAAGTTCAGTAATGGTGCAGCAGGATCGAGGATCCTAACACAACTTTTTATGCTTTTATCTTCTACTGAGCTTTTATTCCTTTTATTATGTATGGTTTCGGAGAGTAGGGTATGAATTCTTACACGGAACCATGAAGAGCTGGGACAACCATGGGAGAAGGATACATTTCCTGTGGTACCTCATTTGAATCCACAGGGATGGGCACGATATTCCCAAAAGGAATCTTAACCCTAACAGGTGGCAGCATTGCAGTGCACTTGGTCATAATACGAATAAAGGGGTAGGCCATTTAGAACGGAGATGAGGAAAAACCTTTTCACACAGAGAGTTGTGAATTTGTGGAGTTCTCTGCCACAGAAGGCAGTGGAGGCCGATTCACTGGATGCATTCAAAAGAGAGTTAGATTGAGCTCTTAGGGCCAACGGAAACAAGGGGTATGGGGAGAAGGCAGGAACGGGGTACTGATTGTGGATGATCAGCCATGATCACATTGAATGGCTCAAAGGGCCGAATGGCCTACTCCTGCACCTATTGTCTATGTATGGGATGGTGAATGGCTACAATCATTACAAGAAATGGATGACTTGCTCACAAGAGATTTTTACTTTAGTTTAGAGATACAGCGCGGAAGCAGGCCCTTTGGCCCACCGTGTCCGTGCCAACCAGCGATGCTCGCTCATTAACACTATCCCACACACGCTAAGGACAATTTACATTTATAGCAAGCCAATTAACCTGCAAACCTGTACATATATTTAGAGGGATGAGAGGGGATCTCATTGAAACATATAAGATTGTTAAGGGCTTGCACACGCTAGAGGCAGGAAACATGTTCCCGATGTTGGGGGAGTCCAGAACCAGGGCCCACAGTTTAAGAATAAGGAGTAAGCCATTTAGAACGGTGACGAGGAAACACTTTTTCTCACAGAGAGTGGTGAGTCTGTGGAATTCTCTGCCTTAGAGGGCGGTGGAGGCGGGTTCTCTGGATGCTTTCAAGAGAGAGCTAGATAGGACTCTTAAAAATAGCGGAGTCAGGGGATATGGGAAGAAAGGCAGGAACGGGGTACTGATTGGGGATGATCAGCCATGATCACATTGAATAGGGGTGCTGGCTCGAAGGGCTGAATGGCCTACTCCTGCACCTATTGTCTATTGTCTATCTTTGGAATGTGGGAGGAAACCAAAGTGCTCGGAGAAAACCCACGCGGTCACGGGGAGAACGTCCAAACTCCACACAGACAGCACCCATGGTCAGGATCGAACCCTGGGTCTCTGGCAGTGCAAGCGCTGTTAAAGCAGCAACTCTACCGCTGCGCCACCATGCCGCCCTAATCCTCTTCCTCACCTGATCTCCCTGTTCCCCCGGCTGCACCAGATGAATGGGTTGGTCATTCTCCAGGTTTCGGATGCTGGGGTCTGCCCCGTGGTACAAAAGCAGTTTAATTATTTTCTCCTGGTTTCTCTCGTGGTGAAGACCAGCAGCCATGTGCAAAACGGTGTTACCATGAGCCTAGGAGAAAGCAAAAAATTAAATTGTCATTTCTATATTTTGTAATTACTAATTCTTTGTTAAATTCAGTTTAGTTTTAGTTTAGTTTAAAGATACAGCACGGAAACACCGAGTCCGACCGCGCCGACCAGCGATCCCCGCACACGAGCACTGTCCTACACACACTAGGGACAATTTACAATTTTTACCAAAACCAATGAAGAGACCAACCCTGCATGTCTTTGGTGTGTGAGAGGAAACCGGAGTGTGGGAAGAACGTACAAATTCAGTACAGGCAACACCCATAGTCAGGATCGAACCTGGGTCTCTGGCGCTGTGAGGCAGCTGCTCTACCGCTGCGCTGCAGTGCTAGATTCTTTTTGATTGTGTCAAACAGTGAGAACTGGAGGATGTGCAGTAGCTGGTGAGGGCACGAGGAGGACCTATATTGTCGCCCACTTCACCAGCAACAAAGGACAGCGTGTGTTCCAGGACTCTTCCTGCTGTAGCAGCAGGTAGAGAGATAATGTCAGCCAACATTGCTCATTCAAGTTTTGCAGACTCTCTTGTGCTCTGTCCGCCAAGGCCTGCTGGATCTCCCATTGCTAACCATTTCAACTCCCCTTCTTATTCCCTTTCTGTCCTGTGTCTCCTCCATTGCTACATGCAAGCTGGAGGAACAGCACCTTATCTTCCCCTTGGCTAGCTTGCAAACTAATGGTGTAGGAAGGAACTGCAGATGCTGATTTACACCAAAGATAGACACAAAATGCTGGAGTAACCCAGCGGGACAGGCAGCACATCTGGAGAGAAGGAATGGGTGACGTTTCGGGTCGAGACCCTTCTTGAGACTCTACAAACTAATGATATGAACATTAAATTCCCCAATGTTAGGTAACTAAGTTACTACAACCCACCCACTTCCACCCCCCCCTTCCTTCCCTGTGCCCCATTTAGATTTCCACCCGTTTCTCCCCTTTGCCCTCTTCCCGTCCTATTCAACCGGTATTTCTTCATTTGGCTTCACTATTCACACCTCCCTGTCCTTATCTCACACTTTTGTCTTTTTCATTTGCAGAGGCCACAGTTGAAGAATAAGGAGTAAGCCATTTCGAGCGGAGACGAGGAAACACTTTTTCTCACAGAGAGTGGTGAGTCTGTGGAATTCTCTGCCTCAGAGGGCGGTGGAGGCAGGTTCTCTGGATGCTTTCAAGAGAGAGCAAGATAGGGCTCTTAAAGATAACGGAGTCAGGGGATATGGGGAGAAGGCAGGAATGGGGTACTGATTGGGGATGATCACCCATGATCACATTGAATGGCTCGAAGGGCCGAATGGCCTACTCCTGCACCTATTGTCTATTGTCTATTGATTATTGTCCATTTCTCTCCTACCATTTGATCACCCCTCACTAGTATCCACACGTCATTTTCCAAGCTTTGTCATGCCCCTCCTCTCTTCCAGCTCTCTCTCCCCCCTCCACTACAAAAAGTCAGAAGGGTCCAAACCTGAAACGTCACCTATCCATGTTCTCCCGAGGTTCTGCCTGAACCACTGACTTTCTCAAGCACTTTGTATTTTATTGCTCCTGCATGAGCTAACTTGCATGAATTTACCTGTAAGCTGTTTAATCACTTAGGAAATGGCAAATGGCTCAGGTGCCTGAACAAGCCTTGCAGCAGTCATTAGGTTTTGGTGGCAGATGCTGGAATCTATAGCAAGGGAAAAGAAAAGCTGCTGGTGGAACTCAGCAGGTCGAGCAGCAACTGTGGAGGGAGAAGGGTCTCGACCCGAAAACTCATCCATTCCTTCTCTTCAGAGATGCTGCCTGTCCCGCTGAGTTACTCCAGCATTTTGTGTCTATCTGTGGAGGGAAATGGAACAACCACGTTTCAGGTAGAGCCCTTTAATCTAGATAGACAAAAATGTTGGAGAAACTCAGCGGGTGAGGCAGCATCTATGGAGCGAAGGAAATAGGCAACGTTTCGGGTCGAAACCCTTCTTCAGACAGATACCTTTAATCTAGATTTTTGGTTTCCTCCCACACTCCAAAGATGTACAGATTTGTAGGTTGTTGTAATAAATGTGAATTGTCCCTAGAGTGGTAGTGTGCGGGGATCGGTGGGCCGAAGGGCCTGTTTCCACGCTGTATCTCTAAACTAAACTAAACTATGGACATGGGAAAACCTCTTAGTTCATTCTAACATTGCGGAAATCTGGCATGGTGTGGCCTTGATGTAATTTCAGAATTTCAGACACATCATAAGTGGATATCTCATAAATGTCCACTGGAAATGATCAGCCATGATCACATTGAATGGCGGTGCTGGCTCGAAGGGCCAAATGGGCTACTCCTCCACCTATTATCTATTGTCTATTGAAACACCTTGGGTGGAGAACAAATTCCAAGCTAACCGGAGGCAAATCCACACGTCATTGGGAAGTGGGAGGAAACCGGTGCACCCTGAGGAAACCCACGCGGTCACAGGGAGAACATGGATACTCCACACACAGATGGCACCCGAGGTCAGGATTGAACCCGGGTCTCTGGCGCTGTGAGGCAGCACCTGCAGCACTGTGCTGGCCAAAATATAAATTAAAGTATTTTATTTAAACATTAAACTATCAAAGAATCTAACCAATGTGTTGTCCCACTATAGTTATATTATGTTACGAGTGGACGTCGCTAACATCACAAACCTTCATGTTGATAAATTCGGGTGAGCAGAAGATGCCACTGAGCTTGAGGAAATAATCCAGTAACAGCAAGTTCCCTTCCTGAACGGCAAAGTGCACCACTGTCTTATTGCTCTTCACGTCCTGTTTACAGAAAGGAGAACAGTTGACTTTGCCACTTGTTGCTGCGGATGTTCCTGGTTCAGAGCCATGCTACACTTCTCTGTGCATTGTTACAAATGCTAACCATCAGCCTCACCTTAGAGTCATAGAGTCACAGAGTAATATAGTGTGGAAACAGGCCCTTCGGCCCAACCTGCCCACACTGGCAAACATGTCCCGGCTACACTAGTCCCACCTGCCTGCGCTTGGTCCATATCCCTCCAAACCTGTCCTATCCATGTAACTGTCTAACAGTTTCTTAAACATTGGGATAGTCCCAGCCTCAACTACCTCATCTGGCAGCTTGTTCCATACACCCACCACCCTTTGTGTGAAAGAAGGAACTGCAGATGCTGGAGAATCGAAGGTAGACAAAATTGCTGGAGAAACTCAGCGGGTGCGGCAGCATCTATGGAGCGAAGGAAATAGACAACGTTTCGGGCCGGAACCCTTCTTCAGTCTGAAGAAGGGTTTCGGCCCGAAACGTTGCCAATTTCCTTCGCTCCATAGATGCTGCCGCACCCGCTGAGTTTCTCCAGCAATTTTGTCTACCCTTTGTGTGAAAAAGCCTTGACGGTAATCTACTCAATTCCCAGAGTTTGTGGTGTCAGGTGCCACCCCGAGTACAAATCCTGTGCAGTACCAAGGTAATGATGCAGGGAGAACTTGTTAACACTAGTCAGGAACAATTAAACCTTCTGGTACAACATTCCTAGAATAGTAGGGTCATTGAGTCATTCAGCGCGGGAACATGTTGTCCATGCTGCCCATCTACGCTAGTCCCACATTCCCACGTTGACCCTTATCCCTCTAAACCTTTCCTATCCATGTACATGCCTAAATCTCTACATAATTAAAAGTCTCATCTTGTATGTATGTATGTATGTATGTATGTATGTATGTATGTATGTATGTATGTATGTATGTTCCCAAAATACAGCCAAAACGGTACACGATAGAGCAACAATTTTAAGGACGCCTCACTCACCATTGGCCTGCGGTGTGCAGTAGCAAGTTACGTTCGATTTTACAAAGTAATTCCCTTTATAAACCTTAATTTACTTTCTACTGAGAACGACACAAGTTTGAACGCGGTAGACGCGTCTGCGCAGTGCGCTCCCACTTGCCGGGCCCGTCAGCCGCGCCTGCGCAGTTGGGGGAGGGTTGCCCGTAAGTGCACAGTGTGTACTTGACTGGCATCACAACGGGAACCAAACAGGTCGCCACAACTGGGACCCAACGGGTCCACGGGTCGTCTAGTGGCTTCTAAATGCTGTTATAGTGTCTGCCTTCGCTATTTCCACTGGCAGCTTATTCCATGTACCCACCATCTTCAGTGTGAAAAATATACCTCTTGGGTTTCTATTCATTCTTTCCCCTCTCACTTTAAACCCATGCCCTCTAGTTCTTGATTCCCCTCCCCTGGGAAAGAGACTTTGTGGATTCACCCATGTATCCCCATCACAATTTGCAGCAAACTTAAAATCTCATTAAAAAAATATATATCCAGAGACACCTCTCCAAATAAAACAGGCAATCAATGTAAATTGCCCGTGTTATGATGACTACAATAAGGCTAATGTTTGGAAAACAATGAAGAAAGCTTTGTTTCTAGCCTGGCTGGAGTGTACACAGAATAATAAGGCATAATATTCGAGGAAAATTCCCCATGCAAGTGCCAGCAAGTTTTAAAGGAATGGGTGACGTTTCGGATCGAACCCTTCTTCAGTCTTCACCCGAAACGTCACATATTTCTTTTCTCTACGGATGCTGCCTGACCCGCTGAGTTAATCCAGCATTTTGAGTCTATCTTTTTTTAAGTTGGGTAGTTCTTCTAAACAAGTTACCTGGCTGATTATTAAGGCTCCCATTTCTATCAGTAACCGTATGCAGGACTCCAGTTGCTCAGCTTTACACTGCAGCTCATCTTGCCTCTGTGGTATCAGGTCAGGATCATAAAAGAGTTCCCGATAAACGGAGTTGTGAGAGATAACTGCGCAATGCAAAGGGGTGAGCCCTGAAACACAAGAACGGGAGGTTAATTCCACGACAGGCAGGCAGGCAGGCAAACTTGCAACAAAACCGCGAACATGACAACAACATCTAAACCACAAGACCGACTGAGCCGCATGTTCGAGCATGTGATGGAAAACTGACGACGTTGGTGTAATTATTGGCCTTCACTGTGCCATGAATTATTTAGCCATAGTTACGTTCTGTGATATCTTGGAGGAGGAGAGATTGTAAAGGTTTCCATAATATGATAATGATTTTCGCATTAATATTTAATTGCCAATAATTATCGGGTCCTGCAGACACGTACGAGCTGGGAGTGTTCAGAAGTGTTATGTTTTAATAGAATTGCTTTTGGCAGCCTAGGATAAACAGCAATCGATCCACCATCGCAGATTAGACAACAGCATAGATGGCATTAAGTTAAAACAAAGACTCCAATTGTAGGGAAGCTGCATTGTCGGTTGAGGGTGTGGGGCAATAAGGATATCTCTTGAACGTTTCTTTTTAAAAAACTATTAGTTTATTAAGCAGAATTGGACAATTTCTTGGAAGGTCGACACAACTGATCTATTTGTGACCTTGCAATATAGTCACCTTAATTTCTACGGCCAGAATCACGTTGAGTGCTAGCTGGCATTTCCAATGACTGATGGACAGCAGAAATCTGGCATCAATCATTCCTCCCACTCACCATTTCTCATTGGTAAAAGGCGAATAAGTGATGCTGCTGGCATTAGATGTTATTAGCTACAAGGAGAGTTTAGTTTTTTGGGTAGGTTTCGAGATACAGTGTGCAAACAAGCACTTTGGCCCACCGAGTCCGCACCGACCAACAACCGCCCCATACACTAGTTCTCGCCTACATACTGGGGTAAATTTACAGAAGCCAAGTAACCTACAAACCTGCATGTCTTTGGAATGTGGGCAGAATAATAGATAATAGACAATAGACAATAGGTGCAGGAGTAGGCCATTTGGCCCTTCGAGCCAGCACTGCCATTCAATGTGATCATGGCTGATCATCCCCAATCAGTACCCCGTTCCTGCCTTCTCCCCATATCCCCTGACTCCGCTATTTTTAAGAGCCCTATCTAGCTCTCTCTTGAAAGCATCCAGAGAACCTGCCTCCACCGCCCTCTGAGGCAGAGAATTCCACAGACTCACCACTCTGTGAGAAAAAGTGTTTCCTCGTCTCCGTTCTAAATGGCTTACTCCTTATTCTTAAACTGTGGCCCCTGGTACTGGACTCCCCCAACATCGGGAACATGTTTCCTGCCTCTAGCGTGTCCAAGCCCCTAACAATCTTATGTGTTTCAATGAGAATCCCTCTCATCCTTCTAAACTCCAGAGTGTACAAGCCCAGCTGCTCCATTCTCTCAGCATATGACAGGCCCTCCATCCCGGGAATTAACCTTGTTCCCTGGGAATCAGGAGCACCTGGAGAAAACCCACACGGCCACAGGGAGAAGGTACAAACTCCTCCACAGAACTACTCCTCCACAGAAGATTATATTTGAGTTGCTACAGATGGAAATCGTTCGGACGTCACTAATTTGGTAAGAGCATTTATTTTTAATGCAGTATTCTGAAATTTAAAAAAATCTTAAAACAGCTCAGGCACAATGATCTGGGAATGTTTGGGAAGGATGGAGCTGGTGATGCCAGACTGGCGAGAGCAGTCATCTGCCAGGAGATCTAACTTGTTGGCATAGCCAGTAGCTGCACTGGTCAATATTGCTTGCTGCAATGCTCATCTCTGGGGATAGGAACAGTCCCCCTGTCCTGACCAGATATGGTTATCAGGACCTTCTGGTGAGTCACAAGGAATTGCAGATGCTGGACTCTTGAGCAAAAGTACACAGTGTAGGAGAAACATAGTGGCTTTCTAGATGCTGCCTGACCTGTTGAGTTTCAGTAGCTTTGAGCACATGGAGTTGCGGAAGCAGGCGCTTCGGCCCACGTCACCACGTCAAGCACCCATGTACACTACTCCCACACACCAATACCGCTTTACTTTTCCCTGCATTCACCTCGACAGACTCTACCCACTCACTTGTACATTCGTGGTCAGTTTAGACTTCACGAATATGCAAGAGTGGGACATGACTGACCAATGGGCGGCACGGTGGTAGAACTGCTGCCTCACAGCGCTAGAGACCCAGGTTCAATCCTGACCTCGGGTGCTGTCTGTGTGGAGTTTGCATGTTCTCTCTGTGACTGCGTGGGTTTCCTTCAGGTGCTCCGGTTCCTCCCACATCCCAAAGACCATCTCTCTCTCTTTCTCTTTCTTGGGATATGAGCTAAACGTGGGCAAATGTGACTAGTTTAGATGGGGCATCTTGGACGGCATGGAGGAGTTGGGCTGAAGGGCCTGTTTCCCTGCTGTACAACTATGACATTCAGTCTTATGTACTTTTAATGCCATTCATTACAATACTGTGGAGGTATGGTTACCAATCCTGTGATCTTTGTGCATTCTCCAAATTATAGATAAAATCAATTTACGGACGTCTGTAAAAACAGAACCCATTGAAGAATGGTCCCGACCCAAAACATCGTCTGTCCATTCCCTTCACTGATGCAGCCTGACCTGACCCGCTGAGTTCCTCCAGCACTTTGTGTTTTACTCAAGATCCCAGCATCTCCAGAACCTGTTTGTTATTCGGTTGTAGGTCTGCGTTGGAAGCGTTTCTAGCCAGGATCATACCTCATTGAACAGCAATGTGGGTTTCATACAGCTAATGGAGCCAAACCGTGAACGACGGAGCAGTAATTACGTACCTTCAAAGTCTCGTGCCTCTAAGTCCAGCAGTGTTCCCGTTGCTATGACCATCTGCAAAAGCAGACAGGGTTGACTCAGATCACAAATGATAAGTCAAAAGACACTTCCTTGTACATTCTGACAGGCATAGGCATAATACAATCTATACATCCTCACACCCTAGATATATGATGAGGCATCCTGCTGTGACTAGAATGTAATCGCATTTATTTCTCCAATCCCTGAGATTTGATCCCACACCTCTCGCAAGGTAGGAATGTGTTTCCAGGTATCATGACCATGCCAGACAAAAGTAACCCCTTGTTTTTCCCACTGGCCTTTTGTCTCCATTTCACCTCCACCCGTTGTTACAATCTCCACCCACCTGCCAAGAACCCCTCCTCACCTGAATCCACTTATTACTGACCAGCTCTTGCCCCACCATTTCCACTCACCTTTGTTTACCAACTTTCTCCCCTCTGGTTCTGCCTGACCCGCCGAGTAACTCTAACACTCAGTGTTTTTTTTTTTGTAAACCATCATCTGCAGTTCCTTGTGTCTGCACAAGTTCACGTTATAGGGGTAGAATTAGGCCATTCGGCCCATCGGCCCTGATCTTGGCCTCCTAATCCCATTTTCCTGCCTTCTCCCCATCACCCTTGACACCCGTTCTAATCAAGAATTTGTCTGTCTCTGCCTTAAAAATATACACTGACTCTGTGGCAATGAGTTAACTACTCTCTGACTAAAGAAGTTCCTCCTCACCTTTTTAAAAGAGCGCCCTTTAATTCTGAGGCTATAACCTCTGGTCCTAGACTCTCCCACCAGTGGCAACATCCTTTCCACATCCACTCTATCTATGCCTTTCATTATTCTGTAAGTTCCAATGAGGTCCCCCCTCAACCTACTAAACTGCAGCGAGTAGAGGCCCAGTGCCTCACCCACATTCCTGGAATAATTCTTGTAAACCTCCTCTGGACCCTCTCCAGAAACAGCACATCCTTCCTCAGATATGGGGCCCAAATTTGTTCACAATACCACAAATGTGGCCTGACCAGCGCCTTGTAGAGGCTCAGCATTACAACTCTGTTTTTGTATTCCAGTCCTCTAAATATAAATGTACTTGTAATCTAGTGTTCCGCTCATGCTGTTTTCTCTTTGGTACTCCAGGGATAAATTCCAGACCAGGCTTCTGCCCATGCCAAAAGCGAATAAGATTCCAACTCTTATATTAGCTTAAGATAGACACAAAATGCTGGAGGAAATGCTGGCAAATTTCCGCAGATCTGCAATTCACAGCTTGTTTCTTTTATTTTTTTTTATTTTTTATTTTTATTTATTAGAAGTACATTACATTACAACCACATACATTAATACTCGTCATTTGTATCTTCTTACAATTAATGTACTCCCTTTATTTATTTTTTTACACTAGAAAAGGAAAAGATTGAAAGAAAGAAGAAAGTGAAGGAAAAAGTGAAAGTGTAGAAAAGTGTAGAAAATGTAACAACAAAAAAGGACGAAGACCCTATAAGAGCGAAATTAAAAACAAAAGAAAAAGAGTTAAGAAATAGGCCCTAGGAAAAAAAAGAGAAAGAGAGGAAAAAAAAAAAAAAGAAAAAAAAATGTTTTTTTGAGCATTACGTAAATAGGACATACCAACTCTTCAACTATCATCCCCCCTTACCTGACCTCAATTTTTTATTTTTTTTAAAGTAATTTTGCACCCTATGTTTGTAATAATTCTATAAATGCAGACCACGTCAGGTGGAAGTGATCTGGTTTACCTGCTAGGAGGAGTCTTTTCTCTTCTAGGTGTAATGTTTCAAACATATTTGAAATCCACATATTTATAGTTGGTATTGGAGCCTTCTTCCAAAGTTTTAGAATTAGCTTTTTTCCAGTTATTAACCCATAGTCCATTAATTTCTTTTGAAACACATTTAGTTCTGGATCATCTTCCGTTATTCCGAAGATAATCCATTCTGCTTTGGGTATCAGTCTTGTTTTAAATAACTTTGAAAAGATTTCAAAAATTTTTGTACAGAAGACGAATGAGTGCGCTATAGTAGCTTCTTGGGATTGACATTTATCACAAATAGATGATACGTTTGGGAAAATTTTATGAATTTTAGTTTTCGAATAATATAATCTATGTAAAATTTTAAATTGTATTAAAGTGTGTCTTACATTAATCGAGCATTTATGTACTTTTAATAAGTATTCATTCCAACTTTCCTTTGAAATTTTAATAGCTAACTCTTGTTCCCAGTCTCTTCTGATACCCTCCGTAGGTGGTATTTGTACATTTAAAATAATATTATACAAATATGATATTAAGTTTGCTGATTCCGCTTTTATCTGCATTGCCTCGTCCAATACATCTACTGGGTTATTATAATGATCTTTTGTATATTTTTTCAAATAGTCGCATATTTGAAAATATTTAAAATATTGATTATTTCCGAGTTTATATTTTATTTGTAATTGTTGAAATGAAAGTAATTTTCCAGTTTCATACAAGTCACCAAGCGTTTTAATTCCTAGTCTATCCCATTGTGTATAAGCTTTATCTATAATAGAAGGACTAAACGAAGGATTATTGACTATAGGTAATAAAAGTGATAAATTTCTTAATTTTAAATTTTGTTTTATTTGTTTCCAAATACAGATTGTACTATGAATAATTGGGTTCTTATTATAATTTATGTTATTCAGTTTCATTGGAGAGAGGAGGATCGCTCCAATGTTTCTAGAGGAGCAATCCTCTTTCTCCATTACAATCCAGTCTACTTGCTGGGCGGAGTTATCCATCAGTTGAATCATGTTTTTAATATTTACTGACCAATAATAATACATAAAATTAGGTAGTGCTAAACCCCCCAATACTTTAGGTTTATTCAGATGAGTTTTTTGTATTCTATGTGATTTATAGTCCCATATAAAATTAGTGATATCTGAGTCGAGCTTTTTAAAAAACTTCTTAGGTAAGTATATAGGAATTGATTGAAATAGGTATAAAATTTGTGGTAAAAAGATCATTTTTATTGCGTTTATTCGGCCTATTAAAGACATCGGGAGCGTTTTCCAGAATTTAATTAGTGTATTTAATTTATTAAGTAGGGGGTCAAAATTTGCCCTGAACATACCTTGATATGTTCTGGTAATTTCGATTCCCAAATATTTAAATTTTTCTGTAGCTATTTTAAAAGGGACTTTTAAAAGATGTGTTGAATCTTTCGGTTTTATTGACATAATTTCACTTTTATTCCAATTTATTCTATATCCAGAAAAAGATCCAAAGTCTTCAATTAAATTTAATATATTTGGTATAGTGATTTGAGGTTTTGTAATATACAGTAATATATCATCCGCGTATAAAGATATTTTATTATATCAGTCTTTAGTATTATATCCATGAATATCAGGGTGTATTCTAATTTTTTCTGCTAGCGGTTCAATAATGAGAGCAAACAGCTGTGGTGATAATGAGCATCCTTGTCTATTTCCCCTTGATAGTTGAAATTTCTAGGATAATATGTTATTAGTTAGTATTCTAGCTGTAGGTTTGTTATATAGTAACTTAATCCATAAAATAAAATTCTCTCCCAGTTGAAATTTTTGTAATACTTTATCCATATAATTCCATTCTACTTGATCAAATGCTTTTTCAGCATCCAGCGAAATAATTGATAATTCTTGATCTTCAGATTTGTGTGAGTGCATTATGTTGAGTAGACGTCTCATATTATTAGAAGAGTATCTCTTAGGGATAAACCCTGTCTGATCTGGGTTTATTAATTTACTAATGTATTTACTTAATCTTCTAGCTAATGTTTTCGCTAATATTTTTTGATCTGTGTTTAACAATGCTATAGCTCTATATGAACCAGGTTCTTCTAAATCTTTATTTTTCTTAGGTATTAATGTAATCGTTGATTCCGCTAATGTATCAGGTAGTATTCGTTTTTTAAAAGCGTATTGGTACATTTTTTGTAATCTTGGTATTAGTTTATCATAAAAGCTTTTATAAAATTCATTAGTAAATCCATCAGGGCCTGGTGTTTTTCCATTCTTTAATGAGTTTATTGTATCTTCTAATTCCTTAATTGAGATTTGTGCACCCAGTTCCTCTTGTTCCTTCAGCTCTAACTTTGGAAGATTACAGGTATCCAAGAACTTTGTGATATTATTGGAATCAATTATCGTTTTAGATGTATACAAATTCTCGTAAAATTGCGCAAATCTTTTATTAATATCCTTCGGTGTTGTTAATAATTCCCCTTTATCTGATTTGATCTTTGGTATAGTATGTTCCTTTTCTCGTTTTTTTAGCTGGCGAGCCAAAAGTTTATGCGGTGTATCCCCAAATTCAAAGTGCTCTTGTTTTGTAATTTGAAAAAGTCTTATAAGTTTGGCAGATAATAATTTATTTAATTTAAATTTTAAAATTATTATTTTATTATGTTTATCTATTGATGGATCTTTAGCATTATCTATATCCATTTGTCTAATAAGTTCTTCTAACTGTCTTTGTTCATTCTTATTCTTTTTATTTTGAAAAGCTTGATATGAAATTATAATACCCCTAATGTATGCTTTAAAAGATTCCCAAAATAAAGTAGGCGATATATCTGAAGTATCATTTGTTTGAAAAAAGACCTCCATTTGTTCTTTTAAATATATACTCGCTTGTGGATCTTTTAAAATTTGAGAATTAAATCTCCAGAACGATTCACAGCTTGTTTCTTAATCCCTTGCATTTGCTGATTGAATGACACTTTAAAATGGGACACCACAAATAAATGTATTGGTCGGATTACCACAGAGGATTCTGACAATGCTGGCATCTCCTGACACAACATCCTGAGTGTGTTTTTTTGAGAACCCGATGAAAACACACAAGACATTCATAAGCCTTTGAGAAACCTGGAAGCTTAATACAAAGTCAGCAAACAACTTTTTTATTTTTCCATCAGACTCCAACCCAGACTTATCCATTCTCAACCATCTTAGTTTAAGTTTAGAGATACAGCATGAAAACTGGCCCTTCGTCCCACCGAGTCCGTGCCGACCAGTGATCACCCATGCACTAGTTCTATCCTACACGCCAGGGACAATTTACAGAAGCCAATTAACCTACAAATCTTCACGTCTTTAGAATGTGCTGGAAACCAGAGCACCCGGAGAAAACCCACACGGTGGAATAACATAGACCTCTAGTGAGCGGATGTTCTTACCCCTCCGCTTGTCCCCTTCCACCTGCTATCCCTCCCCACGGCTTTATATCTCCGACTTCCTCTTCCTTCTTTACCTGACACCCTTTTGTCTTCATTTCTTCTTCAACCTTTTGTTACTATCTCCACTCGTCTGCCAATCACCTGTATCCACCTATCACTTGTGTGAGAAGGAACTGCAGATGCTGGTTTAAACCGAAGATAGGCACAAAAAGCTGGAGTGACTCTGCGGGACAGGCGACATCTCTGGAGGGAAGGAATGGGTGAGATCTGAAACGTCACCCATTCCTTCTCTATTTAGATGCTGCCTGTCCCGCTGAGTTACTCCAGCTTTAGCGTGTCTATCTTCCACCTATCACTTGCTACTTTTTGCTCCATCACTTCCCCTCGCTCCTCTTTAGTAGACATCTTCTGTGCTCCATCACTGAAGGAGGGTCCCAACGCAAAATGTCATCGGGCCACTTCCCCCCACAGATGCTGCCTGACCCCAGAGTTCCTCCAGCCCTTTGTTTCTTGCTCAAGATTCCTGCATCTGTACCTCCAACTCTTCTACTCGAGCATCATGCCAATACTACATCAGCTTTCACTCCTTCCTTTATTGCAATTTGAAAGATGATGCCATAATCTCCAGGTAGCTTCTATGCTTCATCTTTACTTGCATACTCTGTCAGTAAGTGTTTGAAGGTTTTGCACTGAGGAGCAGTTCACATGTAGATAGGGTGATCATAAAGGCTTTTGGCACATTGGTCTTCATCAGTCAGAATGCTGGGTATAGAAGAAGTTGGGAGGTCATGTTGCAGTTGGTGCAACATGACGTTGGTGAGGCCGCATTTAGAGTATTGTTCTATTAGTTCTGGGCACCAGTGTCAAGTTGGAAAGGGTTCGGAGAAGATGTATGAGGATGCTGCCAGGACTTGAGGGCCTGAGCTACAGGGAGAGGTTGAGCAGGCTGGAACTCCATTCCGCGGAGCACAGGAGGATGAGAGTTGATCTTATATCGGTGTATAAAATCATGTGAGGAATAGATTGGGTAGTCTCTTACCCAAAGTTGGGGAATTGAGAACCAGAGGACATAGGTTTAAGGTGAAGGGGGAAAGAATTAAAGGGTAACTTTTTCACACAAAGGGTGGCGTGTGTATGGAACAAGCTGCCAGAGGAGGTAGTTGAGGCAGGGACTATTGCAATGTTTAAGAAACTATTAGACAAGTACATGGATATGAAAGGATTACATAGAAACATAGACAATAGGTGCAGGAGTAGGCCATTCAGCCCTTCGAGCCAGCACCGCCATTCAATATGATCATGGCTGATCATCCAACTCAGATTAGAGGGATATGGGCCAAACGTAGGCAGGTGGGACTAATGTAGCTGGGACATGTTGGTTGGTGTGGACAAGTTGGGCCGAAGGGCCTGTTTCCGCGCCGTTTGACTCTATGACTCTATGTTTTAAATGAACAATAGACCAGTATCACACTAACCATAATAAAACAAGCTTTGCAATCTGCTTGCTTTCTCATCTCATTTAACAATTATTGGACATATTTGGGGCTTTCCATAGCTGTGACCATGCTTTACCTGGGACAATGACACCCGTCAACGGGGTTACAGCGAGTCAAACTTAAAGAAGCGAGAGCACTGATAATAGATTTAATGAGAACTAAGAAGACAATAAAATTGAAATATAGCCAGAATTAGACGAGCAATGAGTTGTTATTCCAGAGATTTGATTAGCCTCGACTTGACAAACTTCCATTGAAGTCACTTTATTGCTGGGCGTTGGCTGAAGTGAGCAGGTAGGACTGACAAGGGGTAATTGGAAGAGTTATGAGATCTAATATTGAGCCTGAAGGTGTGTGATTCATTTAAAATTCTGTCCCTTCTGTTAATGTGCCTTTTTTTAAAACAAAAATTGTGCCATATTATCGGATCGAAACACAGTCTAGTTTTAGCCAACTGACCGTTTTAACATTTGAGAGAACTATATCAACTTGGCTTCATATAGAACCTTATTGCAGCAAAAACATCATTCTTAGCACTTGAAGGCATTGGTTCCAATAACAGAGGATTACGTTTGGCAGCGATTCACAGACTTACAACTGGAAGCCGAGTTGGTCTGCGTGTTTATGCACCACAACAAATTGAAACTTGTTACAACAAAATGTAATCTTCCAGCGTTGCGGAGGGGAAAAAGAGACATGGTATAGTTCTTCCCAATCTATAGGTTGAACACACAGTCTAAACTGAGGACATAGGTTTAAGGTTTGACAATAAATGGCAGGAGTAGGCCATTTGGCCCTTCGAGCCATTCAATGTGATCATGGCTGATCATCCCCAATCAGTACCCCGTTCCTGCCTTCTCCCCATATCCCCTGACTCCGCTATTTTTAAGAGCCCTATCTAGCTCTCTCTTGAAAGCTTCCAGAGTAAGCATCCAGAGACCCGCAGTCGGGATCGAACCCGGGTCTCTGGCGCTGCAAGCGCTATAAGGCAGCAACTCTACTGCTGCGCTGCCGTGCCTCCCCAGATGGGAAGAAACTGTCCCTGAATCTGGAGGTGTACATTTTC
Organism: Malacoraja senta; assembly: GCA_038087875.1. Lineage (NCBI taxonomy): Eukaryota > Metazoa > Chordata > Chondrichthyes > Rajiformes > Rajidae > Malacoraja > Malacoraja senta. Next base: position 23,102,257 of record CM075988.1, read on the forward strand.
ACACTTCTGTACCTCTTCGCAGATGGGAGAGGGGAAAGATTTAATAGGAACCCGTGGGGCACCATTTTCACTCAGAGGGTGGTGGTGATATGGAATGAGCTGCCAGAGGAGGTAGTTAAGGCAAGTAATACACAGTAACAGCATTTAAGAGGCACTGGGACAGGTACATGGACAGAAAAGGTTTAGAGGGATGTGAGCCAAATACGGGCATCGGGATTAGCGTAGATGGGGCATCACGGTTGACACTGGTTAGTCGGGCCGAAGGGCCTGTTTTGGTGCAGTATGATTTGATGACACCATGATGTGAAATCTAATGTTAGAAAATGTAGTGGGTATGAGGATTGGGAGTATTTTATAACACATAACATATAAGAAAGGTGGGAGAACCCCCCCCCCCCCCCCCCAGCAAAATGTTCCAATCTTTGGTCGAAAGCAGACAATTGAGGTTGCAGATGCTGGAATCATAAGTAAAAATGAACCTGCTGGAGGAACTCAGCACGTCAGCCAGCATCCGTGGAGGGAAATGAACACACAACGTTTCCAGTCAGAACTATTCTTCAGTTTGAAGAAGGGAATGACAAGATGTGAGGGGATTTACAGGAAAAAGTAGATAAACCATGATCCTATTGAATGGTTGAGCAGTTTCCTCCTTTAGTCTCGTTTAGTTTAGTTTAGAGATACAGCGTGGAAACAGGATCTTCGGCCCACCGAGTCCGCACCGACCAGCGATCCCCGCACATTAACACAATCTTACACCCACTAGAGACAATTGTACACATACACCAAGCCAATTAACCTAAAACCCTGTACGTCTTTGGAATGTGGGAGGAATCCGAAGATCACAGAGAAAACCTACGCGGTCACGTGGAGAACGTACAAACTCCGTACAGACAGCACCCGCAGTCGGGATCGAACCCGGGTCTCTGGCGCTGCAAGCGCTATAAGGCAGCAACTCTAACTCTGCCTCCCCAGATGGGAAGAAATTGTCCCTGAATCTGGAGGTGTGCATTTTCACACTTCTGTACCTCTTCGCAGATGGGAGAGGGGAGAAGAGGGAGTGGCCTTGTCCTTCATGCCGCTGGTTCATTATGCTTAATGTATCTGATTATCTTTAAAGGCACAGTTGGCAAGGCAGTTATCGGGGGAGAGAGTCTACCACTGCATCATCGTGCTGCCATTGCGTTCTATATATTCCTATTATTCTTTGTGTTCTTATATTCAAATGCCTCAAAATATTATTAGCAAAGTGACCCATGTTTAAAATGTCTCAACGAACAATAAAATGGGGGCTAGATACAGAAGTTGAGTCTTTTTGAATTGCTTGTTGCTCGGTGCTGCCACAACTTTGCGAAAATGAATAAAGCAAATAAAATATAAAATAAATTGGACAAATAAGTGCTCCCAGTGAAACCATTAATTCCACCGACATAGAATGGTTCACGATAATATTAGCTGCGGAGGAAATGGTTGCCAACAAGAAATCCGTCCCAGCTTGTGTTAACTTCCAAAGGAATGTGTCGTGCAAGTCTGTTCAAAATCCATTATTTATAAAGAATGCTCCGGTTTAATTAAACATTCTATCAATTTTAAACACATGGAATGCAGAGTCTTTAATACCTGACCATCTTCATCAAGACGGATGTGGAAGGTGCCAGCTCAGACCCCACACCACAACTCAGGAGCGCCCTTGCTGCACCAGAAATACAACACATGCACCCAGAAGCATTGGAGTGTTAAAGGACATTTGCTTCTTTCTCTCTGTTATTGGCAACACCCTCCAGGCAATAGATTTGACATCATACCGATCGATCTCTGAAGTGTTTCTTTGTGTAGCCTCTGGTTCTTTAAACATTTAACCCTTTCCCTTCGGTAGCCATCTATCAGTGGGGACAATTTTCTTTCATTTACTTTATTAAAACTATTCATTTAATTGAACACCTGTTAAATCTCCCATTTACTTCTGGCCTCAGTAATATTGTACCTAATATGCAGGGAGTGGATGAGAAAGTGGGAGAACAGGGTGGCAAAGCGGTAGAGTTGCTGCCTCACAGCACCAGACACCTGGGTACAAATCCTGACTACGTGTGCTGTCTGTATGGAATTTGTACTTTCTCCGGGTGACTGCGTGGGTTTTCTCTGGGTGCTCCGGTTTCCTCCCACAGTCCAATGTCGCGCAGGTTTGTAGGTTAATTTGCTTCTGTAAACTGTCCCTAGTGTGTAGGATAGAGCTAGTGTACAGGGCGATCGCTGGTCGCCCCTTGATTTCTCTGAGAAGCTAACTATCAATAGAATGATTGACCATTTTTAAAAGGTCCTGTCTACATGCTGTATAACTAAACTAAACTAGTGAGATGGGTGATTGATGGTCGACATGGACATGGTGGGCTGAAGGGCCTGTTTCTTAGCTGTATCTCTAAACTACACTAAGCCCTCTCTGCTCTAAGTAAAATGTGTCTAATCCCTCACTGTAATTCAATCCTTGCTACCTTTTTATTAAATCTCCAGAGTGTCCCCTCTGAAACATCCATTGACACTTGATGTCTGTCTGAAAATGTGATGCATGGAAGTATTCCAACCAAGGCCAATCCGGAGATTCACAAATATTTAGGATAGCTTTTGTACATTGTACTTCTATTAATAAATCTAAAGATTCTAAATGCTTTTACAACAGCTTTCTTGACCTGTCCCGCTATCTTCTAAGATCCGTGTTCATTTAGAGTCGCAGAGTGATACAGTGTGGGAACAGGCCCTTTGGCCCAACTTGCCCAAACTGGCCAACATGTCCCAGCTACACTAGTCCCACCTGCCCGCAACCTACTATTACCTTCATACTTTAAGATTGCACCATTTAGTTTACACTAGACTAAGTGGCTCCCATGTTCACATGGGAGGGCTGGTCCTCCTGGGCTAATACGGGCATTTTGGGCAAAAGGGTCTGGTTTCTCAGCTAATAGGAGCCTCGTGGGCCGAAATTAGTGGTTTCAGGCAGGCCAAACAACTATTTCATTCCATTTCCTTTTCAATTTCAAGCACAGGGCAGGCCAAACAACTCATTTCATTTCCATTTCCATTTCCATTTCCATTTCCATTTCCATTTCCATTTCAAGCACAGGGCAGGCCAAACAACTCATTTCATTTCATTTCCATTTCCATTTCCATTTCGTGCACAGGGCAGGCCAAACAACTAATTTCATTTTCTTTTCATTTCATTTCCATTTTCATTTCCATTGCAGTTTCAAGCACAGGGCAGGCCAAACAACTCATTGCATTTTCATTTCATTTCCATTTCCATTGCAGTTTTAAGCACAGGGCAGGCCAAACAACTCATTGCATTTTCATTTCATTTCCATTTCCACTGCAGTTTCAAGCACAGGGCCAGCCAAACAGCTCATTGCATTTTCATTTCATTACCATTTCCACTGCAGTTTCAAGCACAGGGCAGGCCAAACAGCTCATTGCATTTTCATTTCATTTCCATTTCCATTGCAGTTTCAAGCACAGGGCAGGCCAAACAGTTCATTGCATTTTCATTTCATTTTCATTGCAGTTTCAAGCACAGGGCAGGCCAAACAACTCATTGAATTTTCATTTCATTTCCATTTCCATTGCCGTTTCAAGCACAGGTCAGGCCAAACAACTCATTTCATTTTCATTAAGGGCTAACAAATCATTTATTGCAAGTACATTGCAGACTCACAGTTCAGTTGATTCACAGCTTAGAATCACAGTTGTGGCCTCTCCCTCGCCATCTTCCAGAGTGACTGACTCAAGTCCAGGCATCCGGGGTTTTATAGTCCTGCCCCCCCTGGAAGGGGCGTTACCTTCATCATGGTGATTGACAGGCGAGACAACCAATCAGCTGATCTCAATATTTTTTAAACACTCATAACTTTTTTATTTTTCATTGATCGAAAAAATCCTCGAGGCTGCCTCAGCGGAGGAGGACTGTGAGTAAGATGGCCAAAAATCATAGTGATATAGGGTAGCGTCTTTTCTAAAATCAATATACAGCGCAGACAGGAAGTGGTCAAGTTGAGACTTTTAGTTATAGAGATTTCACACTCTCAAACTCTCAAACTCCCTGGCAAACATTATTATTTCACGTGCTCTATATTGAATTGCTTTTGCTGCATGTCTTGTCAAAGTTGCAGTCTGGCTCGGTTTTTCTGCAGTCTCTTTCCACCCTCTGCTGTTAATTCACGGCAGCCTTTGCACATTGAAATCATACTGTGAATACCCAAGTCAAGGCCATGAACATATATTAAAGGATCACTGCGACCAACATCCGTCACCGACGCACATCACCAGGCCTCTCTCTAACAGTTGCCGCTGCCACAATAAGTCCCTTAAACACAACTACTGGTTCCATTTCAATGGGATTCAATTTAGAAAACAAGTTAAATTTGCCATAATCACTAAAAAGTTCATTTCCAGTACACAACATTCATTGCACTATGCAATTAAACAGGTGAACGCAGCGGTAGAGTTGCTGCCTCACTGCGTCAGGGACCAGGGATCCTGACTATGGGTGCTGTCTGTACAGAGTTTGTACGTATTCCCCGTGACTTGCGTGGGGTTTCTCCTGGTGCTCTGGTTTACTCCTACACTGGCCCCATAGCAGAAGCGTCCAGGTGGCGGGGCTGTAAACTGGAAGTATCCTGAGCTAATTCTGCCACCACCATCATCAATTGCAACAAGTGATGGCTCCCACTGATTGTCGCCGTAAGCTCGCGTCCTTTTCAGGACGGACGATGACAGCGAGGTCAACATTTGAAACATGGAAGATGGACACGGAAGAAGACTCCCACACTCAGTTTATTCCCACACTCCAATTTACGGATTATAGGGAAGCATTGAACAAAGACACTTCTTGGAAATATGGTGATAATCTAAGATTGAAATATCTGTGACAGAATGCCCAGAGGAACAAACGAGCAGGAATGTCTCCCATTCATCATGATCATGGCTGATACGCCCAGCCCTCCTGTGCAAAATTAATACAGCCACCAATTAAAAAAAACACATCTAACTTCTTTTTAAACGCTTCCAGTAATCAAGCCCAGTGGCGCAACGGTAGAGTTGCTGCCTCACAGCGCCAGAGACCCAGGTTTGATCCTGACTACGGGTGCTGTCTATATGCAGTTTGTACATTCTCCCCATGACCACGTGGGTTTTCCCGCTGTGCTCTGGTTTTCCCCCCACACTCCAAAGACGTACAGGTTTGGAGGTTAATTGGCTTTGTTAAAATTGTAAATTGCCCCCTGCTGTGTGTGCGGGACGTTGCTAGAGTACGGGGTGATCGCTGGTCGGCACGGACTCAGAGGGCTGAAGGGCGTGTTTCCACGCTGTACCTCTATAAAGTCTGAAGTCGGATCGTAATGTTAGCCAAACCGTAATTTGCCTTTCACAAAAGCATGAACTCTGTTTTTCTCTCTCACAGATGTTACATAACCTGCTGATGATTTCCAGCGTGTTTTGTTTGTTAGTTATGTCTCGTCAATGCACTCGCTCTGCACCAACAGATCTCTAACTATCACAAAGTTGATGATTATAAACTTTAACTGGGTTTCACAAGCAGCTTGTCCTCACTTGTCCCTTATTCTAGGACAAAGTCCATCATGTGTTTTGTGTGCTTCTAGACAAGTTAAGACTAGACCTTGATCTCCCAGACTAGCTAGCTATCGATAGAAAGATATACTTCATTTTTTTTAAAAACGCGTATCCATCTCACATTTCTGCAGCTTTTCTTAACTTGACTCTCACACATCAAGCTGCCAACAATAATTTTGAACAAAACTCTTCAACCATTAAAATATGCTATCTAAAGCTCCAAAGTGATGATGGTTAAATAAACACAATCTCTTGGCAGCCACTTCATGAATGTCTGTTGCTACTGGAAACCCAGGGATTCTTCAGGTTATTTACAGAGGAGAACATTTCAATCAGTCCTTATGCAAATAACCTCATAATCTGATTACTAAGGTACAAAAGCTTGAGAGTGCGCGCCACCAGACTCAGGAATAGTTGCTTCCCCTCTTGTTATCAGACTTCTGAACGATCCTTTCATAAGTTAGGGCATGTCCCATTCACCTCTACCCCACAGTGGACACATTCGACTTTGTCCATGGAACGCATGGCGCTACAATGCTGAGAACTATATTCTGCACTCTGTATAGAATACAACTGTATTAAGCACCCTTTGCACTATCTACTTTGATACGATACGATAGAACTTTATTTATCCCAGGAGGGAAATTGGTCTGCAAACAGTCATACAACAAGATACATGAAACATGGAATTAAAGTGATGGGTGGAAAGTCCAGGACTGGGGATGTGCAAAGATTGGGGAGGGAGAGGGGAGTCAGTCTACCCCGCGACAGAAGGGGGAGGAGTTGTACAGTTTGATAGCCGCAGGGAAAGAAGGATCTCCTGTGGCGTTCTGTGTGGAACCAGTCAGTTGCTGAAGGTGCTCCTCAGGAGGGGGTGAGCTGTATTGTTCCGGATGCTCCACTGTTTGAGGAGCATCCTCCCCTCCAAGACCACCTCCAGTGAATCCAACTCCGCCCCCAGGACAGCATCTTACTGCAGACATTGAAAGAGCGGAGCCTCCTCAGAAAGTACATAGACGGCTCTGTCCCTTCCCATACAGGGCCTCAGTGTTCCTGGACCAGTCCAGTTCACTGTCCAGGTAAACTCCAAGGTACTTGTACTCCTTGGTAAACTGCACATCTTACTGTCATTTGACGTGATTTGATGTATGCATAGTATATCTGATCTGTGTGGATAGCATGTAAAACAAAGCTTTTCATTGTACCTTAGTACACATGACAATAATAAACCTAAGCCTACAAAGTGCGAAGAATTCAGATACTCAAGGACCTGAGCTCCAAGGAGAGGCTGTGCAGGCGAGGACTTTATTCCTTGGAGTGCAGGAGGATGAGAGGTGATATTATAGAGATGTATAAGGTCATGAGGGGAATAGATGGAGTCGATGCACTGGCTCTTTTACCCAGAGTAGGGGAATCAACATCCAGAGAACACAGATTTAATGTGAGAGGGGAAAGATTTAGCAGAAATCTGAAGGGCAATTTTTTCACACACAGTGGGGTGGGTATATGGAACGAGCTGCCAGAGGAGGTAGCTGAGGCAGGTAGTATGATAACATTTAAAAGACATTTGGACAGGTACATGGATAGGATAGGCTTAGAGGGATATGAGCTAAACGCAGGCAGGTGGGACTAGAGTAGATGGGGCATCTTGGTCAGCAGGGGCAAGTTGGTAGGCGTGGACTCAGTGGGCCGAAGGGCCTGTTTCCGCGCTGTATCTTTAAACCATCTCTTTAAACTAAAAAAAAAAATCCTGTTTGCAAAATTAAGTGATTCAACTGAAGGAAACCAACTCTCCAACAATAAACGAAGTGATTTTACACAAAATGCACATTCACGATGCAGTTTCGACACATCCACAATGGTAAGTGTGTAATTCTACAACTCCCCCCACGTGACACGCGGTGAATGAGAGCACTGGGTGAACGCATTCACCGCTGTAATGGATAGCATTAGCTCTCAGTAATAGCCTATGTTATTAAAGCCAACAGAAATGCTTACCTGTATGACGTTCACATGGCCATAAGTAGCAGCCAGATGGAGAAAAGTTAACCCTTTGTCATCAACAGCATTCAGATCAGCACCAAGCAGAATCAGATCCCGGACAATTAGCGGCTGGTTAGCGACCACAGCGACCATGAGGGGTGTCTAGGAACGTAACAAAGTGCATAGTTGGCATGGAGAAGTGGTGCATAAATAATAGCAGCAAACAGAAGAAGGTGTTCAATGTTCTATGTTTTAGTGTTTATGATCTATGTTCTATGTTCTAAGGACCAGTCAACATCTCCAGCCTATTTGATTAGTACGGGTGTCAAGGGTTATGGGGAGAAGGCAGGAAAATGGGGTTAGGAGGGAGAGATAGATCAGCCATGATTGAATGGTGGTGTAGACTTGATGGGCTGAATGGCCTAATTCTGCTCCTATCACTTATGACCTTATGACCTTTTTCTGCCATCCAGCTAATTCAAAGCAGATTTGTATCTTTACCATTTATTTGGTTTGAAGTTTCTTTTCTCTGAATAATCTGAAGATGCAAATCGATCATAGTTATGAAATTTTCACTGAACCTGCCCTCAGTAACATCTTGGGAAGAGAATTCCAAACTTTCATCATCGTTTCTGTGAAGAATTATTTTTGGACATGTTTTCTGTACAGTATTACTCTAACACATTAAGCCCTTTGAAACTGAACTCCCCTTTGGAAGAAATAACATCTTTTGATCGACCTCATAAAATCCTTTAACAGTTTTAGATGCTCTAATCGGATCATCTCTGTGATGTTTGGTGGACTGTGTGGGGTGGGAGGACCCATTGCTCCTCCCATGCAGCGCCCCCTGCTGCACGGAAGGAGCAACGGGTCCTCCCACCCCACACAACAGAAGTCTTTAATGCGTTACTCAATGCTGGCAGCAAGACAACTGAAAATGGCGAATTTGGACTTCTTCGACTTCGTTGGGTGAGTGGGCGCCGTATAAGAGATATGGGTCGGGTTGGAACCAAAATGTACACCGTCCAAGGACAAGAAGGACAATGCCGACGGCATGATGACCAATTAAGAAGCCGCGTTCCTCCAGCGAAGACTGCGCAGAACCTGACCAGAACCAAGCAGTCGGACACCCCGGTGCCGAATCGTGTGGATGCTGGAGTGCCTGACTTGCCCCTCCCCTGGCTTGACGAAGTTCTGCCAGATGAACTCCCCGCCGATCTGCCTGTGGTCCTTCGTCGATCGACACGTTGCAATCGTGGTACTCCCCCAAGGCGACTCATTCAGGAATAGAGACGTTCAAACTGGAAAGGGGGAATGTGATGTTTGGTGGACAGTGTGGGGTGGGAGGACCGTTGCTCCTCCCGTGCAGCAGGTGGCGCTGCACAGGACATCGGGAGATGTTTTGTATATATTTTTCTCCTGTCTGTGTGTGTGTGCAGCCATTTTGAGTTGTCTTGCTGCCAGCATTGAGTAAAGCATTAAAGACTTCTGTCATCAATTGAAGACTCTCATGTTTCGTGCAGACCTAGAAAACGAACACGAAAATCTCTTAACTCTGTAGTCAAATATGAATTAATTTCTGGTCACAGCGTAGATTTACAAGGTTAATTCCCGGGATGGCGGGACTGTCATATGCTGAGAGAATGGAGCGGTTGGGCTTGTATACTCTGGAATTTGGAAGGATGAGAGGGAATCTTATTGAAACATATAAGATTATTAAGGGTTTGGACACCCTAGAGGCAGGAAACATGTTCCCGATGTTGGGGGAGTCAAGAACCAAGGGCCACAGTTTAAGAATAAGGGGTAAGCCATTTAGAACGGAGACAAGGAAACACTTTTTCACACAGAGGGTTCTGTGTCTGTGGCGCCCCCCCCCCCACATCAGTCTGAAACATCGCCTATTCTTTCGCTCCATTGAAGCTGCCTCACCCGCTGAGTTTCTCCAGCATTTTTGTCAACATCTCATAATTTTATATACTTTCTCTCTGAACAGTATTTTCAAAAATTCTAGACAAGCAAATTAGTTGACTAAAGAGAGCACATTAAGATTTGTATACCTTTCCCCTGTGTTCTTTTGTGTCAAGTCTTCTGAGCTCGTGCATCCGCTCAGCGGCTGCGTAGGCGTGTTCCCGCATACCTTTTGCTGCATAGATGTGGAGGATTCTGCAAAAGAATAATCATACAATTCATACAATTGCAGGTTAGACTGAGTGCTAAAACCCCTGTCCCACGGTACGAGTTCATTCCAAGAGTTCTCCCGAGTTTGCCCCGATTCGAATTCCGAAATTTACGGTAATGGCCACTCGTCGGTACTCGAGGCTCTCGTGGACATTTTTCATCATGTTGAAAAATCTTCACGAGTCTTCCCATGCTTACCTGTGTTTGCGAGTCTTCCTGAGTACCTGCCGTTAGCGCTAAGAGACGTCCCCGAGCTCCGACGTACCCGCTACGTTCATTCTCCATGCTTACCACGAGTTTGATTTTTTAAAAACTTTTGAGCTTTAACTTTGCTACCACTTTTGAGAACAATGGATGGACATCCAGTTTTTTCCAAACTAGAGCTTCAGGGCGCATTGGGTGGAGACGCGGCGTTAATGAGTACCATTGGTTGCCTGGCTGATCCCTACTGGTGTCGTGACAGGAAGTTTGTGAAATGATGCGATACGATAGAACGTTATTTATCCCAGGAGGGAAATTAATTTGCCAACAGTCATAAAAAACACAAAATACATGAAACATGGAAATAAAGTGACGAGTGGTAAGGCTTTGGGGATGTGCAAAGATTGAGGAGGTGGGGGGGTGGGGGGGTCAGTCTCAGTCACCCCCATAACAGAAGGGGGAGGAGTTGTAAAGTTTGGTAGCCACATGGAAGAAGGATCTCCTGTGGCGTTCTGTGAAGAATGGATGGTTCGCAAGGTGGAGATGGCTCAGCTGAAAGGTTCAGAAGGACTAGCGCTAATGTACCTCCTTGCAACTTTCTAAAGGCATTGATGACCAAAGGCACAAAGAAGGTCATCACATGTTCCTATGACCATGGGTTAAGGATAGATTCAAGAATCATCAATAAGAGATGGGAGTGAAGGATTATGCTTTGGAGAGATGACACTAGGATTACCTTATTTTAGAAGTATTTCCTATTTTGCTTCATAAGTTTCTATGTGATGGGAGCAGACATATTAGAGATATACTAATATTGGGAGTAGTTCAGAAGAGATCGAGGAGGTTAATTCCCATGATGAGAGGGTTGTTTAAAAAAAATAATCAAAAATGGCTTTAAAAAAAGTCTAGATGTCTTGTTCTGGAGTTCAGATGAAGGAGTGATTTTATTGAAACATAGAGGACCCTAAAGAAGCTTAAGCCAGTAAATGTGACGATATTTCCACCAGTGGGAGAGTCTTAGCTAGTCAGTTTAGTTTATTGTCATGTGTACCGAGGTACAGAGAAAATTTTTTGTTGCTTGCTAACCAGTCAGCAGAAAGACAATACATGATTACAATCGAGCCATCTACAGTGTACAGATACATGATAAAGGGAATAACGTTTAGTGCAAGAATAATGTTTATGGCAAGAATAACACTTTATGCAAGAATAACATTTAGTGCATGTTTAGCGCAGTGTTGAATGAGAGGACATGGTTACAAGATAAGGGGCAACTATTTAAGACTGAGGTACATAGGAATTTCTTCTTTCAGATCTCGGTGAATCTCTGGAACTCGGTGAATGTGGAAGCTTTAATTTAGTTTAGTTTAGAGATACAGTGCAGAAACAGGCCCTTCAACCCACTGAGTCCGTTCTGACCAGCGATCCCCGCATACACTAACCTACACACACTAGGGACAATTTTACAACTTATCAAAACCGATTAAGCTACAAACCTGTACGTCTTTGGAGTGTGGGAGGAAACCGGAGCACTGGGAGAAAACCCACGCAGTCACAGGGAGAAGGTACAAACTCCATACAGCCAGCACCCGAGGTCAGGATCGAACCCAGGTCTCTGACGCTGTGAGGCAGCAACTCTAATTTAGTTTAGTTTAGAGATACAGCGCGGAAACAGGCCCTTCGGCCCACCGGGTCCGCGCTGCCCAGCAACCCCCGCACATTTACACTATCCTACACCCACTCGGGACAATTTTTACATTTACCAAGCCAATCAACCTACAAACCTGTACGTCTTTGGAGTGTGGGAGGAAAGCGAAGATCTCGGGGAAAACCCACGCAGGTTACGGGGAGAACGTACAAACTCCGCACAGTACCCATAGTCAGGATCGAACCCGGGTCTCCGGCGCTGCATTCGCTGTAAGGCAGCAACTCTACCGCTGCGCCACCGTGACCTCCCTAATGTTGCACCATTGGGCTTGATTACTGCAAGTGTTTAAAAATAAGTTAGATAATCTATTTAATCAGTAGCTGTATTAATTTGGCACAGGAGGGCTGGGGCGTTTCAGCCGAGGTCCTGTTGAATGAGAGATTCCTACTCCTTTGTTCCTCTGTGCATTCTAACACAGATATTTCAATCTTAGATTATCACCATATTTCTTAGAAGTGAGTTTGTTCAATGCTTCCCTATAATTAGTAAATCCCATTGCTTTCTCTCACACTTAGTTTATCAGTAATCATTGTGGGACTTTTCAAATTGAACTTGTATTTTTATAGTCATAGATTCATAGAGTGATACAGTGTGGAAACAGGCCCTTCGATTCAATTTGCCCACACTGGCCAACATGTCCCAGCTACATTAGTCCCACCTGCCTGCGTTTGGTCCATATCCCTCCAAACTCCATTTCTCTCATCACAACTTGTAAGGTCATGGCTACAATACTTGCTCCTGATTTCCCAGGTCACTCCTTCCAACCCCATTTAAGTGGAGCCCATGTCAGATGCTATTGCCAATGTCCCACAAACTGAAGCCCCTGTCTCCATCGTCATGAGATCAACCAGAAGGGCTTTCAAACAAATGCCATTTATTGGTAGGAAGGAACTGCAGACGCTGGTTTACACTGAAGATAGACACAAACATGCTGGAGTAACTCAACGGGACAGGCAGCACCTCTGGAGAGAAGGAATGGGTGACATTTCGGGTCGTGCCCCTTCTTCAGACTCAGTACTGTGTACGGTTCGGTGCCAGCCCTTCTGAAGAAGGTTCTCGACCTGAAATGTCACCCATTCCTTCTCTCCAGAGATGCTGCCTGTCCCGCTGGGTTACTCCAGCGTTTTGTGTTTATCTTCAGCATTTAATCGTAGCTTGATGATAAACCATTGAGCATTGTCCTTTTCGCTTGGCATGTTAGGAAGGGCTGATTTCCATTGTCAGTGCAGTTCAGTTTAGTTTAGTTTAGTTTAGTTTAGTTTAGTTTAAGTTTAATTCAGTTTAGTTCAGTTTAGTTCAGTTTAGTTCAGTTCAGTTTCGTCACATATACTGAGGTACAGTGAAAAGCTTTTATCTGCGTGCTATCCAGTGATAGACTATACATGAATCCAACCGCAGTGCGCAAATAAAGAATAAAGGATACATTTTACACTTCCTTATCTCCGTGTTTCCCTCTCCCCTGACTCTCAGTCTGAAGAAGGGTGTCGACCCGAAACGTCACCCATTCCTTCTCTCCAGAGATGCTGCCAGTCCTGCTGAGGAACTCCAGCATTTTGTGCCTATCTTCGGTGTAAACCACCATCTGCAGTTCCTTCCTACACAACTTAGCACAGGTATTTACAGTGGTTTCCCAGTTACTCCATACCATCCTTCTATTCTGGAGTCATGTAATTGCTTAAATTGAAATTCCTCGGCTGCTGCTTTTGCTACAAATGAGTTCTGAATAAAACTGCTACAGCTCAGGTTTGTAAATCTGCTGACATTGATGTTACATAATGATTTACTTAGAATTTCCTCTTTGTGCCAAAAATTCATGAGACTGGAGGGAGGTTGTAAATGTGTGTTTATTTTACATATTCCACAAAATGACACACCATTTATTGGCTTTTATCTACATGACAGTGGGTAATCTTACATGGAATACAAATACAACCATAAAATCTTCAAAAGGAATATACCAGTAATGATTAGATAAGTTGAAGCTATAGTCCCTTTTGATTGTATTGTATTCTCAAATGTTTATTCAAAATCAGAGAAAGATGTTCCATTGTTCCCCAAAAATGCAAGCTAGGCTCATGGAGAAGCAGAGTGATGATCTCAAGTTGGGAACATCGAATTCAGTGAAGAAGATTGGAACATTAAAAAAAACAGCATTATGGATATTAGGCATGTAACTGTGTTGAGGAATGGGTATTGACTAATCTCTTAATCAGTTTGCTTATTCCGTGAAAATATGCCCGTGATTTAACTTCTCATATCCTTTAATTACACTGGTTACCCAAAGCCATCAATTTAGTTTAGTTTAGTTTAGCGAGCAAACAGGCCCCTTCGGCCCACAGAGTCCACGCCCATCAGCGGCCAACCAGTGCACTGGCACTGTCTCCTACACACTGGGCAATTAACCGACAAACCTGCAGGTAGACGAAGGTGCTGGAAAAACTCAGCGGGTGCAGCAGCATCTATGGAGCGAAGGAAATAGGCAACGTTTCGGGTCAAAACCCTTCTTCAGACTGAACTACAAACCTGCACGTCTTTGGAGTGTGGGAGGAAACCGGAGCGCCCGGAGAAAACCCACGCAGGTCACGGGGAGAACGTACAGACTCCGTACAGACAGCGCCCGTAGTCGGGATCGAACCCGGCTCACTGGCGCTGTAAGGCAGCAGCTCTACCGCTGCGTCACTGGGCCACCCTTTAGAATTTCAGAATTAATAATGGACTCAGTAGCAATTGTTCTTAAGGGCCTGTCCCACTTGGCGATTGTTTCGGTGACTGCCGGTATAATTGACTGACGTCACTGAAAAATTTGCGGCGTGATGCAGTGTCACACGGCGTGACGCGGCGTGATGACGTATGACGCGCGGTCTTTTTTCAAGTGTCGCAACGTTTTATTGTCGCCGCTGGATTTTGAATTGTTCAAAATCTTTTGCCGACCCTGATATAACGCCGGCAGTCGGCGAAAAATAATCGCTAAGTTGGACAGGCCCTTTAGAAATTCACGATAGAATCTATTTGTGAAATGGAATACACCGTCCTTATCTGGTGTGAGTCTGGCTTCAGACCGCACAACATTATATTTACAGTAACTGTAAATTATCCATTGAATGGTTCTGCAAGTCACTCAATTCCTTGAAAGTAGGGATGGGTAATAATTAGTTTGCCAAAGCACAATACTTGAAGTGTGGCCTCACCAGCTCCATGTACAACTCTATTTAAACCACCCATTAATTACACCCCAACCTCTCTATAATAAAGGCCAACATGTCATTTGCTTTCTTAACTACTTGTTGGGTCTGCCTGCTAGCTTTTGGTGATTTATCCACTGGACCATCCAGATACCACTGAACATTACTCATTTGCAATGTCTCTCCATTTAGGCAACAATCCACCTTTTGAATCCTTCCAAGGAAGTGCATGACATCACTCACACCTCCCCTTCATTAAACTCCATTTCGCAGGTTTTTGTCCAATCACACCCCGATGTAGAGTCATAATGTCCTTCTTACAATCTGCCCTTCCACCTACTTTTGTATCGTGGGCAAACTTGAAAACCTTACATGTCGTACGTATCCTCCTCCAAATCATTAATGTGAAGCGATCCTCAGGGAACTCTGCAGGTTACATCACTCCAGCCTGAAAATGACCCATTTAGAGTAATGTCTTTGTTTTCTATATGATGTCCAGTTCTTAATACTTGCCCGCACACATCCTCCAATACCTTGGGCCCTTAATTTGTGCACTAACTCATTCTGTCATGCCTTACCAGTCTGAAGAAGGGT
The DNA here is from genome assembly GCA_038087875.1 of Malacoraja senta. Lineage (NCBI taxonomy): Eukaryota > Metazoa > Chordata > Chondrichthyes > Rajiformes > Rajidae > Malacoraja > Malacoraja senta. The sequence continues at coordinate 23,117,713 of CM075988.1, forward strand.
TCCAACCCGACCAGACAGATCAGGAGATCTTCTCTCCAGAGATGCTGCCTGACCCGCTGAGTTACTCCAGCACTTTGTGTCTATCTTTGGTATAAATCTGCATCTGCAGTTTCTTCCTACACAACTTATTAAGTGCCATTTCTAAATCTAAATACACCAGATTGCACACTATCATCTTTCCCCGTCAAATCCTCAAAACATTTCAGCAAAATTGTCTACCATGATGTACCTTTCATAGGACTATGAGACATGGGAGCAGAATTAGGCCATTCGGCCCATCTAATCTACTCCGTCAATCAATTATGGCTGATCTAATTTTTCCCCCTCAACTTCATTCTCCCCCCTTTCCCTTCCCCTTCCCCAATAAATCGTTGACTAGAAATATAGAAACAAAGAAAAATAGGTGCAGGAGTAGGCCATTCGGCCCTTTGTCAGCACCACCATTCAATATGATCATGGCTGATCATCTAAAATCAGTACCCCCGTTCCTGCTTTTTCCCATATCCCTTGATTTTTTTTAGCCTTGAGAGCTAAATCTAACTCTCTTGTGAAAGACTAGGTTTGATTATATTCAGCTTCTTTAAACAAATAGTTAGTTTCCTCTTTGATTGATGAATCGAGTAAGTGCAGTGACCACATGACATTAACAATACATTGCACCAATAAATATAATTAAAGTTATCTTAACTACCGCTCCTTTGCTTCAGCCGAACAGAGTAATCCCTTTGTTCTGTCCATTCCTCTTCCGCAACTTCTCTCTTATCTGAACTAATTTGTTTTTCCCTTTCTCAGTTGTACTGCAGGTTCCACATCTGGAACGCTATCTGTTTCTCTTTCCGCAGATGCAGTCTGACTTTTTCTGTTTATTTTTATTGTGTATTTTTCCAGAATCTTTAATTTTCATTTAATTTTGAAAAGAAACGATCCTTTACATCTTAGACAAAGGTATAAGTTATATTAAGGCCTTAGTCCAGGAGCTGACCATTTCAGCCAACAGGGCAATGTCTACTAGCACTTTTCAGTAACTTCCTCCAATTTCTTTCTCTCCATAGTTTAACATCGATTCCTTGTCATTGCACCCATGTTGTTTGCCACAACCACTTCCTATGGGACAGTATTTAGCATTCTCAGCTACTTCCAGAGTGAAGTGCGGCACAATGGTGCAGCGGTAGAGTTGCTGCCTCACAGCTCCAGAGACCCGGGTTTGATCCTGACTATGGGTGCTGTCTGTACGAAGTTTGCACGTTCTCCCTGTGACCGCGTGGGTTTCCTCCGGGTGCTCCAGTTTCCTCCCACACCCCCAAAGACGTTCAGATTCACAGGTTAATTGGCTTCGATAAAATTGTAAATTGTTCATAGTGTGTAAGATAGTGCTAGTGCTCGGGGGGATTGCTGGTCGGTGTGGACTTGGTGGGCCGAAGGGCCTGCTTCCTCGCTGTATCTCCAAAGTGTAAAAGGCCAGGAAAAGAGAAAGCTCTCTTTCCTTTGCCTCTATGTCTCAACACGAACCCTTATCTCAAGACTGCCATCAGTTTCTTTATACTGTAAAATATTAACTTCATAAAGAGTGTCTTACGCAGGACATCAATGATTATCTTTGGCCAACCGGAAAAATAAACAGAGAATATGACTTCAATCATCAATGCATCAAATGTAATTGAAAGCAGACATGGTACAGATGCTTCTGTCGGACACAGACTTGAAAAAGTCAATAACGTGGAGACTAAGTACTGTCAATTTCTCAATGCTGGCAACAAGAGGTATTCATAAATACCATATCAGCTAATCTATCTCTGGACTGTTTCAAGTCCACCACCTGGTGCCAAACAATCTAATGCTCACACAGTTCAAGCTTCATGAAGATACGATACAACGACGTTATGGAGAGGAGCATATTTTTCCACCTTTAGCCCTATCACTTTAATGAACAGGCAGCATTAAAAAAATGAAATCCTATTTACAGATCCAGATCAAGTTAACTCTGGCCATTTAAACAAAGAAAACATAAGACATTACCATTTTCATCGCATTACCACAGATAGCCATTGGTCTATTGGGCTCACAAAAATGCTGGAGAAACTCAGCGGGTGCAGCAGCATCTATGGAGCGAAGGAAATAGGCAACGTTTCGGGCCGAAACCCTTCTTCAGACTTGGGCTCACCTGGTATCTATACCCCATGTGAAGCTTTCTAACCTATTATAAAAACTATTCATTTTTTCCCTCAGAATCTTTTCTATCTTCAGCTCACAAGCATCAAGATGCCTGGAAATGTAACCTAATTTGTCTACTTTGCTTCCTAACTTTTTAGTCAACAAAGTCAGTAGATCTCACTTTTGAAAGCAGAATGGAATTCTCAGCTGATACGTTTGATGGAGAGGATTTTGAGTGTTTACCTGCAATGGAATCTAAAGACTATTCATGGTCAGAGTCAAGGGTCATGTGTACAGAGACTGAAACAATGGAATTCTTGCTTACTGCAGCTTTACAGGCTGAGAGTCTTGATGTGTAGGGAGGAACTGCGGATGCTGGTTTAAACCGAAGACAGACACAAAATGCTGGAGTAAATGCAGGCCGCATCTCTGGAGAGAAGGAATGGTTGACGTTTCGGGTCCAGACCCTTCTTCAGTCTGGGAGTGAGGGGAACAGGAGAACGAGAGGTGGATGGTACTCAAGGGGAAATTAATGAAAAACATGCAGAAAGCATTTTGGAAACGTCATCCCTGCCACCCATTCCTTCTCTCCAGAGATGCTGCCTGTCCCGCTGAGTTAAAGAGTGCCCATGGTAGACTCACGAGTCACTACGGTAAACCCACGGGCTACTACGTTCTTACGACGAGTTTAAAAGTTTAAAATTTTTACTTCAAGAGTAAATTTGACTCATGGAAATCTTTCATCATGTTGAAAGATTTTTACGAGTTAACAAGTTTCCCGAGTACCTGCCGTTAGCGTTACGAGTTCCGACGTTCCCGCTACGTTAATTCTACGTGATTACCACGAGTTTGATTTTAAACTCGGGATCACTCGTGGGTGGACTCGCACCGTGAGACAGGGGTTTAATCAAGGACATGACATACATTTCCTTGATAACAATGGCTGATTGTGTGTCCCACATTCCCTTGATTATCTTTGCTTTCTGCATATCTTCCATTCATTTCTCCTAAGTACCATCTATATCTCCAGTTCCCCTTTCCCCTGACTCTCAGTCTGAAGTCTCGACCCGAAACGTCACCTCTTCCTTCTCTCCAGAGATGCTGCCTGTCCCGCTGAGTTACTCCAGCTATTCATGCCTGTCTGTGAGACTTGCTGTTGTGAGTGACTGCCACGTGAGAGACAGCTGGCAGTGTGCTGACCAGTGAGTGGAGTGACACTTCACATCATGGACCAGAAATATTTTAAATCAAAAACAAAGTGCTGGAGAAATTCATGAGCCAGGCAGCATCTGCGGAGGGAAATGGACAGACAACTTTTCGGGTCGGGATCATGCTTCCAAGTGAGGAAGGATCCCACCTTGTAACAGTCTCTGTCGATATCCCTCCATAGTTGGTACTGAACAGCCATGTTCCTCCAGCACTTTTTGTCAGCGTTTGTAGGGTCCCGACCGGAAACATCACCTACGTATCCATAGGCTCTACATGTGCGATGAGTACTCTGTGGACTATGTTTCATATCTGTTATGCTGCAGCACGTAAAAATGTTATTGCTCCATTTTGGGACAGTCTTGACTCTTGCCTGACCCGCTGAGTTACTCGAGTACACAAAAATGCTGGAGAAACTCAGCGGGTGCAGCAGCATCTATGGAGCGAAGGAAATAGGCAACGTTTCGGGCCGAAACCCTTCTTCAGACTGATAGGGGGTGGGGAGAAGAAAGGAAGAAAGGAAAAAAGGCGGAGGAGGAGCCCGAGGGCTGGGGGATGGGAGGAGACAACCAGAGGGCTGATGAAGGGGAGGGGACAGCAAGGGCTAGCAGAATTGGGAGAATTCAATGTTCAATTACTCGAGTACTTTGTGTTTAGCTCAGCTATTAAACCTGGTCAGCATGGATGGGTTGGGCTGAAGGGCCTGCTTCTGTGTGATTAAAAACATGACTCACTAAAGACTTCTCCATTTTGTAATCAACAACAGTGAGTTTAGTTATGAAACATTCACATATTTGCATTTGATTTCTTTGGAATTATTTTAAAATTATTTAATTCATTTTAATGCAGCATTAAAAGAAGTGCCTCAGCAAATGTTACATGATCATGGGCTGATATGTAAACAATTTAAACTGTAGCCAGAGTTTAGCAGAGGTTTAATCTGGAATAATAGTTGATATTAAAAATATATATTTCTAGTGTCTAAGTCGTCATAGAAAAATAATCACTTGCTGCAAATACATTTCCAAGCTGTAGCTCTGAACTAAACCAAACTGCACCAAACTGCACTAAACTAAACTGAATTAAACTAAGCTGCATTAAACTACTCTAAACTACACTACAAGCATTGTGTTGAGCTCATAGGCTCCCACTATTAAAATAAATGCTAAATATGGTCACCCTGTGACAAGCAGTTTCAACTCAATCAAGACCAGTGATAATGGAAATGTACCTTTGGGATGTTTTAAATGTATGTCTTTGTGCTGAATGCCAAATGTGACGGGTTCGTAAATGCTTTTCAATGCCCGTGACAGATCGCTAACTGTACAGCAGGACGCTTCCTAAAGCGGTCTTTCGGTAAATTAAACCTGACAGATGTTTAACAAAAATGCAGTGAGTAGGTCTTGTCACTGTCGACAGATCGGTGTTGAGCAAACAGATCATGGCACACAGCTGATGGTCTTGCCTTAAGTCTTAAGCGTGGATCCAATTGATAAATGAACTATTGTCAAATAGAAAGTTAGGAATATGGGGCTGACATATAGTAACAAACACCAAGAGATCCAATAGAAACTTAGAAACATTGAAAATAGGCGGAGGAGTAGGCCATTCGGCCCTTCGAGCCTGCACCGCCATTCAATATGATCATGGCTGATCATCCAACTCAGTATCCTGTACCTGCCTTCTCTCCATACCCCCTGATCCCTTTAGCCACAAGGGCCACATCTAACTCCCTCTTAAATATAGCCAATGGACTGACCTCAACTACCTTCTGTGGCAGAGAATTCCAGAGATTCACCACTCTCTGTGTGAAAAATGTTTTTCTCATCTCGGTCCTAAAAGACTTCCCCCTTATACTTAAACTGTGACCCCTTGTTCTGGACTTCCCCAACATCGGGAACAATCTTCCTGCATCTAGCCTGTCCAACCCCTTAAGAATTTTGTAAGTTTCTGCAAGATCCCCCCTCAATCTTCTAAATTCTAGCGAGTACAAGCCGAGTCTATCCAGTCTTTCTTCATATGAAAGTCCTGACATCCCAGGAATCAGTCTGGTGAACAATGTGTAGGAAGGAACTGCAGATGCTGGTTTACACCGAAGATAGACACAAAATGCTGGAGTAAAAGCCCTGTCCCACTATACGAGTTCATTCAAGAGCTCTCCCGAGTTTAAAAAAAAAATCGAACTCGTGGTAAGCACGTAGAATGTACGTAGCTGGTACGTCGGGGCTCGGGGACGTCTCTTAGCGGCTCGTAACGCTAACGGCAGGTACTCGGGAAACGCGGTAAGCTCCGGGAGACTCGTGAAGATTATTCAACATGTTGAAAAATGTCCACGAGAGCCCCGAGTACCTACGAGCGGCCATTACCGTAAATCTCCGAGTTCGAATCAGGGCAAACTCAGGAGAACTCTTGAATGAACTCATACAGTGGGACAGGGCTTTAACTCAGCGGGACAGGCAGCATCTCTGGATAGAAGGGGTGATGTTTTGGGTCTAGATCCTTCTTCAGACTGAGAGTCAGGGGAGAGGAAGACACAGAGGCAAGGAAGTGTAAGATGTGAAAACAAGACATCAAAGGAGATGCAGATCAAGGAAAATGTAGGATAGATCATTGCTAGCTAGGAGCAGGTGACAACGAAGCATACAGAGATAAAATTTAATCAGGAGGTCAGTCGGACTGATCGGAGAACTAGGAAGGGGGAGGGATGGAGAGAGACCGAAAGCAAACGTTACTTGAAGTCAGAGAAGTCAATATTCATACTCTTCCATCTACCTAAACTTGCAAGAAGCAACGTGACAAGAATGTATATAGATAGATACGAGGAACTGTAGATTCTGATTAATACACAAAAGGGCAGGAATTGTTGGAGTAACTCAGCAGGTCAGGCAGCATCTCTGAAGAACATGGATAAGTGACGTTTCGGGTTAAGACCATTCTTGACTCAACATGGATAGGTGACATTTCAGGTCGACACCCTTCTTCAGATTGAAGTCCTATCCATGTTCTCCAGGGATGCTGCTCGACCTGTTGAGTTTCTCCAGCATCTTGTGCCCTTTTGTGACAAGAATTCATGTCATCAGTAGGAGTTACAAGCTGCAAGCCCTCTCTAGCACCTTCCTCTATGGTCATATAGCTGTGGCTCTCTGCACGACTACTACTCAACCTAGACATTCTGGCTTCCCCGCTGCTAGTGCAAAGTAACGTACGTGTCATTGTCTTCGTCTTGCTGCAGCAGCTTCTCAATGGGCATGTTGGCAATGGTTCTCCTGGCATCCTCCAGCTCCAGAAGTCCAGGCTCAGGGCTGGAAATGTTCAGAGGCACAAACTGGGGCGGCAGAGACGGCAAGGGGCTTGCCGGACACGGCGTCCCCGGTGCGGGTAGAGCCGAGAGCGTTTGGCACCAAGGAGAGTGATTGAGCGCCTGCTGCTGGCATGAAAGATCCATTTGCGGAAGACCAGCTGGCGTGGGCACCCTCGACTGTGGAGAAACAAAAACGGGTTTGATCAACTGACAGTTCACAGGTTCACAAGTTACAGGAGTTGAATTAGGCCATTTGGCCCATCGAGTCAATCATGGCTGATCTCTGCCTACTAATCCCATTCTCCCGCCTTCTCCCCATAACCCTTGACACCCGTTCTAATCAAGAATATTTCTGCCTTTTTTGCATATCTTAGAAACATAGAAACATAGAAAATAGGTGCAGGAGGAGGCCATTCAGCCCTTCGAACCAGCACCGCCATTCATTGTGATCATGGCTGATCGTCCCCAATCGATAACCCGTGCCTGCCTTCTCCCATCTCCCTTGACTCCACTAGCCCCTCGAGCTCTATCTAACTCTCTCTTAAATCCATCCAGTGACTTGGCCTCCACTGCCCTCTGTGGCAGGGAATTCCATAAATTCACAACTCTCTGGGTGAAAAAGTTTCACTCATTTGTTCCTTTCATTCATTTGTTCCATATCTCTCTATGTCACCACTTATATCTCTCATTTCCCTTTCCCCTGACTCCCAGTCTGAAGAAAGGTCTCCACCCGAAACGCCACCCGCTCTTTTTCTGCAGAGATGTTGCCTGCCCCGCTGAGTTACTCCAGCTTTTGGTGTCTTATCACTGATTACCCTCTGCTGGATTAATGGTCAGGGCTCAGTTATCACTGGGTCCAGAGGGAGGGATATGGGAGGTAGGGGGCAGGGGGGGGGAGAAAGTGGGGGGATAAAAGATGGCTGCGGAGGCCAAGTCATTGAGTATTTTTAAGGCGGAGGTTGACAGATTCTTGATTAGTACGGGCGTCAGGGGTTACGGGGTGAAGGCAGGAGAATGGGGTTGAGAGGGAAAGATAGATCAGCCATTATTGAACGGCGGAGTAGACTCGATGGGCCGAATGGCCTAATCCTGCCTCTATGACTTGTGAACATACGGAAATGGAAAATGAGGGGATGAGAGTAAGGAGGAGAGTAAAGGAACAGGGTGGTGGGGGGGTAGGTGGGAGGAATGTGTGCGTGAGGGAAAGGAACACGAGGGGGTAGGGGGGGTATAACTTGAAAGGGGGCAATTCAACGTTCATACCCACAGGTTGTAACAACCTGGTGTTGAGCCATTGCAGTACCAGGGGCGTGCTGTTGGGGGTGATGTTGGTCAGACAAGGCAATAAAACGAGAGGCTCCTTTCCTTCTCAGATGGGTGTAGAAATTCCCCTGGCATTATTTCACGTAAGAGAGTGATATCCTTCCCTCTCACTCCCCCACCGCACCCAACCACCCCAAGAGCCTTCGAAATACTCAATGAACATCACAAAATAGCCAGGCAATCTGACCATGTATTGAAACTGGCTGTGTGCAAACAGACCATGGCTCTTCCTATTTACTATGTTTCTATGTTTCTATGTTTCTATTACAACAGTGTCTACAAGGCAAAGGCACTTGGTTGGTCTGCATGGCTATTTTGATGTCCCGGGACTGAGATTGATGCTAAATAATTGCAAATAATTTATTTTTCCATCTGCAGCTTCTAAATTACAAATGTGTTACCAATATGCATTATTATCTTTGTACTTGCAGCATATCAGCATAGCAGCCACCCACACTGATTAGCGTGAATATTAATTGCTCCAACACTTTCCACAGTGAAAGGGAGTTAAGTGATGATACGTTGACATTATTTGAAATGATAAGCAGTGATGGAGTTAAACTCGGCAGCTTTTCAATCACCATTTCAATATGGCATAGACTAAGCGTAGGCTTGGCGATCGTTTCGCCGAACACCTCCGCCGAACACCTCCGCATTAACCAACCTGATCTCCCGGTGGCTCAGCACTTCAACTCCCCCTCCCATTCCAAATCCAACCTTTCTGTCCTGGGCCTCCTCCATTGCCAGAGTGAGCACCACCGGAAACTGGAGGAGCAGCACCTCATATTCCGCTTGGGCAGTCTGCATCCTGGTGGCCTGAACTTCTCCAATTTCCGGTAGTCCTTGCTGTCTCCTCCCCTTCTCAGCTCTCCCTCAGCCCTCGGGCTCCTCTTCTTCCTTTCTTCTTCCCGCCCCCCCCCCACCCTGCATCAGTCTGAAGAAGGGTTTCGGCTTGAAACGTTGCCTATTTCCTTCGCTCCATAGATGCTGCCTCACCCGCTGAGTTTCTCCAGCATTTTTGTCTGCCATAAACAAACGTTGTTTTGTACTTAATCAGACTGTGCTTTCCCCTTCTGACACCTTTATCACCAGGTTAACATGCTATACTACACTGGTCCCTCCTTTTGGTTCTGAAAGACATCTACCCTCCAATATTTGGAGGCAAATGACTTATTTTCACGCTGCGCCTGCATCTCGAAAAGTAAACGTTGACTGAAGTTGAAACGGAGAGCAAAATTGTACAATTCTCATTTCATCCCAGAGGGCGGCACGCTGGCGCAACGGTAGAGCTGCTGCCTTACACCTCCAGAGACACGGGTTCGATCCTGCCTATGGGTAAGCTGTTTGTATGGAGTTTGTACGTTCTCCCCGTGACCTGCGTGGGTTTTCTCCGAGATCTTTGGTTTCCTCCCACACTCCAAAGACGTATAGGTTTGTAGGTTAATTTGGCTTGGTATCAATGTAAAAATGTTCCCTAGTGCGTGTCGGATAGTGTTAATGTGCGGGGATCGCTGGTCAGTGCGGGCTTGGTGGGCTGAAGGGCCTGTTCCGCGATGTATCTCTAGACTAAACCAAGCTTGCAACCTACTGCAGGACAGAAGCTTATTGAGTTACAACATGCAGTCATGGTCCAATTGGGTTGGTGAAGCCCGAACTGAGTGTTACCGAAGGCATGGCAGAATTCCAGAGCTCATGATTCTCAATGAAGTCAGATGAGGAAGACATAATGAACTGCAGTTGCTGGAATCTTGCATTTAAGGCCAGCACAATGGTGTTGCTGCCTTACAGCTCCTTAGACCTGGGTTCAATCTTGACCATGTGTGCTGTCTGTGCGAGTATGTACGTTCTCCCTGTGACCGCACGGGTTTTCTCCGGGTGCCCTGGTTTCCTCCCACAATCCAAAGACATAGAGGTTTGTAGATTAATTGATTTCGGTATAATTGTAAATTGTCCAGAGTGTGTAGGATTGTGATAGTATGCGGGTGATCACTGTCTGATCATAATCAGACTTGTTGGGCTGAATGGCCCATTTCTGCACTGTATCTCTAAAGTCACAAAGTGCTGGAGTATCTCAGAGGGGTCAGGCAGCATCTCTGATGGACACAGATAAATATCGTTTAGGGTCGGGGCCCTTCAGACAGAAGAGGCATCCCGACACAAAAACATTGCCTCCCCATGTCTTTCAGAGGTGTTGCCTGACCTCCCTGAGTTACTCCAGCACTTTGCTTTCTATGAGGAAGTTGATTATTAGAAGGCATTTTCAGTTGCACAGAATCAGTTGCGTTTGTGGTTCATCTACAGGACCTGACAGTTGTTTGGTGAAGCTTCATCATGGCCAATATCAACCACAAAGTGAAGTCAATGATTGCAAGTACCAAGAATCCTCTCCTAAATTGAATCTTGAACTGACTTGAAACTCAATGACTGGGCGGGTGGGACAGAAGCCTAACATCTCACACCACCAGGTTCAAGAACAGCTCCTTTCCTGCAACTATTAGCTTCTTGATCTTCCCTTTTGCACTGCCATGGACTTGCTTCCTAATTGTGTATTTTTGCACAAATTTTCTTTCAGTGTGCGGTAGAATTTGTGCATGATTTATATATAACTTCGGTTTTTAGTCTGCTGTCTGAGTCCATGTGCCTGTGAGCAAGTTTTTAATTATACCTGAAGTTCGTCGAGCTTGTGTTTGTGACTACAATCTCGACTTGACTTGATGTGATGCACTGCAGACATACCTATCACAGTCTATTGATGAGACTCCAGCACCCTGAGTCACCCCATTCACAAGAACCGGCAGAGAAACTATATGAAGGGTTTGCTACATAGTTCAATGCACTTTTTTGACTGAGTTTTGCGTACGTTTCATTCATACTCAGAGGGGAAGAGATCATCCTTCAAAAGGCATGGTCTGTTTTAAGAAATATGATTGTATTATCACTGCCCTCTGGTGGTCAGATGATGTTACGAAAATAAAAGTATCTTCACACAGAGAGGCATGTGGTGAACTTTGTTGGACTGTGACAAACGTTCATGCAAAGGGTGGTAGGTGTATGGAATGAGCTGCCAGAGGAGGTAGTTGAGGTAGGGACTATTGCAATGTTTAAGAAACAGACAGGTAAAGGATAGGACAGGATTGGAGGGGAAAGGGACATGTTGGGCAAGTAGGCAAGTAGACACTGTATGCCTCTTTGACTACGTTTTAATCAATTTTCCTTCAAAGGGAATGGAACAATTATCCCACAATCTCATTCACTTCCCACACTAGAGACAATTAAAATTTTTATTTCACAGATACTAATTAACCCATAAACCCGCATCGTCTTTGGGATGTGGGAGGAAACTGGGACACCCGAAGGAATCCCACGCGGTCACAGGGAGAACGTGCAAACTCTGCACAGACAGCGCCTGAGGTTAGGATCGAACCCGGGACTCTGGCGATGTGCGGCAGCGGCTCTACCGGCTGTGCCACCGTGCTGCCCGACCTTTACCGTTATCTTTTCCAGCTGCAATGGATGGTTATTGACATGTCAATTGTCTTTCACTCTGCAGAGACGTCCCTTGACCATCAGGTTCAGTCAAGTCAGGTCGGGTTTACAAGGACGCTGAGCTACTAGTCCAGTGACAATCCTGCTCACAGCAGCATCACCAGCGCATAAACTCAGACAAACGCACAAAAACAAATTATACATAAATGACACTGAAGAAGGGTCTCGACCCGAAACTTCACCCATTCCTTTTCTCCACAGATGCTGCCTGCCCCGCTGAGTTACTCCAGCATTTTGTATCTATCTTCGGTTTAAACCAGCATTTGCAGTTCCTTCCTACACAATGACACTTAACTTATTTGTTTGTGCACTACACGACTCTACGATTGCAAGGCATCAAAGGTGTTCTTTCCCCCATTCATTGTACCCTTGGTGTGAGCGCGTGAAAACCCAAGACAGTATCCTACCTGGCAGTTCCCTGCGAAGTTGCTCTGCAATGGTTGCGGACTGTAAGACATGACCGAGGGGGGCCCCAGCATTGTGTAGCTGGGACAGGCAGCTTGCATGCACATGTCTTGCATGTACGGTGAGTTGACGGCATCGTGCGAGGGGTAACTGGGGCAAGGTGACCACTGTGACACCGGCTGTAGGCTGGCAGAGGATGGCTGAGGCAGCCATGTAGTGTGAAAGGTTCCCTCCTCAGCAGGTTGCACTGGTGATGAAGCAGCATCTGTCTCATGGAACACCGGATGTCCTGAAGATAAGAACAAAATAGCAGCAAGAAATTAATAATACACACACACATTCTCAGCCTTGATTGGCAGTGAACACTGATGCCAACAAACTTTCCTAAAATTATGCATTCTATGCTTTGAAAAGTATAGAGATTGTTAAGGGCTTGGACACGCTAGAGGCAGGAAACATATTCCCGATGTTGGGGGAGTCCAGAACCAGGGGCCACAGTTTAAGAATAAGGAGTAAGCCATTTAGAACGGAGACGAGGAAACACTTTTTCTCACAGAGAGTGGTGAGTGTGGAATTCTCTGCCTCAGAGGGTGGTGGAGGCTGGTTCTCTGGATGCTTTCAAGAGAGAGCTAGATTGGGCTCTTAAGGATAGCGGAGTCAGGGGATATGGGGAGAAGGCAGGAACGGGGTACTGATTGGGGATGATCAGCCATGATCACATTGAATGGCGGTGCTGGCTCGAAGAGCCAAATGGCCTACTCCTGCACCTATTGTCTATTGTCTATTGTCTAAAATTCTATAACATCATTATTAAAACGATTTAATAGGAATCCGATGGGTAACTTTTTCACACAAAGGGTGGCGGGTGTATGGAACGAGCTGCCGGAGGAGGTAGTTGAGGCAGGAACTATCGCAACATTTAAGAAACATTTAGACAGGTACATGGATAGGACAGGTTTAGAGGGATTTGCAGGCAGGTAGGACTAGTGTAGATGGGACATATTGGCCGGTGTGGGCAAGTTGGGCCAAAGGGCCTGTTTCCACACTGTAATGACTCCATTACAGAACTAAAGTTGCTCGAATGAGGCTACAGGTGCAGCCGGCACCCATTGGCAACTGTTTTTCCGGCATCGCTTCCTCAGCCTTTCCAGATTATCCATTTTGCCGGACCAACAGAGGTCACGTACTAGTAACTCTACAATACACCTCTGACCCACTAATGATACCCTCCTGTGTCTTTAAGGCACCATGGGCTGCTAGAAACCTGAATAAAGAATTAACAATGAACAAAGAAATGAACAATAAACTCTTCCAGGACGGAGGCTCATGTCCCTAAAGACTTTGCTTCTCTCCAGGTTAAAGGAGGTGCCAGACCATCAGTTGCCGGAAAATCGGTGGTGGACCTGTACTTATATAAAAAAACTGAACACATTCCCCGACAATGGAACTCTGCAGTCCTCCTCTTGCACTGTGATGGACTTGCTCGCTTTCTCTAACTGCGTTTTGGACTATTGTGGACTATATTGTATATCAAGAGGACTGGAATACAAAAACAGAGTTGTAATGCTGAGGCTCTACAAGGCGCTGGTCAGGCGGCATTTTGAGTACGGTGAGTAAATGTGGGCCCCATATCTGAGGAAGGATGTGCTGGCTCTGGAGAGGGTCCAGAGGAGGTTTACAAGAACGATCCCAGGAATGAGTGGGTTAGGTCGACAAAATTGCTGGAGAAACTCAGCGGGTGCGGCAGCATCTATGGAGCGAAGGAAATAGCTTCTATTTCCTTCGCTCCATAGATGCTGCCGCACCCGCTGAGTTTCTCCAGCAATTTTGTCGACCTTCGATTCTCCAGCATCTGCAGTTCCTTCTTGAACATGAGTGGGTTAGTATATGATGAGCGTTTGCCAGCACTGGGCCTCTACTCGCTGGAGTTTAGAAGGTTGAGGGGGGACCTCATTGAAACTTGCAGATTAATAAAAGGCATAGATAGAGTGGATGTGGAAAGGATGTTTCCACTGGTGGGAGAGTCTAGGACTAGAGGCCGTAGCCTCAGAATTAAAGGGCGCTCTTTTAGAAAGGAGGTAAGGAGGAAGTTCTTTAGTTAGAGGGTAGTTAATCTGTGGAACTCATTGCCACAGAGGGCTGTGGAGGCCAGGTTAGTGGATATTTTTAAGGCAGAGATTCTTGATTAGAACGGGTGTCAAGGGTTATGGGGAGAAGGCAGGAAAATGGGATTAGGAGGTAGAGATCAGCCATGATTGAACGACGGGAGTAGACTGGCCTAATTCTATTCCTAGAACTTGCAAAAGTCTTCTTTGCAGAGACATGGGTCGGGTGGCAAATTGGGCAAACAAGTGACAGGTGAAAGTTAAAACAAAAAAGTGTAAAGTGATAGATATTAGCAGAAAGAAAACAGGGAGTGAATATTGATTCGATGCCACAGATTTGAAGTGTGTGGAGGAGTGGTGGGACCTGGGTGCATAATTCTTTGTAAGTGGCAGTGATCATTAAGAAAGGAATTAATAAAACAAATGGGATCCTGAACTTTATAGATGGAGGCACAGAGTATAAAGAGTGAGAGACCTAATTTAATCTTTATAAAGTACTGGTTATGCCAGAACTGGAGTATTCATTCAATGAACATGCTTTAGAAAGAACATAAAAGCTCTGAAAGGGTCCAGTGGAAATTCACTGTAATGGTTCCAGGAATGTTGGATTTTAGCTACAAGGTTAAAGGCCTGTCCCACTTGGGCGTCATTTGCGTGCCACGCATGGTGACGTAGGCAATGACGCGCGCGACCGCGCGTCATTGCCTACGTCACCATGCGTGCATCACGTGCTTCGTGACGTGTAAATGATATCGTGTAAATGACGCGCAAATGACTCCCAAGTGGGACAGGCCCTTTAGACACTAGAATCTGAGATAATTCTCTTTGGAACAATGGAGGTTGAGCAGAGATTTGATGGAGGGTTTCAAGGTGTAGCTGGGGTTAGCAAAGAGAAACTGTTCTGTTTGCAAAAGGTTTGAGGATCTGGGGCACAAAGTGATGTGGCAAATATAAGAATATATTGTGAATATAAGAAGTTATTTTTATATATGCTGAGATTGGTTGTGAATGGGAATTCATGGCATGCATACTCTCAAAAGGGAATAACATTGGTACTCCCGGGATTGAGTGGGTTAACATATGATGATGGTTTGACCGCACGGGGCCTACACTCGCTGGAGTTTACAAGGATGTTGGGGGACTTCATTGAAACTTACTGAATAGTGAAAGGCCTGGATAGAGTGGATGCAGAGAGGATGTTTCCACTAGTGGGAGAGTCTAGGATCAGAGGAGGTTGGTGAATCTGTGGAATTCATTGCCACAGATGGCTGTGGAGGCCAAGTCATTGGGCATTTTTAAAGTGGAGATTGACAGATTCTTGGTTAGTACGGGTGTCAGGGGTTACGGGGGGAAGGCAGGAGAATGGGGTTGAAAGGGAAAGATAGATCAGCCCTGATTGAATGGCGGAATAGACTCAATGGGCCGAATGGCCTAATTCTGCTCCTGTGAATTTATGAACTTGAATACACTAACATACCCCAATGCAGTTTAGGGAATGGCCAACCTCTAGGAGCAGAGGTAGGTCATTCGGCCGATCAAGTCTACTCAGCCATTCAATCGTGGCTGATCTATCCTTCACTCTCAACCCCATTCTCCTGCCTCCTCCCCATAACCCCTGACACCCGCCACAATCAAAATACAATAACCTAACGCAGACCTATACCCAATCAATCCATGAAAGATTCCGCACCCTGGTGGGTGTAGGAGCTCTAGGAGTACTTGGTGAAGGCAAAGGACACAATCTAGAAGTAGTACCTTCCCACAAAAGTGTCCATTACTCAGTACAGTAATAAAGCCTCAGTCCCATCAGCAACACTGATGGAGACATCATTAAAAATGATGGACATGCTGGAGGAACTCATTTACTGGAGTAAACCAAATGGTAGAATAACCCAGAACGGTCTCGACCCAAAATATCACCTATCCATTTTCTCCAGAGATACTGCCTGACCCGTATTTTGACTCCGGCATTTGGTGTCCATCTTTGGTATAAACCAGCACCTACAGTTCCTTTTCATTTTATTAAAAGTGATTCTATTTAACACAATATCTGGTGATAAAAAATAACTGGCGGCTGGTTCTATTCGCTGACGGTCGCCAAAAGAAAGCAAATGATTATGGACCATAGTTACCGTTTTATGTCATAATATTTGGCACATATGATATAAACAAAAAATAACTAAAATAATGCCAGCTCACTGTCTCTGGCGATAAAAACAATGCCAATTTTAAATGGACTAACAATGACTTACTGTATGTACTGTAGATAAATTATTAGGAGTTTCTAGCTGTCAAGTTACACTATTTATGCATTAACTATGTACATTGAATCTTACCTATTTGTGAATAGCATGTCATTGAGAGATGTGGCAAAACCATCTGCTTGGCATAAACAAAAATACACAATTAGAAAAATGATAATATATGTTGTTGCTGTAAATACAAGATATTTTGATCTGAGGAATGCGATTAGTAATTTTATTTTGTAGGTAGGAACTACAGATGCTGGTTTACACTGAAGACAGACACAAAATGCTGGAGTACCTCAGCTGGACAGGCAGCATCTCTGGATAGAAGGAATGGGTGACGTTTCGGGTCGAGACCCTTCTTCAGACTGAGAGTCGGGGGAGAGGGAGACACAAAGATAAGGAAGGGTGAAAATGAGACATCAAAATAGATGCGGGCCAAGGAGATTGTAGAATAGATCGTTGTTAGCTCGGAGCAGGTGACAGAAATAAAACAATATTTAATCTGTAACTATCTGGCTATGTTTGCTATGTTCTGTAACTGGCAATGTCAGGTCTGTGCCGCAGAGTCTGAAGGTTGTTGTATCCAATGTTGGTCACCATACTTTATAGAAAGGGCGTGAACTTCAAGAGATGTCGGAGAAGGTTTCACTGGGATAGTCCCCGTGATAGACGTTTCTGTTGCAAGGCTAGATTGGAAAAGCTGGGATTGTTCTCTTCAGTCTGTGGAATTCTCTGCCTCAGAGGGCGGTGGAGGCAGGTTCTCTGGATGCTTTCAAGAGGGAGCTAGATAGGGCTCTTAAAAATAGCGGAGTCAGGGGATATGGGGAGAAGGCAGGAACGGGGTACTGATTGGGGATGATCAGCCATGATCACATTGAATGGCGGTGCTGGCTCCAAGGGCCGAATGGCCTACTCCTGCACCTATTGTCTATTGTCTATTGTCTATCACAGAGGTTGAGAAGAGAATTGTCCGTGGCGTTTGAGATCATGATGGGTTTTGACATGGATAGATGGTCCCTGTAGCACATGTTCCAAGGACCAGAGGTCGCAGATGTATGACTGTAGTGGGGTGATGGTGGAAAGTTGTTTTCACACTGGAGTCCCCAATGACCGGTGGTGTGTCTCAGGAGTCATAGAGTGGAACAGCGTGGAAACTGGCCCATCTGCTCAACGTTCCCACACCTGCCAACATGTCCCATCTACACTAGTCCCACCTGCCTGCGTTTGGCCCATATCCCTCCAAACCTGTCCTATCCATGCACCTGTTTAACTGTTTCTTAACTGTTGGGATAGTCCCAGCCTCAACTGCCTCCTCTGGCAGCTCGTTCCATACACCCACCACCATTTGTGTGAAATATTTACCCCCTCAGATTCCTATTATACAGTGCCGGGTCCATTGGTGTTTGACACCTACATCAAGAATTTGGTTGGGAGCGAGTAAAACCCCTGTCCCACGGTACGAGTTCATTCCAAGAGCTCTCCCGAGTTTGCCCTGATTCAAACTCGGAGATTTACGGTAATGGCCACTCGTCGGTACTCGGGGCTCTCGTGGACATTGTTCAACATGTTGAAAAATCTTCACGAGTCTTCCCCTGCTTACCTGCCGTTAGCGTTACGAGCCGCTAAGAGACGTCCCCGAGCTCCGACGTACCCGCTACGTTCATTCTCCGTGCTTACCACGAGTTTGATTTTTTTTAAAACTCGGGAGAGCTCTTGGAATGAACTTGTACCGTGGGACAGGGCTTTAAGGCATGGTTAGTAAGTTTGCTGATGCACTGCAATAGGTGGTGTCATGGATAGTGCAAGAGGTCATTAAGAATTACAGAGGGATCTTGATCAGCTGGGTTCACGGAATGGCAAATGGATTTCAATTCACATATGTGCGATGAATTACATTTTGGGAAGTAAAACCAAGGTAGGACCTTTCGATATTATAGTTTAGTTTAATTTACTTTAGTTTAGAAATACAGCGTAGAAACAAGCCCTTCGGCCCACCGAGTCTGCGCCGACCAGCGATCACCCACACACTTGTTCTACCTTACTCACTAGGGACAATTTACAGATGCCCAATTGACCTACAAACCTGCGCATCTTTGGAATGTGGGAGGAAACCGGAGCACCCGGAGAAAACCCACGCGGTCACAGGGAGAACGCACAAACTCTGTGCAGACAGCATCCGTTGTCTGGATCGAACCCGGGTCCCCGGCGCTGTAAGGCTGCAACTGCTACATCAGCGAGCGGTAATTTCATGATACGTGCCTGATTATAGGCTGAAAACAAACCGGCTGCACATATTGACAAATACTACTAAAATGCTCACCGAGCTGCTGGGAGTTTGTATTAGTGTTCTCAACGTTCTTTCTCTTTCTTTTAAGCAGTTCCTTTACGGGATCTTTCACACGGACACCTAAATAAGGTCGCTGCTGTGACTGGTCAGAAGAAGCTGGAAAAGTAGGAAGCAATAAATTTTGAGTGAACATTTTTAAATATCATGTGCTGATAAGCCCATGAACACACTCTGCAATGTGTAGAGATGGCCAACAACCTCTTTGAGCAAATCATTTTTTCCTCTCTGTACTGTATTTTGTTAGACCAGATATTGTCAGGATATTCAACCGTGTTCCTTTATGATCCCTCGTGTTGTTAAGAAGACAGGTGGACACTGTCGGAGACACAAGAGACTGCAGATGCTGAATCAGAAGCAACAAACTAATGGCCGGAGGAACTCAGCAGTGGCGAGCAAGAATTAATATAGAGGGATACAGCATGGGAACAGGCCCTTCAGTCCAACTTGCCTACACCGACCAACATGTCCCATCTACACTAGTCCCACCTGCCTGCATTTGGCCCAGATCCTTTCTAAACCTGTCTATCCATGTAAGCTGTCTAATTGCTTATTTAATGTTGCAATAGCCCATGCCTCATTTACCTCCTCGAGCAGCTCAGTTCATGCACCAGCCACCCTTTGTTGAAAAAGTTACCCTTCAGTCACCTAAAACCTTTTTCCTCCTTCACCTTAAACCTATGCCCTCTAGTTCGCGTTTATCCTACTCTGGGCAAGAGATTCTGAGTGTGCTCCCGAACTATTAGAAACATAGAAAATAGGTGCAGAGTAGGCCATTCGGCCCTTCGAGCCTGCACCGCCATTCAATATGATCATGGCTGATCATCCAACTCAGTATCCCGTACCTGCCTTCTCTCCATACCCCCTGATCCCCTTAGCCACAAGGGCCACATCTAACTCACCTCTTAAATATAGCCAATGAACTGGCCTCAACTACCCTCTGTGGCAGAGAGTTCCAGAGATTCACCACTCTCTGTGTGAAAAAGTTTTTCCTCATCTCGGTCTTAAAGGATTTCCCCCTTATCCTTAAGCTGTGACCCCTTGTTCTGGACTTCCCCAACATCGGGAACAATCTTCCTGCATCTAGCCTGTCCAACCCCATAAGAATTTTGTACGTTTCTATAAGATCCCCTCTCAATCTCCTAAATTCTAGCGAGTATAAGCCAATTCCTAAGTATATTCCTCTCATGATTTTACACACCTCCATAAAATCACTCTTCATCCTCCTACGCACCAGGGAATAGAGTCCCAGCCTGCTCAACCTCTCCCCTATAGCCCAGGCTCTCGAGTTCTGGGTAACGTCCTCATAAATTGTTGACGTTTCTGGGTCGAGGGCCTGCACCAGGACGGAGAATGGAGGCGAGTGATAGCTGGTTTGTGGAGGAGAGAGGGAAGAGTGAGACAGACAGGGGCCCGTTGGTGCTCAGTAGACTGAAGAGGGATGAAGGATAGGAGAGGAGACGGAGCCACTGGTGGAGTTAGGACACTGAGGCAGCTGGGTGACAGGTGGAAGCAGATGAGGACAACGAATGGCAGATGGGGCCAGGTGGGAAGGGAAGGGTGAAGGTGGAGAGAACAGCTACTGAGTTCTCTATGGGCTCTCTCTGTCACCAATTGCAATTGAATGAACGATGGGAAGCAAACTGATTAGGAGGGGGCTTGACAGGATGAATGTGAAGATGATAGTCCCTCTGGTGGAGGAATTTAGGACAGCACTAGAATTTGGCCCATCAAGTCTACTCCGCCATTCAATCATGGCTGATCTATCTTTCCCTCTCAACCCCATTCTCTTGCCTTCTCCCCATAACCCCTGACACCCGTACTAATAAAGAATGTTGGCCTTCATAACAAGAGGAGTTGAATATAGGAGCAAAGAGGTCCTTCTGCAGTTGTACAGGGCCCTAGTGAGACCACACCTGGAGTATTGTGTGCAGTTTTGGTCCCCTAATCTGAGGAAGGACATTCTTGCTATTGAGGGAGTGCAGCGTAGGTTTACAAGGTTAATTCCCGGGATGGCGGGACTGTCATATGGTGAGAGAATACAGCGGCTGGGCTTGTACACTCTGGAGTTTAGAAGGATGAGATGGGATCTTATTGAAACATATAAGATTGTTAAGGGTTTGGACACACTCGAGACAGGAAACATGTTCCCGATGTTGGGGGAGTCCAGAACCAGGGGCCACAGTTTAAGAATAAGGGGCAAGCCATTTAGAACGGAGATAAGGAAACACTTTTTCACACAGAGAGTTGTGAGTCTGTGGAATTCTCTGCCTCAGAGGGCGGTGGAGGCCAGTTCTCTGGATACTTTCAAGAGAGAGCTAGATAGGGCTCTTAAAAATAGCGGAGTCAGGGGATATGGGGAGAAGGCAGGAACGGGGTACTGATTGTGAATGATCAGCCATGATCACATTGAATGGTGGTGCTGGCTCGAAGGGTCGAATAGCCTACTCCTGCATCTATTGTCTATTGTCTATCTACCTCTGCCTTAAAAATATCCATTGACGTGCTCCACAGCCTTCTGTGGCAATGAATTCCACAGCTTCACCACCCTCTGACTAAAGAAATTCCTCCTCATCTCCTTCCTAAAGGAATGTCCTTTAATTCCGAGGCTGTGACCTCTGGTCCGAGACTCTCCCAGACTCAATAGACAATAGACAATAGACAATAGGTGCAGGAGTAGCCCATCGGCCCTTCGAGCCAGCACCGGCATTCAATGTGATCATGGCTGATCATCCCCAATCAGTACCCCGTTCCAGCCTTCTCCCCATATCCCCTGACTCCGCTATTTTTAAGAGCCCTATCTAGCTCTCTCTTGAAAGCATCCCTAGAACCTGCCTCCACCGCCCTCTGAGGCAGAGAATTCCACAGACTCACCACTCTCTGTGAGAAAAAGTGTTTCCTCGTCTCCGTTCTAAATGGCTTACTCCTGGTTTCATTTTCAATCTGTTCCCAGTTCTGATGAAAAGATTTCGCCCTCACAATTTATCGCGTTGACCGCACACGCTGACTGAATATTTCCAAAATGTGCTCATTTTCGCGTGAGTCACCTTCACCTCAGCTGCCTTGGCCTTCTCTGGCCGACCAATGCCGGGTCACCCCCCCCCACCCCAACGGCACCTGCACCTGACTAAGTGAGAAACCACCAAACACACGCACGCTTCAAGTGATTCACTGCTGTTGTTTACTTGTCCTTACACCCATCACCCACAGCTGTAGGATGTTCGTGACTGTAATCTCCGACAAGATCTGAAACCTTAATCACCCAAGAAAAAGGCACCGATTTCTGTCATTTTACTTTACAAGGCCATATTTTAAATGATTATCTAAAGATGAAGCAGGAATTATTAAATTATTATGTGTAGGAAGGAACTTGAGATGCTGGTTTAAACCGAAGATAAGACACAAAAAGCTGGACTTACTCAGCGGGACAGGCAGCATCTCTGGAGAAAAGGAACAGGCAATTCTTAGTCTGAAGAAGAGTCTCGATCCGAAACGTCACCTAGTGTATTCCTTTTCTCCAGAGATGTTGCCCGACCCGCTGAGTTACTCCAGCTTTTTGTGTCTATATTCGATGTAAACGAGCATCTGTAGTCCCTTCCTTGACATGTGCCATGAGATGCTGGTTCATACCCAAGATGGACACAAAGTGCTGGAGTAACACAGCCAAATCTTGAGCCAACTCTGCCTTACTTCTCTGGTGACAAAAATCTATGCTTTATTCTCTCTCTCTCACCAGAGATGCTACCTGACCCACTGAGTTACTCCAGCTTTTTGTGTCTAACTTTGATTCCATTATTGATGGCTTCAGGTAGGTAAATCTAAAATATTACCCACCTTCCTAACAACTGCTAGTATGAAAGAGATACAAGGGACTGCTGATGTTGGAATCTTGAGCAATAAAACAAAGTGCTGGAGGAACTCAGTCAGTCAGGCAGCATATGTGGAGGGAATGGGCAGATGACATTTAGGATCGGGTATCTTCTTAAGAATTGATAGCCCTCTCTTCTCCAACTTTCTCCCCGCCTACAATCAGACTGAAGAAGGGTCCCGACCTGAAATATCATCTGCCTGAACTGCCGAGTTTAGTTTAGTTTAGAGATATTGTGCAGTAACTGACCCTTTGGCCCTCCGGGTCCACGCCGACCAGCGATCCCCGTACACTAGTTCTATCCTACATATTAGGGACAATTTTCAGAAGCCAAGTAACTTACAAACCTGCACGTCTTTGGAGTGTGGGAGGAAACCGGAGCTTACCCGGAGAAAACCAACCCAATAGACAGTAGACAATAGACAATAGACAATAGGTGCAGGAGTAGGCCATTTGGCCCTTCGAGCCAGCACCGCCATTCAATGTGATCATGGCTGATCATCCCCAATCAGTACCCCGTTCCTGCCTTCTCCCCATATCCCCTGACTCCGCTATTTTAAGAGCCATATCTAGCTCTCTCTTGATAGCATCCAGAGAACCTGCCTCCACCGCCCTCTGAGGCAGAGAATTCCACAGACTCACCACTCTCTGTGAGAAAAGGTGTTTCCTTGTCTCCGTTCTAAATGGCTTACTCCTTATTATTAAACTGTGGCCCCTGGTTCTGGACTCCCCCAACATCGGGAACATGTTTCCTGCCTCTAGTGTGTCCAAGCCCTTAACAATCTTATAAGTTTCAATGAGATACCCTCTCATCCTTCTAAACTCCAGAGTGTACAAGCCCAGCTGCTCCATTCTCTCAGCATATGACAGTCCCACCATCCCAGGAATTAACCTTCTATCCTACACACAAGGGACAATTTTCAGAAGCCAATTAACTTACAAACCTGCACGTATTTGGAGTGTGGGAGGAAACCGGAGCTTACCCGGAGAAAACCAACCCAGGGAGAAGGTACAAATTCCACACAGACAGCACCCATAGTCAGGATCGAACCTGGGTCTTTGGCGCTGTGAGGCAGCAACTCCACCGCTGCGCCACCGTGCCGCCCACTGAGTATTTGCAGTATTGTAGCAAGATAGATGTGGGAGTGAATGATTTACGAAGCAGCAGGTTGGTTGGAAATTGCACATAACCTCCTTTGAAGAAGTTGATGACTGCTTTTATTGTGGTTTGTCAAACCTTTGTATTGATCTATGAGCGGTAGAGCCTCCCCTGTTTTGCAGCACGGTTACCTTCACTTCTTCCCACACAGTGTCAATGATCAGCTGAAGATTCACAGTTGTACATATCAAAGGAAATGTGCACACATACAGTACTTGCTCATCCAACACAGAAGAAGTGCCTCATATTATCTAACCTCAAAAACCATTGCTGAAAGGTCATTTATAGAGAAATAGTTCTGATAAAATGTCACTGACCTGAGATGTTGTCCCTGACATTTACCCATGGCACTGGAGAGTGCAGGAGGACTATTTCCACATGGAAGTAATAATTGATTCAGGTTGCCCATTTCATTTTTGCCATCATTTAGTTGGGATGTCAGGGGTTATGGGACCAAGGGCCAATGTACTGATGACCACGTGGGTTTTCTCCGGGTGCTCCGGTTTCCTCCCATATTCCAAAGACGTACAGGTTTGTAGGTTAACATGGCTTCTGTAAGTTGTAAAATTGTCCCTAGTGTGTTGGATAGTGCTTGAGTACGGGGGGGGGGGGGGGGGATCGCTGGTCGGTGTGGACTCGGTGGGCCGAAGGGCCTGTTTCCTCGCTGTATCTCTAAAGTCTAAAGTTCCCAAACAGCTAGAAATCCCAACTGCCGAAGAAGATGAGAGCCATCCTTTTTAGGAGTGTTATTTATTCGGCACTCTCCGAACTCACGGCTCTCGTGTGGGTAGTGTGAATCGAAACATTGCTACTTTTTCTGCACTCTGTTTCCTATAAACTCACGTGAACAAGATGAAACACGGGGTGCTTAAATGGCTTAGCTTGAACATCATAACCCTGCCAAGTCCTCAGTGAGTTCACTTTTACAATCCACAGAAATGCAAAGCCTGGAAGAAAAACTAATTTCTAAACATACCTGAGCTATGACATTCCAGCAACAATAGTCAGTGCTCGTGGATTGTAATTGTAATGTAATACTCTAATCTTCTCAGTAGGGATTCCCAGCTTCTATGAATACAGATTTCTCAGGTAGGGTCCCCATGAGACTTATTGTGCCAGCTTACAATAATTAAAAAAACAAAACAGGATTTTATGTAGGCAAGTTCCCAAACAGCCAGGGTGAGGAATCAGTGGGTGGAAAGGTCATAAGGTCATAAGTGATAGGAGCAGATTTAGGCAATTCAGCCCATCAAGTCTACTCCGCCATTCAATCATGGCTGATCTATCTCTCCCTCCTAACCCCATGCAAACATGCAACACTCCCCCAGCTGGGCTCTGCAGGGTCAGGCTGGTTCATGGCTGGGTTTCAGGTATTAACCGTGAACTTGCAACCATTGCGACCTTTCCTCTCATTTTTTTTCTGGGAGGTAGGTGTTGTTGACAAGGCCAGCGTTTGATGCACCTTTCCAAATGCCCTTGAGGAGGAGGTGGTGAACAGTTCCCCCCAACACCCACAGTTTGTGTGGTGGGACAGATACCATTGAGTTGGGGGCCACACCCTCTGTGGTCTCGTAGATCTGGGACTGATTGCTGATTGTAAGAGCAGCAAAATACTACAACGTGAATTCCCCTAACTGCTGTTTTGGTGGAAGCTGTAACTTGTTTCCTTCAACCTCCCCTCAAATTTGCCTTCAAAAAGTCAAAAATCATTTTAGTTTAACAATGAGTTTTTAGTTTAGTTTAGAGATACAGACCCATCGGCCCACCGAGTCCGCACCGACCAGCGATCCCCGCACATTAACATTATCCAACACAAGGGACAATTTTTTACATTTACACCAAGCCAATTAACCTACAACCCTGTGCGTCTTTGGAGTGTGGGAGGAAACTGAAGTTCTCAGAGAAAAACCTCGCAGGTCACGGGAGAACGTACAATACAGACAAGCAGCTGTCGTCAAGATCGAACCCGGGTCTCTGGCGCTGTAGGTGTTGTAAGGCAGCAACTCTACCGCTGTGTCACCCTGCCACCCTGTCATATGAAATGTGTCATATTCAACACAAAAAAAATAATCATCAATTTGTCTTTCGTTGGTACTAAGGAAACAAATCATCCAGTAACATCCCACTGCCAATTTCCTCTCACTGGCCTGCCCACTTCATTTCCATTGCCAACATCCCTGTGTGGTCTGAATCGTAACATTCAATGGAGACACAAGGAACTGCAGATGCTGGTGGAACTCGGCAGGTCAGGCAGCATCTTGGGAGGGAACGGACAGAATCAGGACTCTTTCAGACTGATGGAGTAGAGGGAAGAAAACTGGAGAAGAGCGGTGTGGATGGGGCAAAGTCTAGGTGGATACAGGTGAGGGGGGTTTGGTAGGCGGTTGGGTGGAGTTGGTGACCAAGGGTTGTGGTGAAAAGAAGACTTTGTCACTTACTCCACCCATCTGCCAAACAACCAACTCCCTTCACTTGTATCCACCTATCACTCACCAGGCTTTGCCTCTCACCCACCTCACTTTTCCAGCATTCTCTCCACTCCCTCCAACTCCATCAGACTGAAGTGGGGTCTTGGCCTAAAATGCTATCTGTCCATTCCCTCCACAGATGCTGCCTGACCTGCTGAGTTCCTCCACCATTTTGCCTTTGGCTCATAATTCAATTCAATGATTCAATTATACTTTATTGTCATGTGTACTTACATATACATCTAAGATGAATTGTAGTGTAATGCTGTATATTACATATAACCCTTGAGTTAGAGGATGGTGAATCTGTGGAATTCTTTGCCACAGACGGGTGTGGAGGCCATCACTGGATATTTTTAAGGGGAAGATTTGTTTAGTTTAGTTTAGTTTAGAGATACAGCGCGGAAACAGGCCCTTCGGCCCACCGAGTCCACGCCGACCTGCGATCCCCGCACATTAACGCAACCCTACGCACACTAGGGACACTTATACCAAACCAATTAACCTACAAACCTGTACGTATTTGGAGTGCGGGAGGAAACCGAAGATCTCGGAGAAAACCCACGCGGTCACAAAGAGAACGTGCAAACTCGGTACAGACAGCACCCGTAGTCGGGATCAAACCCAGGTCTCCGGCGCTGCAAGCGCTGTAGGGCAGCAACTCTACCGCTGCACCACCGTGCAGATAGATAGATTCTTGAAGAGTACGGGTGTCAGGGGTTATGGGGAGAAGGCAGAAGAATGGGGTGTAGAGGGAGAGATAGATCAGCCATGATTGAATGGCGGAGTAGACTTGATGGGCCGAATGGCCTAATTCACTTATGACCTTAACCAGGTAAAATGATATAGTAGACTTCACCCAGGCCTCAAGTGTTGCCATGGTTTGGCACCGACATAGTTACAAAAGTTGACCGCACAGTCCCATCAGCCATGCCGCACGTAGCAACAGACTCCCCACCCTACCCCCCTCCCCCCCTCATCTGGAACCCCCACCATTCTTAGCAGCCCCCCGCTGGCTCCCACTTTGTTATCGGCAGCCCCCTGTCCTCCCCAGTGCCCCCCCCTCCTCCCCCCCCCCCCCAAGATGGGTCTCTCATCGTTCATCGTAGTAGAAGGATGTACTATCATAAAATGGTATCATCATTCCATGTTAGACAAAAATGCTGGAGAAACTCAGCGGGTGAGGCAGCATCTATGGAGCGAAGGAAATAGGCAACGTTTCGGGTCGAAACCCTTCTTCATTCCATGCTTGTTTTCAGAAAAAAATAGTCTGTCCACAAACATTTTCTGGCAAGTGGTCAATATATAGATTTTGTTCAGAAACTAAAATCTATTAAGCAATATCATACAAGAGTCAGTGTAAAAAAGCAATGTAAGGTTCAACAGCTTGGTGCAGTTCCAGCAGGCAGTAATATACTTACTCAGCACGACATGCTACATTGCACACTAGGGTGAACATTATTTCCTCATTCGGATTCTCCTTTGACAAGTTTAAATCTTTCAATGTAAATTCAAGGGGATAGCCCTTCGAGGACGTACTTTTTCCATTCGGTCATCGTTACTCGGGATTCCATTTATACTATGGTTTGCAAATTGGTTGAAACCCACTGAGATAAGTCAAAGATAACTTGCACCAAATCACGAGAAATAATAATAATAAGAACACCCATCATAAATTAAAAATACCGACGCGATGTTTTTGAAGAAATGACTTTGGAATAATTGCTTTCACTATAGTTTACTTTCATTATATCTCATTTTTAACGTGGACCACACCAGGCTTCAGTCATAGAGAAGCACAGCACATGCATGGGCCCTTCAGCCCACCTCTTTCATGCTGGCCCTTTTGCCCATTCAGTGAATCGAGGACCAGAGGACATAGGTTTAAAGTGAAGGGGAAAAGATTTAATAGAAATCCGAGGGGTAACTTTTTCAACACAAAGGGTGGTGGGTGTATGGAACAAGCTGCCAGAGGAGGTAGTTGAGGCAGGGATTATCCCAAAGTTTAAGAAGCAGTTACACAGGTATATGGATAGGACAGGTTTGGAGGGATATGGACCAAACGCGAGCAGGTGGGACTAATGTGGGACTAATGTAGCTGGGACATGTGTGGACAAGTTGGGCCGAAGGGCCTGTTTCCACGCTGTATCACTCTATGACCGCATTAGGACCATATTTTTCCATGGCTTGCCCATTAGGGTGCCTGTCTAAGGTTCTCTTGAACATCGTGATTGTGTACAATTCCTGCTCCTTCTCTGGCAGCGAGTTCCAGATTCAACTACTTTAGTTTAGTTTAGAGATACAGCGCAGAAACTGGTGGGAGAGTCTAGGACTAGAGGGCACAGCCTCAGAATTAAAGGATGTTCCTTTAGGGAGGAGATGAGAAGGAATTTCTTTAGTCAGAGGATGGTGAATCTGTGGAATTCTTTGCCACAGAAGGCTGTGGAGGCCAAGTCAGTGGATATATTTATAACAGAGATAGATAGATTCTTGATTAGTACAGGTGCCAGGGGTTATGGGGAGAAGGCAGGAGAATGGGGTTAGGAGGGAGAGATAGGTCAGCCATAATTCTGCTTCTATCACATGACCTTATGACCTTTGGCCCACTGGGTCTGCGCCGACCAGCGATCCGCCGCACATTAACACTATTCTACACTAGGGACAATTAAAAAAAGATTATACCGAGGCACTTAACCCACAAACCTCTACGTCTTTGGAGTGAGGGATGAAACCAAAGTTCTCGGAGATAACCCACGCAAACGTACAAATGTACAAATCTAGCAGTGAAAATGAGACTGCGTATAGACAGCACCCTTAGTCAGGATCGAACCCGGGCCTTAAGCGCTGTAAGGCAGCAACTCTACCACCGCGCCACTGTGTCACCCTTCACTGAGTAAAAAACCGAGCACCTATTTTCCCTTTTGGAAAAATCAGAAGAAGGGTCCCAACACGAAACGTCACTGATCCATGTTCTCCAGAGATGCTGCCTGACCCGCTGACTTACTCCAGCACTCTGTGAAACGTCACCGATCCATGTTCTCCAGAGATGCTGCCTGACCCGCTGAGTTACTCCAGCACTCTGTGAAACGTCACCGATCCATGTTCTCCAGAGATGCTGCCTGACCAGCTGAGTTACTCCAGCACTCTGTGAAACGTCACCAATCCATGTTCTCCACAGATGCTGCCTGACCCGCTGACTTACTCCAACACTCTGTGAAACGTCACCGATCGATGTTCTCCAGAGATGCTGCCTGACCCGCTGAGTTACTCCAGCACTCTGTGAAACGTCACCGATCGATGTTCTCCAGAGATGCTACCTGACCCGCTGACTTACTCCAACACTCTGTGTCTTTTTTTTTGTAAACCATAGTGGTTGGTTCTCTCTGTCCTGGGTCTCCTCCATGGCCACAGCGAGCAACACCGGAAATTGGAGGAAATGCACCTCATATTCCGCTTGGGCAGTCTACATCCTGGGGGCATGAACATTGAAATCTCCCAACTCTGCTAGCCCTTGCTGTCCCCTCCCCTTCATCAGCCCTCTGGTTGTCTCCTCCCCTCCCCCAGCCCTCGGGCTCCTCCTCCGCCTTTTTTCATTTTTTCCTTTCTTCTCCCCACCCCCTATCAGTCTGAAGAAGGGTTTCGGCCCGAAACGTTGCCTATTTCCTTCGCTCCATAGATGCTGCTGCACCCGCTGAGTTTCTCCAGCATTTTTGTGTACCTGTGGTTGGTTCAGGACTGTTTCTAATCAATAGTGACCCCATGTAAGTCAACGGTGAAGGACTGGGCCATGATAATGCCATTGAATGTCAAGAGTGGGTGGTCAGAGGACTATAGCATGGAAACAAGTCCACTGAGTCACTGCTGACTGTTCACCACCAATTTACACTAATCAATTCCACAACATATTATTATATTAAATCAAAATTGCTGGAGAAACTCAGCGGGTGAGGCAGCATCTATGGAGCAAAGGAATAGGTGAAGTTTCGGGTCGAGACCCTTGAGTCTGCAGAACCCGAAACGTCACCTATTCCTTCGCTCCATAGATGCTGCCTCACCCGCTGAGTTTCTCCAGCATTTTTGTCTACCTTCGATTTTTCCAGCATCTGCAGTTCTTTCTTAAACATTATATTAAATCAGTTATTATTTCATTGGAGACTAAGTTTCATTTTATTTTGAACTGCGTAACCAGGATTTAGTTTTCGTTAATTGTGTTCGTGTGTGTATCCAAATTTACCCTTGAATTCTGAAAAGAATGAGCAATCTTCTTCCTGTAAATCTCTGTGACGAACATTAATTTCTTATTTTAGACTGAACAGCAACCAAAACCTGAAAAATATCAAAAATACTAACCATCGATATTTCAGTTCCCTTCATTTGAACCCAGACATCCTCTCTCTTACTTAAATAGTGCAATAGTTCAAGTCTGATGACGTTAATCAGTGTCCACTTTCGAATTGGCTAAGTCTGCATCTATGTCCATTCCAATTCTCTCAGAATAACCCGTCTGAGGTTTTAGATGCAAAGTGCCGTAGTGACTTAGCGGGTCAGGCAGCATCTCTGGAGAAAAGGAATAGGTGACGTTTCAGGTGGAGACCCTTCATCAGACGAGTCTCAACCCAACACTCAACCCAACCCAACACTCATTTCAGCATTTGGATGTCCAAAGGGACTTGGGGGTGCTGGCGCTGGATTCCCAAAAAGTTAATTTGCAAGTTGAATCAATAGTAAGGAAGGTGAATGTGATGCTAGCATTTATTTCAAGAAGACGGGAATACAAAGTCAAAGTCAAAGTCAATTTCATTTGTCACAAAAACAGGGATGTAATGCTGAGGCTTTATAAGGAACTGGTCAGACTGCATTCGGAGTATTGTGAGCAGTTTTGGGCCCCATATCCGAGGAAGGATGTGCTGGTGTTGGAGAGACTCCAGAGGAGGTTTACGAGAATGATCCTAGGAATTATTGGGTTAACATATGATGAGCGTTGGACAGCACTGGGCCTCAACTCGCTGGAGTTTAGAAGGATGAGGGGGCACCTCTTT
Organism: Malacoraja senta; assembly: GCA_038087875.1. NCBI lineage: Eukaryota > Metazoa > Chordata > Chondrichthyes > Rajiformes > Rajidae > Malacoraja > Malacoraja senta. Next base: position 23,148,877 of record CM075988.1, read on the forward strand.
GAAACTTACCGAATCGAGAAAGGCCTGGATAGGGTGGATTTGGAGAGGATGTTTCCACTAGTGGGAGAGTCTAGGACCAGAGGCCGCAGCCACAGCCGCAGAATAAAAGGACACGGTGACCTTCATCATTGTTGAGCCTGATTTAGGGTTGTCTATATATTTCCATGTTGTGCTGGTGTGTGGTCTGGAGGGGAACCTGTAACAACTAGAGTGCGGTCCTGACCTACCATTAGGGTCACCAACTTTCTCACTCCCAAATAAGGGATAAAAGGTCAAAATAAGGGACAGATTCCTGACAGCAATTCGTTGACCGACTCGGCCGTGGCAGGGTGAATGATAATAATAATAATAATAGATTTTATTTTAAGGGCGCCTAATACCGAGGTCTCTAGGACACCTTACAATTTAAGAAACATATAAACATATAAACATATAATCAGAGTAAAATAAGTTATAAAGACATCACCAATACATAAATTAAAAACAGAAATTTGATCCAAAAAAGACAACAACAAAATTCAGAAAACACAACATGAAGGGAGAGCAGCGGCAGCCAACCGCGGCAGCGTACACTGAGTTGGCCCGGGTGCTGGACTGCACACAAAGCCCAGCCGGCGGGCCAGCTGAGGAGTTTTGGCCCAGGCGCCGGACGTCGCGCCCAAAGTCCGGCACCCCATGAACTGATGATCGGCCATGAGAAGGAGGGGTGGTGGTGGTGTCGGTGGTAAGCGAAGGTCTGAAGGTCGGACAGCTGGCTGGGCTGGGCGAGGCGCTGCTGCTGCTGCACTCCATGGGCTGCACTATGTCGGGATGGGTGAGGCGGGGCCGGACGCAGCACTCCGACCAGACAGTCCCCTCGACCCGAGTAGTAGCAGTCAAATACGGGACAAGGGCGGTCCCATACGGGACAAACCAATTTAGCCCAATATACGGGATGTCCCGGCTAATAAGAAACATTTGGCAACCCTATCTACCATCTACCTCACTGGAGACCCTCAGACTATCTTTAATTGGCCTTTACTGGATTTTATCTTGCACTAAACATTATTCCCATTATCATGCATCTGTACACAGTGGACGGCTCAATTGTAATCATATGTAGTCTTCCTGCTGGCTGGTTAGCACGCAACAAAAGCTTTTCACTGTACCTCGGCACGTGTGACATGAAACTAGTTTAGTTTAGTTTAGTTTCGTTTAATTTAGTTTAGTTTAATTTAGTTGAGTGATACAGCATGGAAACAGGCCCTTCGGCCCACCGTGTCCTTGCCGACCAGCGATCACCCCACACCAACGCTATCCTACACACATTGTACAATTACAATTATAGCAAGCCAATTAATCTACAAACCTGTACGCCTTTGGAGCGTGGGAGGAAACCAGAGATCCCACATGGTCAAGGGGAGAGTGTGGAAACTCCTTACGGGCAGCATCCGTAGTCAGAATTGAACCCGGGTCCCTGGCGCAGTAAAGCAGCAACTCTACCGCTGCGCCACCGTGCTGCCCCACTGAACTAAACAGAAAGTGTTGGTGAGCCAGGTGCTGTTGTCCTTGCCCAGCTGGTGGCATCCATTGCACCCAAGGTGTGAGAGGTGCTGCCACAGTAGTCCATGCTTGTCCCTCTATGTGCTGTTTGTTACATCGCATGTGAACCTGCTTCTCCTGAACAGTTAGAGTGATATTAGTTTAGAAACAAACTATCTTGATATGGGAGACAGTAACCGTGTATTAGACCTCTTAATTGCATCTGTTTCCGCAAGGACAACAAAGTACCTCTTTAGAAGGGCAGCTTTGGGTTTGTTTCATGCCCGACTGGATTCCTTGAGCATAACCTTGCTTGCACACAATACACTGCACTTGCACTCATCTGCAGAAAGTGCTGCAGCTAAAATATGAATCGCTCATTAGAGATACATCGCAGAGACACACCCTTCGGCCCACCGAGTCTGTGGCAACCAGCGCTGCTCACTCTGTACACTAACACTATCCTACACACTAGGGACAACTCTACCGAAGCCAATTAACCTACAAACGTGTACGCGGGAGGGAACCGGAGCACCCGGAGAAAACCCACGCAGTCTCAGGAAGATCGCACAAACTCCATACAGACATCACCCGTAGTCAGGATCGCACCCGGGTCTCAAGCGCCATAAGGCAGCAACTCTGTCGCTGTGCTGCTAATTTAGATTTAACAGAAAGAGATTTTCACCTCACAGTCACATATTGATGCAAATGTTTTTTTACTGATTACAACCAGAATTCATTACCCAATCAGCCATCAAACAAAGCATTGATACCACAAAAACATTGATACCACCAGATATCACAAGGTGATCTACATCCATCCCCCTTGATCTCTCATTTTTACACCTCACCCTTCCATATCTCTGTGTCTCCCTCTCCCCCAACTCTCAGTCTGAAGAAGTGTCTCAACCCAAAACGTCACCCATTCCTTCTCTCCAGAGACGCTGCCTGTCCCGCTGAGTTACTCCAGCATTTTGTTTGACAGGGTTGGCTGAACTCACAAACTATGCCCTCAGGAAATCCATACAAATAAGACACAATTGTCAAATGAACACAATGATTCAATGCAGATAAGATCCTCATTACTGATTTACACACATTTCCTTCTGTTTTAACTGGTGATGATATCAGCGTGTGTCTATCATCCTTAAATGGTCTACCATGTCAGCCTTAATTATGCCCAGTCGTGGAAACATAAATTTATAAAAAGTTTTAAAAAATGCTTACAAATGTATCACCAGCTTACCTGACAGAATTATTTATTTCTAAGAGGTAAGGCCAAATCAGTCGAGTGAAGCCCAGTGGCAGGTTAACCACCACAGTCCACAGGGTATCAGCACCCCAGGCCAAGCTCAACCAAGTACTGTCCCACCAACGGACACGAGTCCAGAGCCCAACCAGCCACAGTCAGCGGTAGAGAGGAAGATGGAAGGGAAAAAAGCCGAATGGAGCAGTCACTGGCTGTGGCTGAAGAGAAAAGATGGTGTCTGGGCTGCCACGTGACCATCTAGAGGCTAACCATAAGACACACACCCAGGGCTGATCACCCTGCGGTGGGCCTGCCTCGACTGAGGGGGTCTTGTGATAGAAGGGCGAAACACCCAGTGACGTTGAGGTACACAACTGAAGATGTGTCTGATTGGTAGCAAAATCGCCCAGTGGTCACCCCCAAGAATGTCCCAATTGAATATCTGCATTGAATCATTGTGTTCATTTGACAATTGTGTCTTATTTGTATGGATTTCCTGAGGGCATAGTTTGTGAGTTCAGCCAACCCTGTCAACCAAAATGCTGGAGTAACTCAGCGGGACAGGCAGCGTCTCTGGAGAGAAGGAATGGGTGACGTTTTGGGTTGAGACACTTCTTCAGACTGAGAGTTGGGGGAGAGGGAGACACAGAGATATGGAAGGGTGAGGTGTAAAAATGAGAGATCAAGGGGGATGGATGTAGATCACCTTGTGATATCTGGTGGTATCAATGTTTTTGTGGTATCAATGCTTTGTTTGATGGCTGATTGGGTAATGAATTGTAACATCCAGTCCTGCTAATCAATAAAATCAAAATTAAAATTTTGGGTAATGTTTACGAATTATTACAACAAGACTTTCATATTAATTCCTTCTAATCGCCTATTTTTAGAGCGGCATTAACATCTGGTGGCAGCAGGTAGGGCTGCTGCCCGTCAGCTCCCGATCCTTGGTTCTGTCTGTGTGGAGTTTGCATGTTCTATCTGTGACTGCATAGGTTTCTCCCAGGCGCTCCTGCTTCCTCTTCACATCCCAAAGACACGCTGGTAAGTTAATTACCCCTGCAAAGGTGTGGTCTACAGTATTGGTATGGTTCTATTATTATTGCCATGTGTACTGAGGCACAGTGATAAACCTTGTTTGTGTGCTACTCATTCAACACAAGGCATACAACGGGTGGTGCAATGAGAAAAATATCGAAATGCAGAATATAGTGTTACGGCATAATAGTGTTACAGTTACAGAGAAAGTGCAGATGAAAAAAAAGTCAGGGCGCAGTGGGGTAGGTTGGGAGATCGGGAATACACCCTTACTTATGAGAGGATGATTCAGTAATCTGACAACAGCAGGAAAGAAGGGGAGTATTGTGGAGCAGAGGGACACAGCCCTGATTGGACTGATCCAGGATGGGGAGGAATCTGCCTACAGACAGGAAATGTCACAGCTGGGGTCCTGGTGCCATCGCAACAACCTGGAGCTCAATGCTCTTAAGACGGTGGAATTGACTGTAGATTTTAAGAGAGCTCCCCCTCCCCTCACCCCACTCACCATCAACAACACCACAGTCACATCTGCGGAGTCATTTAAGTTCCTTGGAACCATCATCTCCAAGGCACTTAAATGGGAGGCCACCATCGACTCCACAGTCAAAAAGGCACAACAGAGGATGTACTTCATGCGGTAGCTGAGGAAGCACAATCTGCCACAGGCAATGATGGTCCAATTCTACACGGCCATCGTAGAGTCTGTCCTCACCTTCTCCATCATGGTCTGGTTTGGCTCAGCCACCAAGCACGACACCCGGAGGCTGCAGCGAATCGTCCGATCAGCTGAGAAGGTTATTGGCTGCAACCTTCCCTCCATTGACGAACTGTACACTGCAAGGGCCAGGAAGCGAGCGGGTAAGACCATCTCTGACCCCTCTCACCCTGGCCACAAACTCTTTGAAGCACTTCCCTCTGGAAGGCGACTCCAGACTGTCAATGCCGCCACAGCCAGACATAAAAACTGCTTTTTTTTCCACAAGCAGTTGCTCTACTCAATAACCAAAAGTCTGTAGCCTCCTTTTGCTCTGGTATTTATTTCATTCTTCACATGTTTAAATTATAATGTTTTATTTTTAATTGTTACTGTATATCGTGTTGTTGCTTGCAGGCAAAGCACCAAGGCAAATTCCTTGTATGTATACATATTTGACGAATAAAATGTATACAATTCAAAGTTATTCAATTCAATCTAGGAGTGTTGGTACATTGTTCCCTTAAAGTTGCATCACGGCTAGATATGGTGGTCAAGAAGGCTTTTGGTTCATTGGCCTTTATCAGTCGGGGCATTGAGTGTAGAAGTAATGGGCCTGTCCCACTGTACGAGTTTACCCAAGAGCTCTCCCGAGTTTGAAAAAAAATCAAACTTGTGGTAAGCACGTGGAATGTACGTAGCGGGTACGTCGGAGCTCGGGATGTCTCTTAGCGGCTCGTAACACTAATGGCAGGTACTCGGGAAACGCGGTAAGCTCGGGAAGACTCGTAAAGATTTTTCAACATGTTGAAAAATGTGCACGAGAGCCCCGAGTACCTACGAGCAGCTATTACCGTAATTCTCCGAGTTCGATTTAGGGGAAACTCGGGAGAACTCTTGAATTAGCTCGTACAGTGGGACAACCGCATTATAGTACAGCTTTAGAAGTTGTTAGTGAGGCTGCATTTGGAGTGGGATTTTTGGGGGGGTTTCTGGTATGACTGTACGGTAAATAAAATTTCACTGCACCTTAAATGGTGCACGTGACACATAAAAGACCATTGAACCATTGTGTTCATTTTGGTCACCCGATTATAGGAAGGATGTTGTTAAGCTGGAAAGAGTACAAAGATTTATGAGGATGTTGCCAGGATTCATGGGGTTGAGCTATATAGGGAGAGGTTGGGCAGACTACAGCTTTATTCCATGGAGCGCAGGAAGCTGAGGGGTGAGATGGGTATGTTTAAAGAGACTATCAGATAGGTATGTCCATATGCAGGGAATCGAGGGGTATGGATTATGGGCAAGCACCTAAGAGCTGGTCTGGGCATTATGTTTGGCATAGACATTGTGGGCTGAAGGGCCTGTACCTGTGCTGCACCGTACTGTTCTACGATCTATGTTGGTGGCTGGGAATACACAAGCACTGAATGAAAACAAGGCTGTAATTTGATAGAATGGTGTATGTACAGGTGTGATTAATGGCTTGCAACTTTAGAATAAGCTTTCTGCTGATGTGCAAATCCATTGAAGGTTTCTTGGAAGTGATTACCATGTTAGAATTCAACCAAAGCGTTCATAGTGAACCATGTGAGCCAGGATTAGACCGTCGCTTTCATCTCTGGAACAATGGTAATTATAATTAAACAGCTTTCACTTTAAATCTTATTGTGTTTAGTATTGATGAAGGATTAGTTGCAGATGTGGAATTATCACATTGCCATTATGTATAGTGATGCGTCAGACATTATTAAGAAATAATCTTAAGAACATTTTATCTGCGCACAATAAAATATACAAATTTGAACCAAGAGTCCAGTTAAGCCATTTGTCAATGTTACAAAAGGTAGCAGTGTTGGTCATACCCAGGCCTTGTGCCATTTGGAAGATGTTTTTAAAGGCATTATAATTCAATATAATAAAACCATGAAATGGTTGCTCTAATGCAGCTTTGGAGGGTTTGATTGCATGGTGATGATTGAGGGCAGAGCAGCAGTGGGTTAATTGGCTTGGTATTAAAACAAATGTAAAAATTGTCCCTCGTGTGTGTAGGATAGTGTTAGTGTGCGGGGATCACTGGTCGGTGCGGACACGGTGGAATGAAAGGCCTGTTTCTGCACTATATCTGTAAACTAAACTAAACTAAACTAAGCAACAACTAGCTAAGAGAGGCATTCGTGTACTTCCAAGCTGGTCTCGTGACTTTGATCATTGGGCGATGGAGGTGTGTGGAGGAAATGTCATTTATGTCCCAGTCAATAGACAATAGACAATAGACAATAGGTGCAGGAGTAGGCCATTTGGCCCTTCGAGCCAGCACCGCCATTCAATGTGATCATGGCTGATTATCCCCAATCAGTATCCCGTTCCTGCCTTCTCCCCATATCCCTTGATTCCGCTATTTTTAAGAGCCCTATCTAGCTATCTCTTGAAAGCATCCAGAGAACCTGCCTCCACCGCCCTCTGAGGCAGAGAATTCCACAGACTCACCACTCTCTGTGAGAAAAAGTGTTTCCTCATCTCCGTTCTAAATGGCTTACTCCTTATTCTTAAACTGTGGCCCCTGGTTCTGGACTCCCCCAACATCGGGAACATGTTTCCTGCCTCTAGCGTGTCCAAACTCTTAACAATCTTATATGTTTCAATGAGATTCCCTCTCATCCTTCTAAAACTCCAGAGTGTACAAGCCCAGCTGCTCCATTCTCTCAGCATATGACAGTCCCGCCATCCCGGGAATTAACCTTGTAAACTTACGCTGCACTCCCTCAATAGCAAGAATGTCCTTCCTCAAATTAGGGGACCAAAACTGCACACAATACTCCAGGTGTGGTCTCACTAGGGCTCTGTACAACTGCAGAAGGATCTCTTTGCTTCTATATTCGATTCCTCTTGTTATAAACCTTAAGTGGCCTTAAGTGTCATAACCTTAAGTGGCCACTTTATCCAGGAGACTCATGAGGAGGTCCTTCGAGTTTCTCGTCACCTTCTGCACAGAGTAATCTAAGATCGGGAGGGAGTGACCGGAGGACGACCAGCATTCAAGGAAGATCTCCAGCAAATATTGAAAGACAAATCATCTGACACAAAGAGAGACACAAAAGCTGGAGTAACTCAGCGGGACAGGCAGCATCTCTGGGGAGAAGGAATGGGTGACGTTTCGGGTCCAGACCCTTCTTCAGACTGAGTTCCGGTCTCGACACAAATCGTCACCCATTCCTTCTCTCCAGAGATGCAGTCTGTCCCGCTGAGTTACTCTAGCATTTCGTATCTATCTTCAGTATAAAACCAGCATCTGCAGTTCCGTCCTACACATTTCACCTGACAGTATCTCACTCTCTCTTTACGCATGAAAGGTGCGACGTTCTGAGCTGGAAAGGTTACAAGGCTTTGTGGTTCTCCTAAAGGGCCTGTCCCACTGTACGAGGCAATTCAAGAGTTCTCCCGAGTTTCCCCCGATTCGAACTCGGAGAATTACGGTAATAGCCATTCGTAGGTACTCGGGGGGGCTCTCGTGGACATTTTTCACAGTGTTGAAAAAACTTCACGAGTTACCGCGTTTCCCGAGTACCTGCCGTTAGCGTTACGAGCCGCTACGGGACATCCACGAGCTCCGACGTAGCCGCTACGTACATTCTACGTACTCACCACGAGTTTGATTTTTTTTTAAACTGGGGAGAGCTCTTGAATTACCTGGTACAGTGGGGCAGGCCCTTTAGTTAGTTTACTTCACTGCCACGTGCACTGAGGTACAGTGACCCATCACCCACTTATGAATCAGTTGCAAGACTACTCTAGCTCCCTAGATCCCCAGAGGAACAGAGATCGGCGCAGGATCCCAAGGGAACTTGTCCCGCTTCCAGATGGATTTGCCAATAAAGCTGAAGGGCACAATAGGCAATAAACCATTTGTACAGTGTGGTTTAAAGAAAGCCAGACAGTGTTATATTTCAAGGCTGAGCGAGAAGTCTGATTTTTATTATTCTTTAAAATAATCTTTGCTACAGCACGGTGGCGCAGCGGTAGAGTTGCCGCCAGAGACGCGGGTTCGATCCTGACTATGGGCGCTGTCTGTATGGAGTTTGTACGTTCTCCCACATTCCAGTGACATACAGGTTTGTAGGTTAATTGGCTTTGGTAAAAATGGTAAATTGCCCCTTGTCTGTAGCATTGTGCTAGTATATGGGGATCGGTAGGCCGAAGGGCCTGTTTCCACACTGTATCTCTAAATAGAACTAATCCAAAGCATGAACATTGAATACTCCAATTTTGGGTATCAACCCCCTTTCTTTCCCCTTGTTCTCTTGTGTCCCCTCCCCCAACCCTGATGTGCTCCCATTTTTCCCACTATCCTGCCTCCTCTCTCTCTCCCTCCCGTCCCTCTACATCTCTCCCACTGGCTTTACCATTCATTGTCACCCTCTCGTCTCCTTTTCATGTCTAGTCTTTGTCCACCCTTCTGCCAAAGCCCCCTCACCTGCATCCACCTATCACTTGCCACAGTATCCTACACACACTAGGGACAATTTACAATTATACCAAGCCAATTAACCTACAAACCTGCACGTCTTTGGAGTGTGGAAGGAAACAGCCAGGGAACACCCAAGCAGGTCGCAGGGAGAACGTACAATCTCCGTACAAACAACACCCGTAGTCGGGATCGAACCCGGGTCTCTGCGACTGCAAGGCAGCAACTCTACCGCTGCGCCACCGGTTGGGTTGTAAGCAGCCCAAGCAGAAGATTAGGTGCAGTTTGTGTGTGGCAATGGAGGATGCCCAGGACAGAAATGTCCGTGTGGGAATGGTAAGCAACCTGGAAATCTAGCAGGCCTTGGATGACAACACGCAAGTGTTCGGCAAAAACAGTCGCCTGGTCACACCGAAATGCCAGTTGTGTCAGTCAATTTATTCCTTCAGAAATAAAAGGTAGAAGGATTGTTTTCTATGGAACATCAGTTGAGGGGAAATTTGATAAAAGTATATAACATTATGATACTTTCAAGAGAGAGCTAGATAGGGCTCTTAAAGATAGCAGAGTCAGGGGATATGGGGAGAAGGCAGGAATGGGGTACTGATTGGGGATGATCAGCCATGATCACATTGAATGGCGGTGCTGGCTCGAAGGGCCGAATGGCCTACCCCTGCACCTATTGTCTATTGTCTATGCGAGGCATAGATAGGATAGACAGTCAGAACCTTTTTTCCCAGCGTGGACATGTCCAACGCTCGAGGGCATGGCTACAAAGTGAGAGGGGGAAAATGTAATGGGATGTGCGGAGCAAGTTGTTTTTTCAGACAGAGGATGGTGGCTGCCTGGGACATATTGTCAGGGTGGCGGTGGAGGCAGATACGATAGTGGCATTTAAGAAGCTTTTAGATAAGCACATGGACTTTCAGCACATGGAAGAACATGGATCATTTGCCGGTAGATGAGATCATGTTCCACACCAACATTGTGGGCCAAAGGGGACATTCCTGTGGTGTACTGTTCTATGTACAATGTAACTTGTTGTGCAAGGCCGGAAAACTTTCTCCCATCTGACTATTAGAACACAGGGGTGGGAGATTGCAACCTTCACGTGGTCCACCCTGTTTCGATTAATGCAATTAATCCGACGTGCACCAACAAAAGATCAAATAGAACAATTTGACCTACAACTTTAGGCTGTGCACGCCATATGCAAAAATAAGATTGGAACACAACCTGTCGAATATTTCCAGTAGTTCCTGAAGAGTTTAAGCCCTCTTCGCTTGACATTCAACGGTTTTATATTTACATGTCCTGCACTATCAATCCTGTTCATAAGTTCATTAGTAATAGGAGCATAATTAGGCCATTTGGCCCGTCAAGTCTACTCCGCCATTCAATCATGGCTGATCTATATCTCCCTATCAAACCCATTCTCCTGCCTTCTCCCCATAACCCCTGACACCTGTACTAATCAAGAATCTGTCAATCTCTGCTTTAAAAAATATCCATTGACTTGGCCTCCACAGCCATCTGTGGCAATGAGTGCCACAGTCTTGGAGTTTAGAAGGATGAGAGGGTTTCTCATTGAAACATATAAGATTGTTAAGGACTTGGACACACGAGAGGCAGGAAACATGTTCCCGATGTTGGGGGAGTCCAGAACCAGGGGCCACAGTTTAAGAATAAGGAGTTAAGGGCCTGTCCCACGGGCATGCGACTCCATGTGGCAAGCGCGACCTAACCGCAAGCGGGGGCCGCGCGGGGGCCGCGCGGAGGTCGAGTGATCCCCGTACTGGGCCGGTCCTACCAGCAGCGGCTGCATGCGGCAAGCGCTACCGAATCGGAAGCGGGGGCCGAGCGGAGGGCGAGTGACGTCAAGATGGTGCATACGGCGTCGAGGCGGTGCGCACGGCCTCGATGCGGCTGCGGGGCGGCAGGCCGTTGCCACACGGAATTTTTGAACAGGGTCAGTTTTTCGGAGCCCCGCGCGATGTTGGGACCAGCTCCGCACAACTCCATACGGCTCCGGCGATCGAAGTGGGACCAGCCCCGCGACCTCCGCGCGGCCCCCGCACGGCCCCCCCCTTGCGGTTAGGTCGTCCTTGCCGCATGGAGTCGCATGCCCGTGGGACAGGCCCTGAAGCCATTTAGAACGGAGACGAGGAAACACCTTTTCTCACAGAGAGTGGTGAGTCTGTGGGATTCTCTGCCTCAGAGGGCGGTGGAGGCAGGTTCTCTGGATACTTTCAAGAGAGAGCTAGATAGGGCTCTTAAAGATAGCGGAGTCAGGGGATATGGGGAGAAGGCAGGAACGGGGTACTGATTGGGGATGATCAGCCATGATCACATTGAATGGCGGTGCTGGCTCAAAGGGCCAAATGGCCTACTCCTGCACCTATTGTCTATTGACTATTGTCTACTGTCTATTGTGAGTCACCGTGGACCATAGGTCTGATGAGACCACTCATGCAGTGGAGAGAAAGAGGCGTAACAATTTGATCTTGATAATATCTAGATGTTTGCAACTGGAGGGGAGTGAGTCAGTAATGGGCACCCTGCATTAGTGACTCACCTCTTGACACCCCAATGACTTTCCACCAACTATGAGACACACAACGTCAGGTGTTTGATGGAGTACTTTCCACTTGCCTGGATGAGTGTAGCTCCAGCGACTCTCCTGAAGTGTCTCACTCTCTGAGACACTTATTTTCTTCACCATTCACCACTCCAGACATTGTCCCCATAGCAGAAGCGTCCACGTCGCGGGGCTGGAAACTGGAAGTATCCTGAGCTAATTCTGCCACCACCATCATCTACTGCGACAAGTGACGGCTTCCACTGATTGTCGCCGGAAGCTCGCGTCCTTTTCAGGACGGACGATGACAGCGAGGTCAACATTTGTAACAAGATGGACACGAAAAAAAGAAGTAGACCCCAGACATTCATTCCCTCCATTGACTCTAATGCCTACCATCTACAACATGCCTTTAAATTACTAACCGAGGCTAATTTCTCCCCAAACTTCAGCATCTATCAGCAAGGATAATAGGAATCTGAGGGGTAACCTTTTCACACAAAGAGTGGCAGGTGTATGGAGGAGGTAGTTGACGCTGGGACTATCCCAACATTTAAGTAACAGTTAGACAGGTACATGGATAGGACAGGTTTGGAGGGATGTGGACCAAACGCAGGCAGGTGGGACTAGTGTAGCTGGGACAAGTTGGCCGGTGTGGTCAAGTAGGGCCGAAGGGCCTGTTTCCACACTGTATCACTCCATGACTTTATGACTATGACAAGGACTTTGTGAGCATGGAAACGCCCTCCACCCAAGCACCAAACTGACCTGGAAACCTATCACCAGTTCATCGTTTTAAAGAGTTAAAGAAGGAACTGCAGATGCTGGAAAATCGAAGGTACACAAAAATGCTGGAGAAACTCAGCGGGTGCAGCAGCATCTATGGAGCGAAGGAAATAGACAACGTTTCGGGCCGAAACCCTTCTTCAGACTGATAGGGTGTGGGGAGAAGAAAGGGAAAAAGGAAAAAGGCGGAGGAGGAGCCCGAGGGCTGGGGGAGGGGAGGAGACAACCAGAGGGCTGATGAAGGGGAGGGACAGCAAGGGCTAGCAGAATTGGGAGAATTCAACCAGTTCATCGTTACTGGGTCTAAATCTTGGAACTCTCTCTCCATTAGCACTGCGGAAGAACCTTCATTAAAGTTACCAGAATTTATGAAGGCTCCCAGCTTTTCCTGAAGGATTGGGCAATAAATGCTGACCTTGTTCTGATGGAAAAAAAAAAGTCAGTGACCTGGATAGAGTGGATGTGAAGAGGATGTTTCCAGCAGTGGGAGAGTCTCGGACCAGAGGTCAAAGCCTCAGAATTAAAGGACGTTTCTTTAGGAAGATCAGGAGGAATTTCATTAGTCGGTGTAGGGTGGGGCACCTTGGTTAGCATGAGCAAGCTGGGCCGAAGGGCTTCTTTCTGTGCTGTTTGACTCTATGACTGTGTGACTCTATAATGCAGCTAGTCTCCAGAGCCCTAGATTTGTAGTTCTATATAGAGGTTGTAAGGTTGTCCGTGGATTGTCACCTTGTCGTGGTGGAGAAGCTTGTGTGGTCCTGAGATCCTGAGAGCGATGTCGTCTGGAGCGATGCTCCTGGTAGGGTCACCCATAGCGGTAAGGTCGAGGGGGAGGTCCCTGACAAAGAGCAATCCAACCAAGACCTCAACGGTGGAACAGGCGGAGGACGATGGCTGACCTTAGTGGAGCGTCACACCGGCTGGGAAGGCGGATGAAGGCTGCAGCAGAAAAGGGTCCCCGGTCGTCTTGGACTCCATGCCACTGGATTCTGACCCAGATCTGTCAAGGACCGTGTGGTGGCTGTCTGTGCACCAGTCTCCCCACGTTAAGCAAAATCACGCGCAGGCGTCCTCCATGAGAGGACAGTCACACTCGTTTCGAGTGACCAAGGTTGTGCCAATGACTGATTTGGACATGGGATCGCTTCCAGGAATCTCATTAGCAGCTGAGCCGGGGACCAGGGTCAAGCAATCAAAGGATTGATGAGGATAGAATCTCAGAACGCTAGAGAACTTGGGCCTTGGGCACTACAGGTGGGTGTATTTGCTTGGGAGAGAGAGGGATGGAGGACCAAGGGAGAGATGGTAAACATGGTCGATGCTGGTCAATCTTGGGATCTTGCCCAATTTTTTTTTCTCTGACAAAAATTCAAAAGGGGATGTTATCATTTCATGCGAATCTGATGTTGCAATCATGTTAGATATGCAAATGGGAGTCACATTGGGAAGAACACAAATCAAGTTCCAAAATAAGGCAGAATGGTGGCGCAGCGGTAGAGTTGCTGCCTTACAGCGCTTGCAACGTCAGAGACCCGGGTTCGATCCCGTCCACGGAGCTGTCTGTACGGAGTTTGTACGTTCTCCCCGTGACCTGCGTGAGTTTTCTTCGAGAACCGGTTTCCTCCCACTCTCCTAAGACGTACAGGTCTGTAGGTTAATTGGCTTGGTATAAATGTAAAAATTGTCCCTAATGTGTAGGATGGTGTTTATGTGCGGGGATCGCTGGTCGGTGCGGACTCGGTGGGCCGAAGGGCCTGTTTCCGTGCTGTATCTCTAAACTAAACTAAAATAACTCAAAATAGCCTGTATTTCCCTCTATCCACAGTACTTTCTCAAACTCTGAAATAAAAAGTGCCATGCAATTACATTTCTAGGCCCACATTGTCAAGACCATAACCTACACACCATGTCAGCAATGCTCGTCTCCCAAGAGAGAATTAATAATAACCTACTGTAGATGTGACTCATCACACAAGTGGAACAGTTCCACCTTCTCCGAATCAAGCAGTTGATGCTGAGGATTTCAAGTCCGATTTGAGCTGTGTTTCGCTTTCATTTCTCGCAATGCCGGACATACCTGTGGAGCAGGCTAGGAGATGCTTCCAACTACAACACTAATATATCTGGTTCTTTAGGAAGTCCATTCACTCCATCTTTAGGAAGTGCAGCTGAGGAGGTAGTTGAGGCAGGTAGTATCTCAACGTTTAAGAAACATTTAGACAGCTACATGGATAGGGCAGGTTTAGGAGGATGTGGGCCAAATGCGGGCAGATGGGACTAGTGTGGATGGGACATGTTGGCCGGTGTGGGCAAGTTGAGCCAAAGGGCTATTTCCATGCTGTCTGGCTCTATGATTCTATTGCCTGACTACTTTTCCGCTCCTCAAATTCTAGTGCCGGTCATAGTTACCTCCACTCTCATCTACTCCATGCTTCTTCTCGGGACCCCGCTACATCTTGACATTCTGACAGTCAGGTTCAGATCTGACCACGGTCTTATCCTTCTCTCCATTGCCACAATCCTCTGAGATCTCTGCATTCCTAAATCATTCTGATTCTACAAACCAGTCCGAAGAAGGGTTCCGACCCGAAACATCACCTATTCCTTTTCTTCAGAGAGGCTGCCGGACCGCTGAGTTACTCCTGGATTTTGTGTCTATCTTCCTAAATGATTGACAGTGAAATTAGCCCCATGCCTTAAATTTCCTTCCTTAAACCACTCTGCGTATCTCTAATCTTTGACACTTCTCAAAGCCTTCTTTGACTGAGTCCCAATTGAATGTACACTTTCATAAGTTCATAGGTTCAAGCCATTCAGCCCATCAAGTCTACTCTCCCTTTGAATCATGGCTGATCTATCTTTCCCTCTCAACCCCATTCCCCTGCCTTCTCCCCATAACCCCTGATACCTTTACTGATCAAGAATCTGTCAATCTCTGCCATTGATTTGGCCTCCACAGCCATCTGTGGCCATGAATTCCACAGATTCACCACCCTCTGACTAAAGAAATTCCTTCTCATCTCCTTCCTAAAGGTACGTCCGTCCTTATATTGAGGCCATGGTCTCTGGTCCTAAACTCTTCCCACTAGTGGGACATCCTCTCCACATCCACTCTATCCCAGGCCTTTCACTATGTTGGCTAATTTTGTTATGCGAGCAGATGTTGGTGAAATCTACCAATGTCATGGCATACAGCCTTCTACTGAGATTTATCAGATTGTCTGAACTCTGAATATTCTCCTAATTTCTTTGCTAACTCTCACTGATCGTCAACTGGGCCTGTTCACTGTTTTCTCTGAAGTCAACGCAGCAGCAGCAGCAAGACAGGGCGGCAGGAAATGAGTGCAGATGATTCTCAGAAATATGTCACTACGGACCATATAAGTCACAGGATCCCCTCAAGAACAGGAAATGGGAGGTCAATGCTTTGAGGTATTGTGGTATACCCTCAGAACAATATCAAAGGTGGCGACTCATGGAGGAAAAGGTGTGTGCACAGTTTAGCTGTCGGAATGATCCATTCACCATCGGAATTATTCACGTTGGCGAGACGATCGATGCCGGGGTGATTCACGGCTTCGAAGGAAAATGATGGTCAATCTTCTCCAGTGGCAATTGTCACATGTCGGGTAAAGGACAAGCCAGAAGCAAACGTGATAAGAGTAACTGTTTCCAACTTGAACTGACGGTGGCTGTGTGTACGATCGTGAGTCATGGCTCTGCTTGATCCTTCTAGGTGCTGGGCATAGCAAGGGTCAGTGAGTGGGCATCCCAATACATTCATCTACACCAAATATTAGTAGAAACCAGTAAACTCACTCTCTCTCTCTCCCTCTCCCTCTCCCTCCCTCTCTCCCTCTCGCTCCCTCTCCCTCCCCCTCTCTCTCTCTCCCCTCTCTCCCTCTCTCTCCCTCCTCTCTCCCCTCCCCCCCTCTCTCCCTCTCCCTCTCTCCCTCCCTCCCTCCCTCCCTCTCTCCCTCTCCCTCTCCCTCTCTCTCTCCCTCTCTCTCTGTCTCCCTCTCTCTCTCCCTCTCCCTCTTTCCCTCCCCCCCCTCTCTCCCTCTCTCCCTCTCTCCCTCTCTCCCTCTCTCCCTCCCTAACTCTCCACGTCTCTCGGGGAGAAGGCAGGAACGGGTACTGATTGGGGATGATCAGCCATGATCACATTGAATGGCGGTGCTGGCTCGAAGGGCCAAATGGCCTACTCCTGCACCTATTGTCTATTGTCTATTGTCTCTCCCTCCCTAACTCTCTGCGTCTAACTCTCTCTGTCTTCCTCTCAGTCCAAGGTAATATTTTAACGTTAGGACATAGTTGGCAAGAGCTGCACCAGGGCTCTTGGAACAGCTGTAAAAACAAATACCGCAGATAAGAGTGTCTGAAGATGCAGAGGGAGAGGCGAGATAGCCTGGGATGATACGGGACCTCCAGCCTTCCTGCACACAGTGGGTTCCATGTAACCAGTTATTGTTGATGGCATCATTTCCAACTCCTTATCTTTACTTCAGTGATTCTGATACCATCTGAAGCGACCAGACAATGATTCTAAAACACCAGTGTCGGCAAACACACACACACACACACAAGATGCCTGAGCTACCACGTTAGGTGCAGCACAGGAAGTTGATATTTAAAGAAAAATGTAATTTAATTTTAAAAAAACAAGGTAAAGAATCATTTTAAACCTTCCATTATTTAGATATACTGAGACATACAGTCCTGCAGCTCTTTGGGCTAACGGAATCAAGGGATATGGGGAGAAAGCAGGAACGGGGTACTGATTTTGGATGAACAGCCATGATCATATTGAATGGCGGTGCTGGCTCGAAGGGCTGAGTGGTCTACTCTTGCACCTATTTTCTTCAGAAGGGCAGGCACCAAAAATGTACACAGTACAGAGTCTAAAGAAGGGTCGAGACCTGAAACGTCACCCATTGCTTCTCTCCAAAGATGCTGCCTGTCCCGCTGAATGACTCCAGCATTTTGTGTCTATCTACGGTTTAAACCAGCATCTGCAGTTCCTTCCTACACAAAGAATCATTTTAGTTGTGTACATTGTAATCAATACTGTGTTCAGTCAATACATTTATGTAAAGCACAGTGTTATGTAAAGAACTGTGTCATGTTGGTCAATGCTTGAGGCTCCTTAAAATAGTTTCAAGTAGTTATTCCACCTACGGCATGTAATTTAATATGTTTGGACCTGTTAAATAAGCAATTCAGTTCACACATGTCTAACTTGGTATTCACTGTGCAGGCAAAGCACTGGGTAATCAGTGGTCGGAATGGACTCGGTGGGCCGAAGGGCCTGTTTCCATGCTGTATCTTTCAATCCATCAGTCCAGTTGAAAACGGCAATAGCTTTATAGTGGTAACAGGAATGCTGAGCTTGCTCCCGGAGAGGGGCCTTTCAGTAGGAGCTCTGCGTCAGTCTCTGTTATAAGGTCATAAGTGATAGGAGTAGATTAGGCCATTCGCCCCAACAAGTCTACTCCGCCATTCAATCATGGCTGATCTAACTCTCCCTCCTAACCCCATTCTCCTGCCTTCTCCCCATAACCCCTGACACTTTGCTTCACTGAGAACTGTAGGCATGGTGAAGATTCTACCCAGCACCATGGCAGATGAGTTAAATTGTTAACAGGCAACTGAACCATCCTCTCACCAATTAGAGTGGTCCTGACCTCGCATGTACCTCATTGGAGACCTTAGAACTATCTATGTCTGAAGAAGGGTCTCGACCCAAAACGTCACCTATTCCTTCGCTCCATAGATGCTGCCTCACCCGCTGAGTTTCTCCAGCATTTTTGTCTACCTTCGATTTTTCCAGCATCTGCAGTTCTGTCTTAAATAAAACTTAGAACTATCTTTAATCAGACTTTACGGGACTTCATCTTGCACTAAACCTTATACCTTTTATCCTATATCTGTACACTGTGGACAGCTCGATTGTAATCATGTATAGTATTTTTGCCGACTGGATAGCACGTAACAAAAATCTTTTCACTGTACTTTGGTACACGTGACATTGAACTAAACTCAACTCAATAATCCCAGGTGACTTGCTGCTCAGCCGATTGTGACAAGCAGAGGCGTCGTGACTCACTGCCGTTATTCACTGGAGTTTAGAAGGATGAGGGGGGATCTTATCGAAACATATAAAATTATAAAAGGACTGGACAAGCTAGATGCAGGAAAAAATTTCCCAATGTTGGGTGAGTCCAGAACCAGGAGCCACAGTCTTAGAATAAAGGGGAGGCCATTTAAAACTGAGGTGAGAAAAAACTTTTTCACCTAGAGAGTTGTGAATTTGTGGAATTCCCTGCCACAGAGGGCAGTGGAGGCCAAATCACTGGGTGGATTTAAGAGAGAGTTAGATTAGAGCTCTAGCGGCTAGTGGAATCAAGGGATATGGGAGAAGGCAGGCACGGGTTATTGATAGGAGACGATCAGCCATGATCGCAATGAATGGCGGTGCTGGCTCGAAGGGCCAAATGTCCTCCTCCTGCACCTATTTTCTATGTTTCTATGTTTCTATGACTCAGGCATGTTGGTAGAAACATGCATTAAATTTGTGCTTTGCTGGTTTCCTGTGAAGACGCAAGGGAGGGCATGTCTAACGTGCAGTAGTGCAAGCCACCATGCATGCAAGTGGCATCTGCAAGGATTTTTAATGCGTGCGTACATGCTAATCACATGTAATCACATGTAAGCGTGGGGGAGGGAAAGGTGCCAAATAACCTTTGCCATCTCTGACCATGATGAAAGCACTTCCAGTGAGGTCCTCAACAGGACCCACTCTTGAAAGCAGTGGGGCTGATTCACCCGGCCTAACGCTGGACTAATGGGTTAGATGTGAGGTTAGACATATCGTCTCTCTGACACAGTGGATGCAGAGGACAAGTAGTCAGAGTGGTTGTTTTTCCTCTTCCTCTTGGCTGCTCACCAAAACGTGAAAGACCTCGCATGCAGTCACAAGGAGAACGTGCAAACTCCGTACAGACAGCACCCGTAGTCAGGATCGAACCCGGGTCTTGAACGCTGTGAGGCAGCAACTCTACCGCTGCGCCACCATGCCGCCTCTGAATTTCCTTACAATTGTCTGTGATTGAGGATTTGAATCCCGTTTTTAAGGATGTGATTGAGCGTGTTCACCACGCAACAAAGGCTTTTCCCTGTACCTCGGTACACGTGACAACAAACTAAACTGAACTAAGATAAACTAAAAACACCTCAATCGAGATACATCTGGTCCTTGAGAAAGATATCTATTGTACTAATCAGTGGATTTCCCAACAACACCTCTGGTAAGGCCCATCTCTTAAAACAAGGATCTAGTCTGCTTTCCTAATGATGGCCCAAGTTGCATGTTGTGCGAGAGGTGCAGTAGAAACTCCATTGACACAGACTGATATCATTGTCTTGTGCCTGAACTGAAACCCGCATTGTGAGATAGAGTGATGGATTCATAGAGTAATACAGTGTGGAAACAGGCCCTTCGGCCCAACTTGCCCACACCAGCCAACATGTCCCAGCTACACTCGTTCCACCTGCCTGTGCTTGGTCCATGTCCCTCTAAACGTGTCCTATGTGTGTTTTTGGAAGGAATTCTGTCCCTGATTTATGTATTGGTCTTTATAACCTATTTTTTTTTAAATTCTGATTATATGTTTTCTATAAATCTCTGTATGGTGTCCTTGAGACCTCGGTTATAAGGCGCCCGTAAATAAAATCCATTATTATTATTATTATCCACGTACCTGTCCAACGTTGGGATAGTCCCTGTCTAGCAGCTCGTTCCATACACCCACCACCCTTTGTGTGAAAAAGTTACCCCTCAGATTCCTATTAAATCTTTTCCCCTTCACCTTGATCCTATGTCCTCTGGTCCTCGATTATCCTACTCTGGGCAAGAGACTAAGTACATCTACCCGATCTATTCCTCTCATGATTTTTTTTAATACACCTCTATAAGATCTGCAAAGTGCGAATGCTGGCAAGTGCGAATCCACTTTATTATCATTGACTTTACACTTGAATTCAATCAACAAACACACAATGGACATATACTCAGCATCTGAATGGCCTTTATCTCAGAATCAAGGCATAACATACAAGTAAAAAATGAACCAACTATTATTCATTTTCCACCTGGCCAAGGTCTAAAGCAATTTTTCCAACCCAACATTCTGGGTGTGAATCAGAATATCAATCAGATCCCCAAAAATGAACCCAATTTCACAAGCCAGGCACAGTCCGAGTGTCGCTCCTGGAGAATGCTATCCTACTGCATTCCAGTGTTGCCTTGTGTCCTACTTGCATTTACTTGGGTAACATGAGGACAAACTCATTCATATCCTTAAAAACTGGACTAATATCCTCAATTGGAGGCAACTGCAAGGAAATTCAGGGGCGGCACGGTGATACAGAGGTAGAGTCGCTGCCTCACAGCGCCAGAGACCCGGGTTCGATCCTGACTACGGGTGCCGGCTGTACGGAGTTTGTACGTTCTCCCCGTGACCGCGTGGGTTTTCTCCGGGTGCTCAGGTTTACTCCCACACTCCAAAGACGTGCAGGTTTGCAGATTAATTGGCTTTGGGGTAAAATTGTAAATTGTCCCTAGTGTGTGGGATGGTGCTAGTGCACGGGTTGAACACTGGTCGGCGCGGACTCGGTGAGCCAAAGGGCCGGTTTCCGCACGGTATCGTTAAACTAAACAAAAAATCGGCCTTTCTCTTTAAAATTATGTTTTGATATTTCGCACAAGGCAGTCTTCCATTAACGGCAATCATAACTCATGGAGAATACAATAGGGGGAGGATACACAATCCAAGTATCAAATTCATGGCGAATGCGTGAAAACCAAATGTAACATTGGCCTCTCCGCATGCAGTCTCCGTCAGTAGGAAAAACAGTTATGGGCCTGTCCCACTTACGTGACTTTTTCGGTGACTGCCGGCACCCGTCATAGGTCGTTGCAGGTCGGCGAAAATTGTCAACATGTTGAAAATCCAGCGGCGACCAGAAAGACGCTACGACACTTTGGGCATCTGAGGAGACGACTCACGACCATACAGGCGACACCCTGGCGACATGTCACGGGGTGACGCCTGTTTGGTCGTGAGTAGTCGCCCAAAGAGTGGTACCTTGTTCTGGTCACCGCTGGATTTTCAACATGTTGAAAATTTTTGGCGACCTGCAACGACCTATGACAGGTGCCGGCAGGCACCGAAAAAGTCGCGTAAGTGGGACAGGCCCATAAGAAGTTATGACTTGTACGCCTCAGTAACAATTTCCCTTCATGCATTCAAGTATAGAGATGGAACTCATTTTTAATTAAGTTATTAAGAAAATGAAACCTAACCAAAAGTTTAAAAATACGGACAGAAAATAAACCTCATTGTTTTCATCAGTACACAGAGTTTTTAAACCTACTTCCCTCATACGTACCCTGCCCCTGAGGTCCAGTGTCTTGGTGTGAACACTTGAGTTAGGCTGAAAGAGGAAGGGCTTACAGATGAGTAAACAGAAGTCAGTGGCCAACAGTGCAGGTGCCATCAATCGATCTCCCATGAGAGAAGGCCCTGCTCAGTATCGGGCAGGTTTAACTGTAATCCTGACCACTCGAACGTGCAAAGCAACCAAACTCAAACTGCACACATGTACAATTTAGCAACTCGGGAATTAAAGTTCTCTTCTGGTCAAAAGAGCTAAACTGTGGCATCATCCTGAATAATGCACGCAGCGTAAATCTTGAAAACCAAATGCAACACTGATAGGGTTGACTTCTCCTTCTCAAACGTTCTACATCAACTTGTTTCTCTTTACAGAACCGTAAGTAACTTTGGTCATAGAACAAACCAAAAAACGTTAAATATCAAGAAAAGGTAAGGATTGTCTGCTTCTTAATGTAAGATAGACACAAAATTGCTGGAGTCTCAGCAGGACAGGCAGCAACTCCTCCTTTCCTTTTCATCCAGAGATGCTGCCTGACCCGCTGAGTTACTCCAGCATTTTGCGTCTATCTTCAGTTAAACCAGCATCTGCAGTTCCTTCCGACACCGTTTAGTTTAGAGATACAGTGCAGAACCAGGCCCTTCGACCCACCGAGCCTGCACACTAACATTATCATGAACACACTTGGGACAATTTACATTTATACCAAGCTAGTTATCCTACAAACCTGTACGTCTTTGGAGTGTGGGAGGATATCGGGGCACCCGGAGAAAACCCACGCAGGTCACGGGGAGAACGTACAGACTCCATACAGACAGGACCTGTAGTCAGGATCGAACATGGGTGCCTGGCGCTGTGAGGCTGCAACTCTACCGCTGCGCCACCGTGCTGCCCACTGCTTATTAACTTTCTGGCTTCTGAGTGAAGTGCATTGTTGGGAAGGTGAATTATATATTGGGAGGAATAAAAACCTAATCACTGCTTTGCACAATGCATTGTAATTCCCCCCTCGAGCTCTGTCCCATTAATGCTCCTTGTGGACCTGGCAATAGCTTTCTATGAGCTGGCAGAAGTGTAATAGCCCCATTCCCGTGTGCTATCAATTTAACATGAATGGATATAACAGTGAAAGTGCATCAGTGTGTCTTTCATCAACTCCAAATAATTGCTGCACATAAAAGGTGGCAATATTATTTAATTGCTGTTTTCTGAATGGCAAAGCCTTGCCCATTTACCAAACTTTGCTGAAGCGAACACTCTGAGAGGAATCGTCCCATCAGAATCGGTATATGGTGGCATCGTGGTGCAGCGGTAGAGTTGCTGCCTTGCAGCGCCAGAGACTCGGGTTCGATCCTGACTACGGGTGCTGTCTGTACATAGTTTGTGCATTCTCTCTGTGCTCCGGTTTCCTCCCACGCTCCATTAGTGGTAAAGATTGTAAATGTGTGTGCTCGTGTAATGGGGATTGCTAGTTGGCACAGACTTGTTGAGCGGAAGGGCCTGTTTCCCTTTGGCCCACTGAGTCCACACCGACCATCGATCACCGCTCACACTAGCACTATCCTGCACTCTAGGGACAATTTACAATTTTTACCGAAACCAATTTATGTCTTGGGAGGAACCTGGATCACCCGGAGAAAACCCACGCAGGCCATGGGGAGAACGTACAAACTCGGTACAGACATCACCCGTCGGCAGGATCGAACTCGGGTCCCTGGCACTCTAAGGCAGCGACTCTACAGCTGCGCCACCGTGCCGTCCTGATTCGAGTCAAACATTTTGCTGGATTACTCGTAGAATTGTCAGCCGCTCCAGCTCAATGATAGAAGCATGATCCTAATGGCAATAAGATGCAGTGACTCCCTGCTTGAAAACAAGCCTGAAGCAATACCTATTCACCATGCTCCCATATGGCATTGCAAGTTCCTGCCTCAGAGCCCACAGCTCTGAACATTGAGGGATTCAATACTACGATCCTCTAATGTGGTGGCCCTTTCTCTTGTCCTCTACAATTTCCTTCACTAACAAAAGCAACTTGAGAGTTCAGACGGAGGCCTGACATTTCTTCTAGTAAACTTTGGTTGAGTTTTGAACTAAAATGTTCACATTTGCGTGCCAAGAGTGAGGATTTAGACTTTGTAATCGGTTTCAGCAGCGATATCAAGAAGCCAAAATGTTGCTATTAATCTCATTAGAGACGTACAGAAAAAACCAAACCAGTCCACACGGATCATCAAGCGTCCATTTACATCAACCTTACGCTAATCTTATTTTATTCTCGTCATATTCAATCGACAATAGACAATAGACAATAGACAATAGGTGCAGGAGTAGGCCATTCGGCCCTTCGAGCCAGCACCGCCATTCAATGTGATCATGGCTGATCATCCCCAATCAGTACCCCGTTCCTGCCTTCTCCCCATATCCCCTGACTCCGCTATTTTTAAGAGCTATTTTTAAGAGCCCTATCTAGCTCTCTCTTGAAAGCATCCAGAGAACCTGCCTCCACCGCCCTCTGAGGCAGAGAATTCCACAGACTCACCACTCTCTGTGAGAAAAAGTGTTTCCTCGTCTCCATTCTAAATTGCTTACTCCTTATTCTTAAACTGTGGCCCCTGGTTCTGGACTTCCCCCAACATCGGGAACATGGTTCCTGCCTCTAGCGTGTCCATGCCCTTAACAATCTTATATGTTTCAATGAGATATCCTCTCATCCTTCTAAAGTCCAGAGTGTACAAGCCCAGCCGCTCCATTCTCTGAGCATATGACAGACCCGCCATCCCGGGAATTAACCTTGTAAACCTACGCTGCACTCCCTCAATAGCAAGAATGTCCTTCCTCAAATTAGGGGACCAAAACTGCACACAATACTCCGGGTGTGGTCTCACTAGGGCTCTGTACAACTGCATTCCCAACAACTCCCCACTCACCTACAGACCAGTGGTCAATTAATAATGATAACTACCAACATGCGTATCTTTAGAATGGCAGAGGAAAGCAGAGCCCCTGAAAGAAACCCTGGTGGACACATGCATGTTGGGAAGTCAGTATTGAACAGAGGTTGCTGAAGCCACAAGTCAGCAATGGAATCCTGTGCTGTCCACTTAGGGCAAGAAATGATCAAACACCAATGGATCAGAATTGACGATCATTTAAAATCTCTGGAGTCTGAAGAAGGGTCTCGACCCGAAACGTTGCCTATTCCTTCTCTCCATAGATGCTGCCTCACCCGCTAAGTTTCTCCAGCATTTTTGTCTACCTTTGATTTTTCCAGCATCTGCAATATTTTCTTAAACACTTAAAATCTCTTTGTATGTAAGGATTGGACAACTTAGATTCACGGTTGTTCTGTGTAGGGAGGAACTGCAGCTGCTGGTTTAAACCGAAGACAGACACAAAAAGCCAGGGTAACTCAGCGGGTCAGGCAGCATCTCTGGAGAAAAGGAATAGGTGACATTTGTTCTGATGAAGACTACTTCTTACTTCTAATAATATGCATTTTATGGTTTCATGTAGCTGTGTAAAGTGAGTTTCCGCTCATGCTTTCCGCAAGATGAGTTTCATAAGTTCATAAAGTCATAGGAGCAGAATTAGGCCATTCGGCCCATCGGGTCTACTCTGCCATTCAAACATGGCTGATCTATCTTTCCCTCTCAACCCTATTCTCCTGCCTTCTCCCCATGACCCCTGACACCCGTACTAATCAATTATCTCGTCTTGATCAAAACATCTGGATGAGGTGAAATGGTTCACCAGTAAAAAGCAGGTGAATTTGGAAAGGGACTCAAAATGTGTTCCTCTGGATCTGTTGGATGTTGGGAAAACAGTGGATAAAGTTGGAAACCATCAACATAAACACAGATAAATTCATAGTCATACGGCAGGGGAACAGGTTTTGCAGTCCAATTCATCCAAGCCAACCAAGATGCCCATCTAAGCTAGTCCCATTTGCCTGCATTTGGCCATTATTCCTCAAATCTTTTCCTTTTACTTTACCACTAGTTTTCCGTGAATGAAATGAATAAATCCAGTCAACAGCGTTCAAAAATACCTTAATTACACTAACAATCTTGGCAAAAATCAACTTGTTTCTTTGAAACGGCACAGAAGACATGTCTCTGTCAGCGAGATTGTGAGAGGGATGTGTTTCAGCACTGCCTTTACACGTCAAAGTTCCTCTTCAGTACCAAGGGAAAAAATCCGCCTGATTCAATGGTATTTTCAACTGTAATGTGTTTTGGAAATGAGCATGACCCAAGCCAACCATGGCAATTTGCCCCGCCTAGATACCTACTTCAATATCTGCTATCTATTTCCTATGTGCGCAAGTCTACCTGTGGAAAATTATTTTAAAGCAGATTGGAAATTGAGAGGAATGGAAAGC
The DNA here is from genome assembly GCA_038087875.1 of Malacoraja senta. Classification (NCBI taxonomy): domain Eukaryota; kingdom Metazoa; phylum Chordata; class Chondrichthyes; order Rajiformes; family Rajidae; genus Malacoraja; species Malacoraja senta. Next base: position 23,175,051 of record CM075988.1, read on the forward strand.
CTCAGCTGACGAGAAACAGGTGCCGTTTGATCACCATATTAATGATCAGACGACACGAATCATACCTCAGTTACCAAGGGGAAAAAATTAAAAATATTAACACCCCACAACGGAACTTGTTTGACAATTAAATATATGTGTAGGAAGGAACTGCAGAATTGCTGGTTTAAACTGAAGATAGACACAAAAAGCTGGAGTAACTCAGCGGGTCAGACAGCATCTCTGAAGAAGGGTCTCGACCCGAAACGCCACCTGTTCGTTTTCCCCAGAGACACTGTCTGACCCGCTGAGTTACTGCAGCTTTATGGGTCCATCTTCAGTTAAATAATAGCTCCGTTCATTTGATTTCAACTAAAAATAATACATCCTCCGCAAGCCAATCGATGCATAGAATAATATTTCCTCCTCACTAATCCTCGATTCAAATGCCTGTGAATATTTGTGGGAGTTGACTGCTCTAATTTTGGCTAATTCTTTTATTTATTTTGCTAGGTAGATATTTCAATTGTAGATGATTGCGTTAAAACACTGAACCTTCTCTTGTTCAGTGAATGGAATAAAATGGTGAAAACAAATGACTTCATCAATAAATATCAATTGATGAAAATTGTAGAAGAGCAAAGAGACATCTCTATTTTTTTAGCCAGTGCCTGTTTGATTTGATAAAGTGTCTTATCAGAATTTAAAAATCAATGAAGCCAATTTCTACGCTTTTACATTGGAAAACATTGAGAGACTCAGTGGTGCCTGAGCAGAATAAGATAACGACTCAGAAAGTAAAGGTTTCCTCAAATCCAAACCCACACTTTCTTGGTATATTTAACTATTTCATTTCCCCCAAAGGTGCTGGAGAGATTAAGTATTAGCATGGATAATGTAATCATTCTAACTTGTTTCATATTTTTCAAACGGCTCCAAATGTGGCAGAGTATTTGGAAAATAACAACAAAAAAAGTTAGTCAGTTATACAGCATGGAAACAGGCCCTTCGGCCCCACTTGCCCATGCCGACCAAGATGCCCCATTTATTGTACACATAGCTTCATAGAGTAGTAGCTATGATACAGTAGCTTAAATGTTGCCTTTCTTTAACAAAGGACAAACAAGAGGGAATTTTACAACATACATTCTGCTTGAAAATTATTAATCTTCCAGAAACCTCAAAATATAAAACACACAACGTATATATGTCTTTGTGCAGACATGTAACAAAACATTATTATTATATTAGAGTCATAGAATCATAGAACGTGGAAAAAGGCCCTTCGGCCCAACTTGCCCACACCGACCAATATGTCCCATCTACAATAGTCCCACCTGCCTGCGTTTGAGCCATATCCCTCTAAAAATGTCCTATCCATGTACCTGTCTAACTGTTTCTTAAACATTGCAATAGTCTCTGCCTCAACAAACTCCTCTGGCTGCTTGTTCCAAATACCCATCACCCTTTGTGTGAAAAAGTTACTCCTCAGATTCCTATTAAAACTTTCCCCACTCACCTTAAACCTATGTCCTCTAGTTCTCGATTCCACTACTCTGGGCACGAGATTCTGTGCGTCTACCCAATCTATTCCTCTCATGATTTTTTACACCAATATAAGATCACCCCTCATCCTCCTGCATTCCAAGGAATGGAGTCCCAGCCTGCTCAACCTCTCACTATGGCTCAGACCTATGAGTCCTTATTAGAAAAATAAATATACAATACTTCATAATTCAAAACAATTTACTCAAGAAGACTGGGTCCTTCTGCTGAATGACACCAAGGCAAATTCCCTGTGTGTGAATACATAGAAACATAGAAACATAGAAAATAGGTGCAGGAGTAGGCCATTCGGCCCTTCGAGCCTGCACCGCCATTCAATACGATCATGGCTGATCATCCAACTCAGTATCCTGTACCTGCCTTCTCTCCATACCCCCTGATCCCTTTAGCCACAAGGGCCACATCTAACTCCCTCTTAAATATAGCCAATGAACTGGCCTCAACTACCTTCTGTGGCAGACAATTCCAGAGATACTTGGCCAATAAACGTATTCAATTCACTTATTCACTCATATGAAAACTTACCTCATCCACATTAAAATACTCTGTCAGTAAAATACTTTGAACAGGGCCATGATTTCAATTACAATAGATAGATTGAATTCCTTTATAATTCCATACAAATGCATTAATTGTCTGTCAACTAATATCTAAGAGTATAATTATCAGGGTAACTGAAAGATAAAACTATTCATTGAGTTGAGTAGCTGGTGTTTTTTTTAAGCTGATGGGACAGAGATTTACAACATGTCTGTTTATAAATAAAGCTCATAAGGTCATTCAGGAGCTGCTCAACTTTATCTGTGGGATTCAAAATTCTGAACCAGCGTTTTCAATCACACTACCTCTTTAAGGTATCTCTTTTGTGTCTCTTCGGTTTAAACCAGTGCCTGCTGTTCCTTCCTGCACATACCTCGTTAAGGTGCTTGTTAACCTGCTGACTACTTCCAGGTGAGACACAAAATGCTGGAGTAACTCAGCGGGGCAGGCAGCATCTCTGGAGAGACGGAACGGGTGACGTTTTTGGGTCAAGACCCTTCATCAGATTGAGAGTCAGGGGAGAGGGAGACAAGTGCCTTCTGTCTCTCCAATGTTTATCTCAATTGATTTGTACCCTGCTAATATGGGATGCACATAGCCACTGATAGTTCTACAGTATAACTGCCGGGCCTTACTAATATTCTGTTAAAGCAACCTAAAATTAGTAGGTAGACAAAAATGCTGGAGAAAGTCAGCGGGTGAGGCAGCATCTACGGAGCGAAGGAATAGGTGACGTTTCAGGTCTTGACCCGAAACGTCACCTATTCCTTCGCTCCATAGATGCTGCCTCACCCGCTGAGTTTCTCCAGCATTTTTGTCTACCTACGATTTTTCCAGCATCTGCAGTTCTTTCTTAAACCTAAAATTAGTACTTTCTTGAAGCATCTTTCCTGATTTAAGATGAGTTTGAATTAACAGAATAAATCTGTGGATAACATACTTGTCGGATCAGTAAACCATTATCTCAATAAGATAATTTCATTTTTTGAATATTTCATAAATCTCTAATATTAAATATAAGTCCATGAGGTCATCGCTTCAGCCATTGGTGTGACCATAACACAATACCACATTTTGAGTTTGTTATTATAATAAAATAATGATTGAATTAACATTTATGCACAAATATGCACTTTTACACATACAAAATTTGTTAGATAGGTGAGAAAAGTTCTTGTTATGTTTGATATCTTTCCTAGCTATTGGCAAGTGGACCTGAAGACAGCTCTTAAATCTTTGACACTTGACACGTGGAGTAAGTTTAAATGTCTCTGTACACTGTGGACGGCTCGATTGTAATCATGTATTGTCTTTCCGCTGGCTGGTTAGCACGCGACAAAAAGCTTTTCACTGTACCTCGGTGCACGTGACAATAAACTAAACTCAAACTAAACGTGTAAATTGTGCTGCATGTTAAAGAGAATAAAATTATACTCACGTTTTTGCCAGTGCACCTTCTGTGCCATGGTATAGTCTCTCTCATCTCTCTCTGGTGCAGACAGTGTTGACATTGCTAAGTTCTTACAAAAGTGCTTCAGTGGAAGATGTGTACAAGCTACTGAATGAGCAGGGTGCTAAGACTTGAGGTCCCCGCTCTGCAGCTGATGTCATCGTGCTATGCTCCAATCTCTCCTCTTGTGGCCACCATTGTTTTTTCCTCAGCGCAACGTAATCAGAGCAAGAGGCAGAGCAGCACACGTTGCTCACAGCCGCCTCTGGAAGATATTATGCAGAGAGGGTAATCGTGTGCGATGGGTTTAATGACTAGCCCCTGCCTTTAAACCGAAGGTTTGCTTCTCGTTTACAAAATTCGGCAAACTAATGATCGCGTAGCGACGGCGAGTTAAAGACATACTTAAAGGAAGCACCTGCAGAGTCTTACTGAAACAGTACATCCTGTTCTAAAGATATTTTCCTGTCTTAGATTTGGAAAGAAAAGGGACATCGAGTCTGTAACGCAATGTATAAAAAGAGTCTTATTCGTGTTTCTGGGCTATTCCCATCTTTTATTACCTTTAGATTTACCAGATCATTTAATATGATTTTGCCTTTGTAGAAGAACAATTATCTCATTTAAGTTGTCAATTTTAATGCCTTCAATGCCTTGGGCAGCACGGTGGCGCAGCTGGTAGACACAAAATGCTGGAGTAACTCAGCTGGACAGGCACCATCTCTGGAGAGAAGGAATGGGTGACGTTTCGGGTCGAGACCCTTCTTCAGACTGATCCGTTTCGGGTCGAGACCCTTCTTCAGACTGATAGCTGGTAGAGCTGCTGCCTCACAACGCCAGAGACCTGGGTTCAAACCTGATTTTGGATGCTGTTTGTGTGGAGTTTGCGCGTTCTCCTTGTGACCACATGGGTTTCCTCTGGGTGCTCCAGTTTCCTCCCACAATCAAAGATGTGTAGGTTTGCAGGTTAATTGGCCTTTGTAAAGTGTCCCTAGTGTGTAGGGAATGATTGAGAAAGTGGGGATACATGGAACTCATGCAAATGGGTGTTTGGTGATCGGCATGGGCTCGGTGGGCCGAAGGGCCTGTTACCATGCTGTATCTCTAAACTAAGCAACCTTTTCCTCATTAGGAGCAAAGTATGTGCGGTTTAAATGCGAAGGATAGGTTTAGAGGGATATGGGCCAAACTCAGGCACATGGGACTAGTATAGATGGGACATGTTAGTTGGTGTGGGCAAGTTGGGCTGAATGGCCTGTTTCCACGCTGTACGCCTCTATGTCTCTAAAACAGAAAATGATGGAAATTCTCAACAGGTCAGACAGCATCCGTGGGAAGAGAATAAGAATAGGAGAAGAAACAGACTTAATGCCGTGGTCATAAAACAGGCACTGGCCCCCGTTCATGGTTCATTATAATGCTCATTTCAAGCAAGAATCAATTGATACTGTATTATTCCTGTGTAAAATATAAAATGCACTCTTACTGAATAATGAAGAGTAAATATTAATCACCAACAAATTATATGGGGTCACAAGGAACTGCAGATACTGGAATCTTAATAAAACACAAAGTGCTGGAGGAACTAAGTGCTAACTGTGGGAATTTGTGGAGGGAATGGATAAGCAATGTTTCATGTCAGGACCCTTCTTCAGACCGATTGTAGCAGTGGGGAGAATACCTTATAGGGGAGGGACAGAGCCTGGCAAGTGGTAGGTGGATACCGCTGAGGCATGTCAGGCACACATTGGAACCTCCCACTTGACCTTGCCAAATAGCCCACTTTGTTTACGTATACCTTCCATTTCTTCCACCATTCACTGAATCGGGTGAGAAAGCAAACATATTAATTACTTATATACACATCCCAGACACACACGTTACATGCTGGACATGGGTAATTCAGTCCATGTAGTTGGCAAGACCAAGCATAGGCAAGATAACTGTTTCACCGAACACTTGAGCTTGGCCCACCAAAGGCCTACTGGATCTCTGGTTTCTAATCATTTCAGCTCATGTACCCATTCCCATTCCGAACTTTCAGTCCTGGGCCTCCTGCATTGCTCAGAGTGAGGCCACACACACATGGACTAGTTTAGTTTTGTTTATTGTCACGTGTACCGAGGGACAGTGAAAAGCTTGCTCAAGAAGGAACTGCAGAGGCTGGAAAATCGAAGGTAGACAAAAATTAGAGGGAAACAAGTGACTTCTGTCTCTCCAATGTTTATCTCAATTGATTTGTACCCTGCTAATATGGGATGCACATAGCCACTGATAGTTCTACAGTATAACTGCCAGGCCTTACTAATATTCTGATAAAGCAACCTAAAATTAGTAGGTAGACAAAAATGCTGGAGAAACTCAGCGGGTGCGGCAGCATCTATGGAGCGAAGGAAATAGGCAACGTTTTGGCCCGAAACGTTGCCTATTTCCTTCGCTCCATAGATGCTGCCACACCTGCTGAGTTTCTCCAGCATTTTTGTCTCCCTACAGTGAAAAGCTTTTCTGGTGGAACCTTATATTCCGCTTGGGTAGCTTACAGCCCAACAGTACGATCATTGATTGTCATAACACTATGAACATGAACAGTCTGAAGAAGGGTCCCGACCCGAAACGTCACCCATCCTTGTTCTCCAGAGATGCTGCCTGACCCGTTGAGTTACTCTAGCAATTCCTGTCTATCTTTGGTATGAACATTGAATTCTCCAATTTAAGGTAACACCCCACCCCTTCCAACCCCCACTCCCCCTCTCTTTCCTGTCCACCCTAACCTTGGGTGTTGACTCATTTGTCTCACTAATCTGCCCCCTTCCCAATCTACCTGTATCCATCCCATTTGGATTCACATTTCACTCCAGCTCTCCTTTATCTGACATCCTTTTGTCTCCTTGTCATCTCTGGCATTTGTCCACCCATCAGCCAAGCAAACCCTGCACCTCAGCAGTATCCACCTATCACTTGCCAGGCTCTGTCCCTCCCCTATAGGGTTTTCTCCCCACTATTACAATCAGTCTGAAGAAGGATCCTGACCTGAAACATTACTTATCCATTCCCTCCACAAATTCCCACAGCTAGCACTTAGTTCCTCCAGCACTTTGTGTTTTATTAAGATTCCAGTATCTGCAGTTCCTTGTGACCACATATAATTTGTTGGTGATTAATATTTACTCTTCATTATTCAGTAAGAGTGCATTTTATATTTTACACAGGAATAATACAGTATCAATTGATTCTTGCTTGAAATGAGCATTATAATGAACCATGAAAGGGGGCCAGTGCCTGTTTTATGATCACGGCATTAAGTCTGTTTCTTCTCCTACTCTTATTCTCTTCCCACGGATGCTGTCTAACCTGTTGAGTATTTCCATCATTTTTCTGTTTTTGAGACATAGAGGCATACAGCGTGGAAACAGGCCCTTCAGCCCAACTTGCCCACACCAACCAACATGTCCCATCTATACTAGTCCCATGTACCTGAGTTTGGCCCATATCCCTCTAAACCTATCCTATCCATGTACCTGTCTAAATGTGTCTTAAACATTGCAATAGTGCCTGCCTCAACTACCTCCTCCAGCACCTCGTTCTATACATCCACCACCCTTTGTATAAAAAAGTTACCCCTCAGGTTCCAAAGACATACAGGTATGCAGGTAAAATTGGCTTGGTATAAGTGTAAACTTTCCCTAGTGTGTGTAGGATAGTGTTAATGTGCGGGGATCGCTGGTCAGCGTGGACTCGGTGGGCCGAATGGGCCTGTTTCCATGCAGTATCTCAAAACTAAACTAAACTAAACTAATGCTTTCCCCCCTCACCTTAAACCTATGTTCTGGTCTCTCGTCTTCTAAAACCTTTAGATATGTGTGTCAAATAATGGATGAAACATTTAGAATACGATAAAATTTACGTAAGGTGAATCACACTTTAATTTTCCCTTTCAGTAAAACCTCTGATAAATCTTACCAATGTATTAGTAATTTCCCTATATCTATAGGGCAAAACCCACATGAGGTTTTGATTTTAAAAGTGATTGCAAATCTAATTCTCACTCTTGGAAACAAATTTTATCATTAAGAAACGTGACAGTGTGATGAATCTTGAGCAAAAAATACAAATTGCTGGAGTAGCATAACTGGTCAGGCAGCATCTCTGGAGAACAGAGATAGGTGCCGTTTCGAGTCGGGATCCATCTTCAAGAGCACAGCACATTTTTGTAAGCACTGCCCAGGCCATCACCGGCTCTGAGCTCCCCACCATCAAGGGATCTATCATAGTCGCTGCCTCCAAAAGGCAGTCAACATCATCAAAGACCCCACACCATCCTGGCCACACACTCGTCTCACCACTGCCATCGGGAAGAAGATACAGGAGCCTGAAAACTCTAATATCCAGGTTCAGGAACAGCTGCTTCCCTACAGCCATCAGGCTATTAAACACTACAACCTCATAAGCTATGAACTACAATAGACTATTATTATTATTATTATTATTATTATTATTATTATTGTTTGTTCTTTTTTTCCTGAATTTTTGTTATATTATTTATTATGTTTACATATTCTGTGCTGCTGCAGCAAGTAAGAATTTTAATGTTCTATCTGGGACACATGACAATAAAACACTCTTGACTATTGATAGAAATTGTTGATACAGTGATATAAATAAATATATATATATATATATATCTTTAACAGTGGGAAAATCGCCCAAGACTCCAAAACACTGGGCTCATGTTCCATGCAATTCATAAGATTAGAAGCTGAAGTAAGTTTTCAAGATATTAAGGAGGTTTAACAGAATCGACAGGAGATATTTCTGTTCAATGGGGAATCTAGGAGTCACAGGGTCAAACAGCATGACAATAGGCTATTTGGCCCGCCCTGTCTCTGCTGACCAATGAGCATCCTTGTGTATTAATACCACCTGCCAGCATTTGGTCAGATATGTGGATAAGTAATTCAAGAGCTGATTTATGATAAAGACCCAGAGGTGACAAGGAGGAAATATTTGATTCACACCGCACGTTGTTATTATCCAGACCTGCCTCACAAGATGGTGGATGCAGCTTGAATAGTAACCTTCAAAGAGTTTATAATTTTGAAACAGAAAAAAACATGGGCCCCATATCTGAGTAAGGATGTGCTGGCATTGGAGAGGGTCCTGAGAAGGTTTATGAGTATGACCCAGGGAATGATTGGGTTAACGTACGATGAGCGTTTGACGGCACTGGGCCTGTACTCGCTGGAGTTTAGAAGGATAATAATAATAATAATAATCATTTTATTTACTGGCGCCTTTCTAAAACCCAAGGACACCTTACAATGCATAGAATCACAACAAAACAAAAAACACATAATCGGAATAAATTAAATAAAAAAACACCACAGTACACAAATCAAGGACAGAATTCAATTTCAAAAGCACCAAAAGAAAATAAGAAACACAATTTGAGGAGAGAGCAGCGGCGACCAATTCGCGCCAGCGTCCACTCTCCCCTCCGACCGCCATCTTGTACACGGACTGACAGGCACAGGCACAGGCACAGGCACAGCACACAAAATCATCCCCCCACAATGACCACCACTGTGGGGGAAGGCACAATGTCCAGTCCCCAACCCAGTTCTCCCCAGAGTCAGGCCCATCGAGGCCGCCACAGTTGCCTCTACGGAGGCCCGATGTTCCCGGCCGTCGGGAGAGTCGTCGGAGCGGCTGGAACGGCCGGTTTCCCAGCGGAGTCGATGGCACCTGAAGCCGACAGGGCCGCGCTGATTTGGAGCCACGAGGCTCCCGATGTTGGAGTCGGCGCCGCCGCCCGCAGCTGGTCGCTCCGCAGTCCCGCAGCCCGGAGGTGTTGAAGTCGGCGGTCCAGCTCACCGGAGCTCCAGCGCGTCGATCCAGCGCGGCGACCCAGGCAAGGCATCGCCCGCTCCGCTCCCCGATAGCGCTCCAGCGCTGTGCCGCCACCGAAGCTGAAGGTGCTGGGCGGTCCCCGTCAGGAAACGGCGCTCAATGCCCGCTGGTAGGCCACGAGGACGGGTCGACGAGGCAGCCTGGAGAAAAAGCTGCCTCACCGACCAGGTAGGGACCTAGAAATAGTTTCCCCCATTACCCCCCCACATTAAAAGTCAAAAAACCCCAAACAAACAAAGAAATAAAAAACACTAAAACTAAAGAAACAGTGAATTTGACGGACGGCTGCTGTTTAGCAGCCGTTCCTCCAAGATGGCGGCTCCCATGATGAGGGGGGGACCTCATTGAAACTTACCAAATAGTGAAAGGCCTGGATAGAGTGGATGTGGAGAGGATGTTTCCACTAGTGGAAGAGTCTAGCACCAGAGGGCTTAGCCTCAGAGTAAAAGGACGTACCTTTAGAAAGGAGATGAGGAATTTCTTTAGTCAGAGGGCGATGGAATGCTTTGCCACAGACGGCTGTGGAGGCCAAGTCAGTGGGTAATTTTAAGGTGGAAATTGACAGATACTTGATTGGTAAAAGGTGTCATGGTTTATGGGGAGAAGGCAGGAGAATGGGATTGAGAGGGAATGATAGATCAGTCATGTTTGAATGGTGGAGTATACTCGATGGGCCGAATGGCTTTCTTCTGTTCCAATGACTTATGAATTTATGAACTCCTGAAATTTTCTAAGTCAAAACAGCAGGAGATAGATCCAATTACACAGCTGAACAACTCACTGACATATAATGCAGGCCAAATGATCTCCCTCTGTGCTCTCCCCAATATAGAATAAAAAATCCAAACTTTTATTAACATTATAAGTCACCAAATCCAAATGCAATTATCACAGTGAATGGGTTATAGGAAAGAAGTTGGCTATTATGGGAAAAGACTCAGAAATTTCTTATTGTTCTCAAACCGATATTCCATTTTATGAGTTAGGTTTCATGACTTTCATTTTTAAACTGCACAACTCAATTCCTTCACTCTGGGGGAATGATTCATGATGATCTGTACTGGGGACATCATTAATAATAAGAATGACACATTTGGCCTTTGTAAAGTCCACTTTTCACATGCTAAAATAGGATAGGTGGATGGCAAGAACCCTTTTACAGGTCCAGCAAGCTATGGGCAAAGTACTGGGTCTGAGGTGAAAATGAGCCCACGTTCCTCCTACAAAGGAGAGTTACGACCTTTTAGAAAGGAAATAGAAGGGTTGGCCATGGACTTGCTGAGATCACCCTGCCTCAGGTAACATCCTCGCCCACAACAACACCTGCGTGGGTTTTCTCCGAGATCTTCGGTTTCCTCCCACCCTCCAAAGCTGTACAGGTTTGTAGGTTAATTGGCTTGGTAAATGTAAAAATTGTCCCTAATGTATGTAGGATGGTGTTAATGTGTGGGGATCGCTGGTCGGCGCGGACCTGGTGGGCCAAAGGGCCTGTTTCTGCGCTGTATCTCCAAACTAAACTAAACAGGCACAAGTCCAGGGGTACCCCACAGATACAGCACTTGATGTATCTTGTGTCAGAGGTTAAGGGGAGAAGGCGGGAGAATGTGGTCAGGAAGGAGAGAAAGATCAGCCATGATTGAATGACGGAGTGGACTTGATGGGCCGAATGGCCTAATTCTGCTCCTATCACATAATCTTATGATGATCTGGACATGTATTGTACTCCCCACAGTGCCATCTTATCGATGCAAAGCAGAGAATCAACTTGTTTTATCAAATACGCACAGAACATACGATCATCTTTTTGTGCCAACTTTAATGTTTACACTCGTGTTGTAGATCAAACTTTTAATAATTGTTCAAGATGAGTTATTTATTTGATATTTAATGTTTTTTTTTAATGATTTTAAATTACAAATTATTAAATATCCCTCACAACTTTTGTAGCCTGCAAAGAGAAGTCAGAACACAGCAAAGTGACCAAGGACCTTTATGTGGCGACTATTTGAATACCTTGGGTATGCAAGCTAAGAATTTCACTGTGACTTGTCACATGTGACAATAAAGTATTCAATTCAATTCAACTCAGCTGTATCTCAGGGAAGGATCTCTGCATTGCATCGTTGGTGCCTCTGGTATCATTCAATGAGCACCAAAGTAGCTGCCAGAGGAGGTGCTGTAATAATCAGGGTGGCACGGTGGCGTGGTGGTAGAGTTGCTCGCAAACAGCACCAGAGACCCGGGTTTGATCCTGGCTACGGGTGCTGTCTGTATATTGTTCGCATGTTCTCCCCGTGACCTGCGTGGGCTTCCTCCGGGATCTCCGGCTTCCTCCCACACTCCAAAGACATACAGGTTTGTAGATTAATTGGCTTGGGTAAAATTGTAAATTGTCCCTAGTGTGTGTAGGATAGTGTTGGTGTACAGGGATCGCTGGTCGGCGTGGACTCGGATAGGGCTGAAGGGCCTGTTTCCGCGCCGTATCTCTCAACTTAACTAAACTAAAAAAAAATCCAGCTTTTGTGTCGAAACGTCACTCATTCCTTCTCTTCAGAGATGCTGCCTGTCTCGCTGAGTTACTCCAGCTTTATGTGTCTATCTTCGGTTTGAAGCAGCATCTGCTGTTCCTTCCTAAACATTCAAAAGAGAATTAGAAAGGTGCGTGGATAGGAAAGGTTTAGAGGGATATGTGCCAAACACGTGGCGTGATGCGGCGATGACGCAGCGTGATGATGTATATGACGCAGCGTGACGCGACGTGATGACGTATTGACGGGCGGTATTTTTTCAAGTGTCACAACATTTTTTTGTCACCGCTGGATTTTGAAATGTTCAAAATCTTTTGGCGACACTGATATGTCGCCGAAAAAATCGGCAAGTTATCGGCCTCCTATAGCCACCCTTTCACTGCATCAACCGCCCCCCCCCCCCCCTCCCAATTCAGCTCCCTGACCTCAACCTCGATTTAATGGGAAATTAATGACAAATATCAATAACGTCATCATCATTACGAATGCAATCTTTGTGTCACTCGTTAATCAAAAATCGCTTTTCTATGAAGTAAAGGTGAAGATATTTATTTAGTTTATCAGGTATCGGTTCACTGTGGATGGCTTGATTGTAATCAGGTATAGTATTTCCGCTGGTGGACACAAACTGCTTGAGTAACTCAGTGGGTGAGGCAGCATCTCTGGAGAGAAGGAATGGGCGACGTTTCAGCACAAAAGTACTGGTGCTGTTGATGTGGAGTCTGCATGTCCTCCCTATGACTTCAAGAGTTTTCCCTTGAATGCTCCAGTTTAGTTTTAGTTTAGTTTAGAGATATATCGTGGAAACAGGCCTTCGGCCCACCGAGTCCACGCCGACCAGCGATCCCCCCCACCCTGCCCACACAGTAGGGGCAAATTTTATACCAAGCCAATTTATCACCAAACCTGTACGTCTTTGGAGTGTGGGAGGAAACCGAAGGTCTTGGAGAAAATCCACACGGTTACGGGGAGAACGTACAAACTCGGTACAGACAAGCACCCGTAGTCGGAATCGAACCCGGGTCTCTGATGCTGAAAGCGCTGTCAGGCAGCAACTCTACCACTGAGCCACCATGCCGTCCTTTGATTTCTCTCCAACTTCCCTCTCCTCATGAAAGACATTAACTGAGAAACAAGGAACATGAAAAGACTCGATACATCAAAAAAAAAACCATCAGGGTTACATATTCTAATCCTCTGTGGTCTACCACTTCTGCTGTGCATCACTGAATGCAAAGAAAAGTTAAGCACTTTTTTTTAAGGTTATTCTCCTGATAATATCGGAAAAAATAGGTTCCATGCATTTATATATATAGGCATTTCCACTTCAAAAAAAGATATATTTAAGAAAGTATTTGGTTAAGGCAGAGGAAGTATGCTGCTATACAGGAAAGTAACGGCAGTCACCTCCTCTAATAATGCCACAGATTTTTTTTTTCTGTTAAAGTAGTTCATATTTCCAGCACGGTGGCGCAGTGGTAGAGTTGCTGCCTTGCAGCGCCAGGGCACCGGGTTCGATCCTGACCACTGGTGCTGTCTGTATGGAGTTTGCACGTTCTCCCCCTGACCTTTGTGGGTTTTCTCCGGGTGCTCTGGAATCCTCCCACGCTCCAAAGACGTGCAGGTTCGTAGGTTAATTGGCTTCGGTAAAATTGTAGATTGCCCCTACTGTGTGTGTGAGTGTGTAGGATAGAGTTAGTGTGTGGGGATATCTCCATCTTTTCTTTTCTTATTTCTTTTTTTTCTCTTCTGCACTGCTTTGGTAGCTTAGGGGTCTTTTCCTGCTCTTTTCTATTTTATTTATTTTCTCTTCATTCTTTTCTTTTTTCTTTCTTTGTTTTCCTTTTTTTTTTTTTTTTTCTTTTTTTTTAAAGGTAGGTTATAAGTTTAAAAATGAAGCTGCACAGTAATTGTATAATTGTTATGCCGATCGTCTTATCCTTGTACAATTACTTCTAATAAAAAAATTAAAAAAAATAAACTAATCAACATTCAAAAGAGAATTGGACTGGTACATGGATAGGGAAGGGTTGGAGGGATTGGTTGCTTGTGTACCCAAAGGGGCAGGTTCAATGTCTGACCCAGAACAGACATAAACTCCACGTCTTAAGTTGCAGGGCTTCAAGACCACAGCGCCTCAGAAGGTGCATTGTCAAAACTTGTTCCCCTCTCAATGAAACATCAGCTGACAGATGTACATGTGGCCACTGTCTGAACTCCCACAAAGGAAAACCCACCACCTCCTCACTTAGTTTCTGAGGGTTGACTTTCATCTCTGTTTCCTCCTGCGATATGCTCGTCAGGGAGTAGAGACGGATGCAGTGCTGAATGGAACCTGATCAGCTCCAAATTGCCACATGATCTGAAAAACAGGAGAGAATATCAATATATCTTTTAACATGCCTTAAGTTTTGAACGCACCTATCATTTTCCAGTCTACACTTTTTTCATTAGGAATTGGCCATTTGGAATTGAATGCAGCTAGTTGAAGGGTAGGTTCCCTTCCATAGAACACGGCACAGGGGTCGACACTAAATGCTGGTGTAACTCAGCAGGTCAGGCAGCATCTCTGGAGAAAAGGAATAGGTGACGTTTCGGGTCTGGACCCTTCTTCAGACTGGTCTGAAGAAATCATACACGCGGTCTGAAGAAGGGTCCCGACCCCGAAAAAGTCACCCATCTTTTTTCTCCCGACAGAGCACACGGAGGGAAACCCACGCGGATCCAGGCAGCACATGCAAACTCCACACAGACAGCACCCGGGGTCAGAATCAAACCCGGGTCCCTGGCGCTGGGAAGTAGCAGCTCTACCCGACGCGCCACCGTGCCGCCCTGTGTGTGCTACCCACAGTGGTTTGTGGAGGGAGAGTGAAATGCAATTAGATCTCTCTGAATTAGGAGCTGCATTGAACTCCATTCAACACCAGTAGTCGAGAAACCATGAGACAAACTGTGAGATCTTGGAGATAACCTAGTCCAACCAGATAGAATATAAAAAGCAAAAGAAAATAGGAGCAGACAAAATATGTAGGAAGGAACTGCCGATGCTGGTTTATACCGAAGATGGACACAAAATGCTGGAGTAACTCAGCAGGTCAGGCAGCATCTCTGGAGGAAAAGAACAGGTGATGATTCAGGTCGGAACCGTTCATCCGACCCAGTTTTCTCCAGAGATGCTGCCTGACCCACATCAGCTACTCCAGCATTTAGTGTCTATCTTCAGCAAATAGAAGCAGTTAAGACCCATTCAGCCTGCCCAACCACACAGCTGCCTCACAACACCAGAGACCCGGGATTGAGTCTGACCCCGGGTGCTGTCTGTGTGGAGTTTGCATGTGCTGCCTGTGCCCTCCGTGTGCTCTGGTTTCCTCCCACATCCCACATCCCAAATGAACGACGGAGTGGACTTGATGGGCCAAATGCCCTAATTCTGCTCCTATAACTTATAAACCTGTGAAGCTGTTGGCAATTGTATTCCGACTTCCAGCAGTGGCCGGGACCTCTTGTGGGGAACCTTTTTAATTCCACTTCCTTGGTCTTCGCATACTCGTCCTGCCCTGAGTCTCATTGCCCAATCTTTATCTCAAACTGCCTTCCCAAGTAAACTCTTCCTGGTACACTCCTCCGGTGAGGAATTAGACAATAGACAATAGGTGCCTTCGAGCCAGCACCGCCATTCAATGTGATCATGGCTGATCATCCACAATCAGTACCCCGTTCCTGCCTTCTCCCCATATCCCCTGACTCCGCTATCTTTAAGAGCCCTATCTAGCTCTCTCTTGAAAGCATCCAGAGAACCTGCCTCCACCGCCCTCTGAGGCAGAGAATTCCACAGACTCACCACTCTCTGTCGGAAAAAGTGTTTCCTCGTCTCTGTTCTAAATGGCTTGCCCCTTATTCTTAAACTGTGCTTAACTTAGCGCATACCGAGGTTTGAAAATTGATCATGACTTCATTCAGCATTCAATACAACACTGATCCTCAACTTGAAACATCAGAAGGGAGCCCTGGACATTAATAGAATCATATCTACAGCTAGAAAAAGAACAGCAAATATGCTGTAATCAGTTTACGATGTCTTTAGACAGCACTGGTGGTGAGTAGTTCCTGTTGATTGATGAGTGTTCAGCTGTGAGGTTAAGAGGCTGCTGAGTGGAGTTGAAATTAAACGTGACAGTGCTGGTGTCAGATAAGTGTGTGCACGCCTGTTACACCCTCTGCTCACTACTATTGTATCTAACGTGTTGACAAGGGTTTCAGGGAGAATTGTTCCACAGGTGCAGGCTCACATCGAAGGGACATTGCAGGCATTAATGTATTAAACAACATAAGCTAACAATTTTAATCTGTCAATATGTGGCTGTCCATCCTCCTGGGAATAAATCAGAGATGTGTAACACATAGTTCTGCTTCGACTGAAGTGAAACTCCAGCAAAGTATTCTCAGTTTGCAAACATCTTTGGCCCAAACTCTTTAATTAAGCTTAAAGACTGGCCATACATGCCATCACTCCGTGAAGCATCCCTCCATTTCAAACTTTATTGGGTCTGCAAAACCCCCCAAAAATGCAATGAGTAACAAGTTACAGAAACCTAATAGAGTGATACAGCGTGCAAACAAGGCCCATCAACCCAATTTGCCCACACCAGCCAACATGTCCCAGCTACACTAGTCCAACCTGCCCGCATTTGGCCCATATCCTTCCAAACCTGTCCTATCCATGTACCTGTCTAACGGTTTCTTAAACGTTGGGATAGTCCCAGCCTCAACAGCCTCCACTGGCAGCTCGTTCCATACACCCACCACCCATATGTGTGAAAAAGTTGCCCCCTCAGATTCCTATCAAAATCTTTTCCCCTTCACTATAAACCGATGTCCTCTGGTCCTTGATTCACCTATTCTGGGCAAGAAACTCTGTGCATCTACCCGATCTATTCCTCAAATATAGACGCAAAGTGCTGGAGTAACTCAGTGGGTCAGGCAGCATCTCTGGGGAGAAGGAGCAGCTGACGTTTCAGGTCAAGACCCTTCTTGAGACCGAGAGTCAGGGGAGAGAAACTAGAAAATGTACAAGGAGCTAAGGAATGACATGTATGCAAAATGACAAATCAAAGCAGGCAGGCAGCATTTCGGAAGGAAAGGGACAGGTCACGTTTCAGGTCGTAGCCCTTTGATTTATACCTAATGCTCTGTTGAATTGGGGTTGTGGTTTTAGGATCAAACTCTACTTGGCAAAGGTGTGGAACAAAGTTCCATAAATCTGTCTTTTCTGTGTCCCCACACAATGCTCATGAATATTACATAAATGCCCTTGGAAATCTGACAAGTTCACTAATGTCCGAGGAATGAAAGCTACCGCTTCTCCTAAGTCTAGACTTCTTTTCAGACAATGTTAGGAACAAAGCGCAAATATGACTTTGCCAGTTTCATTCAGATGTGCCAACAAAAAGATACTAATATCATTGGAAGTTGCCAAGCACATGTCATTGTTGAAGGATACTTCTTTATTATGAGAATGCCTAAGGAAACATACGGGAGTGGTAATCGTGAGAAAGGAGGCAAGGACTGAAAGAGCCAAGAATGGTACGGTGTGGTGTGTGCCTTTCATATATAATTCACTGGGTTGTATTTGTATCTTTACTGATTGACACAAAATGCTGGAGTAACTCAGAAGGTCAGGCAGTATCTCGGGAGAAAATAACTAGTCTGGTTGGAACCATTCTTCAGACTGAAAGTTTAAGAAAGAACTGCAGATGCTGGAAAAATCGAAGGTAGACAAAAATGCTGGAGAAACTCAGCGGGTAAGGCAGCATCTATGGAGCGAAGGAATGGGTGACGTTTCGGGTCGAGACCCTTCTTCAGTCTGAAAAAGGGTCTCGACCCGAAACGTCACCTATTCCTTCGCTGAGTTTCTCCAGCATTTCTGACTACCTTCTTCAGACTGAAAGTTTAGTTGAGAGGTAGAGCGTGGAAACCGGACCTTCGGCCCACTGAGTCCGCTCCAACCAGCGATCCCCGCACACTAACACTGTCCATCACTAGGGACTATTTACCATACACCGAGCCAATTAACCTACAAGCCTGTACGTCTTCGGAGTGTGGGAGGAAACCGAAAATCCCGGAGAAAACCCAAAGGGGGGGAACGTACAAACTCCGTACAGACAGCTCCCGTGGTCAAGATCGTACGCGAATCTCTGGCGCTACAAGCGCTGTAAGGCAGCAACTCTACCACTGCACCACCGTGCCAACCTCATAGATAGAGGTGGAGGGGTGGGGGGCTGGAACTGGACAGCCACATGATGACAGATGAAAATTGTCCGCTGATTTTCTTTAATGCTTTTGAAGCCTACAACTGCACAATCTCCCTGTGACCGCGTGGGTTTTCCCCGGGGGCTACGGTTTCCTCCCACATTCCAAAAAACATGCAGGTTTGCAGGTTAATTGACTTCTGTAAAAAATTGCCCTTAGGATGGAACTAGAGTATGGGTGATCACTGGTCGGCACGGACTTGGTGGGCCGATGGGCCTGTTTCCGCGCTGTATCTCTAAACCAATCTAAATGAGTGGGTCAATGGAACTGATTGGGGTTGCTGTGAGGGCCGGTATGGACGCGATGGGCAGAATGGCCTCCACTCTGCATTGGAAGGAAGGGTGGAAGATGCCACGCACATGCAGGTCTTTTCTCTTCAGCGTGCAATTTAGGTAATGTTTCCCAGTGGGCAACAGCAAGTTTTACAATGCTTTAAAAATAACAGAAGATAGACCCACAAAAACGCTGGAGTAACTCAGCGGGACAGGCATTCCGTCTCTGGAGAGAAGGAATGGGTGACGTTTCGGGGCGAGACCCTTCTTCAAAACGTCACCCATTCCTTCTCTCCAGAGATGCTGCCTGTCCCGCTGAGTTACTCCAGCACTTTGTGTCTATCTTCGGTTTAAACCAGCGCCTGCAGTTCCTTCCTACACACGTTAAAAATAATGACAGTCAGAAAGTATTGCATCGAGGCACAGATAGAGCAGGGTTTCCAATGGGCATGTGTAGAGTGTAGCCCAGCCCGCTAATGTAGTCACAGACTGCGACACGTTGATTTTCCACCGCCATTGGCAATGTAGCATCTTGAATCCTTCCTACACTGTAGAAGGTTTATGTCTTTGAATAACTTAATAACTTTATCTGGATAGCATTTTTCATACAATTGAATGCAACCCAAAGTGCTTTCCTCATAGACACAGGTCTAAACAAAAATACTATTTAAAACAGTAAGAACATAGGCAGTTAATAGCATAAAAAGCACAGATTTGTATACAAATATAAAATATAAAATTGAGAGTGTAAAAGGACAAAGGAAGTGAAGTCAGTTAAAAGCTTGAATAAAAAGATAAGTCTTTAGCTGCCCTTTAAAAATGGCAACTGAGTGGGCGTTTCTCATAGACCTGGGTCAGGTATTCCACAGCTTGGGGGCCTCATTGAAAAAGGCTGCTTCACCAATTTTCTTTTTCAACAGGTTTTCAACACTGTGATAGCTAGATGTGACGAGGTCAGCCTTTGATGTGAGCAGAAGCATCAAACAGGGCCAAGCAACCAGATGACAGCATGCTTCAGATGTGGCATTAAATGCACGATCTAATTCAAATAACTCGAGCATCATATTTTACAGAGTCCCTCCTTCCCTATGCACCTACTTGAGCACTCAGGCCTTCTGATGCTGGCCAGTTAAGGGCCTGTCCCACTTAGCGACTTTTTTCAGCGACTGCCGGCATCATTGACTGACGATTCAGGTCACCGAAACATTTGCGGTGGTGACGCGGCGTGATGACGTATTGACGTCATTGACGTGTTTTTTCAAGTGTCGCAACCATTTTTTTTGTCGCCGCTGGATTTTGAAATGTTCAAAACCTTTTGGCGACACTGATATGTCGCCGGCAGTGGACGGAAAAAAACCCGCCAAGTGGGACAGGCCCTTAACTGGCCGGCATCAGAAGGCCTGAGCGCTCAAGTAGGTGCATAGGGAAGGAGGGACTCTGTAAAATATGATGCTCGAGTTATTTGAATTAGATCGTCCATTTAATGCCACATCTGAAGCATGCTGTCATCTGGTTGCTTGGCCCTGTTTGATGCTTCTGCTCACATCAAAGGCTGACCTCGTCACATCTAGCTATCACAAGTGTTGAAAACCTAGTTGACTAAAATCACCAGAATATTTTGTGGGTCTCCAAGCTGGTAGCCGCATATCTCAAGACCAGAATGTAAAATAGTGCAGGTGCTGAAAGCACCTCACACTTGCGGGTGAGGAGAAAGCATAAGAAAGTGAGAAACCAGAATTGTTCCCAAGTTCAGAAGTTCTTGGAGCAGAACTAGGCCTCTCGGCCCAACAAGTCTACTCCGCCATTCAATCACGGCTGATCTATACTTCCCTCTCAACCCCATTCTCCTGCCTTCTCCCCATAACCCCTGTCACCCATACTAAAACCCCTGTCCCACGGTACAAGTTCATTCCAAGAGCTCTCCCGAGTTTGCCCTGATTCGCTTGGAGATTTTTGCGGTAATGGCCACTCGTCGGTACTCGGGGCTCCCGTGGACATTTTTCATCATGTTGAAAAATCTTCAGGAAAAATCCTACACTGGGTAAAAGTATATGTGCATTCACCCCAACTATTCTCCTCATGATTTTGTACACCTAGGGTCACCTGCCAGCCTCCTGCACTCCAAGGTTATATAGTGGAATCCAGCTAAGCTCTCTTGCTCTAGCATAGGTCCCCATGTCCGAAGGTAACATCTTTGTAAATCGAAGATAGACACCAAAAAGTGGAGTAACTCAGCGGGACAGGCTCTGGAGACAAGGAATGGGTGATGTTTCGGGTCAAGACCCTTCTTCAGACTGGTTAGCGATAAGGGAAACGAGAGATTTAGACGATGATGTAGAGAGAGAAAGAACAATGAATGGACAACGGTGTAGAGAAATAAAGAACAATTTATCTTCCTTGCACTGGTGTATAACCCAGTGTGGCTACTCGACAATAGTCCAGTAACATACCTACAGTCACTGCTAAGGTAGACAAAAATGCTGGAAAAACTCAGCAGGTGAGGCAGCATCTATGGAGCGAAGGAATAGGTGACGTTTCGGGTCAAGACCCTTCTTCAGACTGATGTGGAGGTGGGGGGGGGGGAGGGAAGAAGAAGGGAAGAGGCAGAGACAGTAGGATGTGGGAGAGCTGGTAAGGGGAGGGGAAGAAGGGAGAAAGCAAAGATCCTCTAGCGAGCAAGATGGTCCACTCGACGAAAAAGACGTAGTACGGTCATGGGCAGATTCATGGGTAATTTAAGGCCCCATTTCCGTAACCGGCTTCCGTCTCCGCACCAAAGATCCCATAGGATACTAGTGCGGAGACGGAAGCCGGTTACGGAAACATCCTCGTAAAAATAAAAGTTATTTGGTAAAAATCTTCTCCTCATTTTCAGAATTTATTAACACAAACTGTTCCCCCGCAACGTTGATTACATTGCGAGTCGGGTCGGGTCCGGTTACGGAAATGGATGAAAAAAAGCCCCACATTCCGTTCCGTTGCGTACTACACGTCAGCCCATTGCATTTAGCAGGAGTGGTCTATCTTGCTCCGCTATAGAATATTTGGGAGAAAGCAAGGACTACCTGAAATTGGAGGTCAATGTTCATACCGCTCGGATGTAAACTACAGCTACAGTAGCTACAAACTCACCATTCGCTTTGACAAAGATTTAATCTAAAGGTGCCTTTGAAATATCTTTAAGGATGAATGGTATGTGCTTGGGAGGATGCCAAATAAGGGAAAGCTTTGAATGCGTACAATGGATTAAACAGACAAATGTCAATGATGTCGCAATGATATAATATGCAAACAAAACAAAAATATCTTCCACACAATGACTCAGAGTTCTTGAGAAGTTCTGGAGTTGATGTTTCACACACATTGTTTTATTTTAATCCTTCGTGGAGCACTGACATTGACAGGCAGACAGGGGTCTTTGTCTGAAAGAATGGAAAAGCAGAATTACATTTTGAAATATCTTGATTTATTGGAATTTGGTGGCAGTTCTCAGAACACAAAGAGAGTTCTCAACTATCACGACATGTTTAAGAAAGAACTGCAGAAGCTGGAAAAATCGAAGGTGGACAAAAACTGCTGGAGGAACTCAGCGGGTGAGGCAGCATCTATGGAGAGAAGGAATTGGCGACATTTTTTGTCTAACTATCAAGACATGTTTTTTTGTCAGGGGAATTGCAGCAACCTGTAGGAAGAAAGGATGGCACGGTGGCGCAGTGGTAGAGTTGCTGCCTGACAGCACCAGAGAGCCGGGTTCGATCCTGACTATGGGTGCTGTCTGCACGGAGTTTGTACGTTCTCCCCATGACCTACGTGGGCTTTCTCCAAGATCTTTGGTTTCCTCACACACTGCAAAAACGTACAGGTTTGAAGGTTAATTAGCTTGGTATAAATGTAAATTATCCCTAGTGTGTGAAGGATAGTGTTAGTGTGCAGGGATCGCTGGTCGGTGCGGACTCGGTGGGCAAAAGGGCCTGTTTCCGCGCTGCATCTCTAAACTAAACTAAGGCTTGGTGTAGTTAGTAGTTATTCGGCCTTGGTCAAACCACATATGGAATGTAGATATTGGAGAGAATGGAGCGGCTGGGCTTGTACACTCTGGAGTTTAGAAGGATGAGAGGGCATCTCATTGAAACATATAAGATTGTTAAGGGCTTGGACACGCTAGAGGCAACAAACATGTTCCCGATGTTGGGAGAGTCCAGAACCAGGGGCCACAGTTTAAGAA
>CM075988.1:23202826-23219654 GCA_038087875.1 Malacoraja senta
GGGTCAGGCAGCATCTCTGGAGGACATGGACAGAGTGCTGGAGTAACTCAGTGGGTCAGGCACCATCTCTGGAGGACATGGACATAGAGTGCTGGAGTAACTCAGTGGGTCAGGCACCATCTCTGGAGGACATGGACATAGAGTGCTGGAGTAACTCAGTGGGTCACGCAGCATCTCTGGAGGACATGGACATAGAGTGCTGGATTAGCTCAGCGGGTCAGGCAGCATCTCTGGAGGACATGGACAGAGTGCTGGAGTAACTCAGTGGGTCAGGCACCATCTCTGGAGGACATGGACATAGAGTGCTGGAGTAACTCAGTGGGTCAGGCACCATCTCTGGAGGACATGGACATAGAGTGCTGGAGTAACTCAGTGGGTCACGCAGCATCTCTGGAGGACATGGACATAGAGTGCTGGATTAGCTCAGCGGGTCAGGCACCATCTCTGGAGGACATGGACATAGAGTGCTGGAGTAACTCAGTGGGTCAGGCAGCATCTCTGGAGGACATGGACACAGAGTGCTGGAGTAACTTAGTGGGTCAGGCAGCATCTCTGGAGGACATGGACATAGAGTGCTGGAGTAACTCAGTGGGTCAGGCAGCATCTCTGGAGGACATGGATAGGTGACGTTTGAGGTCAAGACTCTTCTTCAAAGTGAAGTATGGACATGACCTGAAGCATCACCTAACCATGTCCTCCATAGATGCTGCCTGATCTGTTGATACTCCAGCACTCTGTGTTCTACACAAGATTACAGCAAACTGCAATTCCTTTCTTGTATTAAAGATCTAATACAATTGATTAGATTTGATTGTCTTCTAATCAATAGCTCAATGGTGGTGGAGGAAGATAGTGGCATTTAAGAAGCTTTTAGGTAGGCGCACGAGTTTAGTTTAGACTTTAGACTTTAAAGAAACAGCGCGGAAACAGGCCCTTCGGCTCACCGAGTCCCTCCGATCATCGATCACCCCGTTCACTAGCCTACACACACCAGAGACAATTTGACGACTTACCAAAGCCAATCAAGCTACAAACCTGAAAGTCTTTGGAGTGTGGAAGGAAACTGATGCGGTCACAGGGAGAACGTACAAACTCCATACAGACAGCACCCGTAGTTAGGATTGAACCTGGGTCTCTGGCGCTGTAGGGCAGCAACTCTACCGTTGTGCCACCGTGCCGTCCCAGAGACCCGGGTTCAATCCTGAACTCCAGCTTAGGTTATCTTGGCATCAAGTTGAGCACAGTCATTGTGGGCCGAAGGGCCTGTTCCTGTGCTGTACTGTTCTATGCCCTACGTTCTGTTATTACGTATGTCTCACATTCACTATTAGATTGTCCTGGACGCCATCATTTCCCACAAGTGTTCTGCTCTAACTGAACGGGACATTTCTCATTCACAATTTCTCTTTCAGTCTCACTGGCTGCATGAACAATGATACCAGAAGCTTGTAGTTTCTCAGATACTTCCACACAAAGAAATCAAAACTCAATATTTACATAACAGAAACAATTAAGGCTTAAATTAAAGCAATGAATTGCTTCGGGAGCCCGTGGTAATGGATTATCAAAGGCATTGTCGCAAGCTGCAGAACGTTAGAGTATGTTTTTTAATCAGCAATAATTTTTAAAACCAAGACTTCACGACAAAGTGAATGTTTGGAATTGCAAGCGAATGTATTTAATACATAACTGATGTGCCATTAACAGCCGTTCATACCAACCAAAGCATGGGTACTGGGATTACACTGACTTTTTTTATAGATGATAAGAACATGACCACTATCAGAGGGATAGCTTCCCGTCAATATATTATTAGCAAATTTATTTTTAGACAAGCAGGTGGCCTTGGGGTGGTTATGTTGCTGGAAGACAGGCCGTATCGAAAGCTCCCGTAATGTGAAGTGGTGTCAACTGTGCAAATGTAAAGAAAGACCAGTCAGATACAGCGCGGAAACAGGTCCTTCGGCCCATCGAGTCCGTGCCGACCAGCGATTGCCCCGTAAACTCACACTACCCTACACTGGGGACAATAGACAATAGACAATAGGTGCAGGAGTAGGCCATTCGGCCCTTCGAGCCAGCACCGCCATTCAATGTGATCATGGCTGATCATCCCCAATCAGTACCCCGTTCCTGCCTTCTCCCCATATCCCCTGACTCCGCTATCTTTAAGAGCCCTATCTAGCTCTCTCTTGAAAGCATCCAGAGAACCCGCCTCCACCGCCCTCTGAGGCAGAGAATTCCACAGACTCACCACTCTCTGTAAGAAAAGGTGTTTCCTCGTCTCCGTTCTAAATGGCTTACTCCTTATTCTTAAACTGTGGCCCCTGGTTCTGGACTCCCCCCAACATCGGGAACATGTTTCCTGCCTCTAGTGTGTCCAAGCCCTTAACAATCTTATATGTTTCAATGAGATACCCTCGCATCCTTCTAAACTCCAGAGCGTACAAGCCCAGCTGCTCCATTCTCTCAGCATATGACAGTCCCGCCATCCCGGGAATTAACCTTGTAAACCTACGCTGCACTCCCTCAATAGCAAGAATGTCTTTCCTCAAATTAGGGGACCAAAACTGCACACAATACTCCAGGTGTGGTCTCACTAGGGCTCTGTACAATTTAGAATTTTTACCGAAGCCAACATTTAACCTACAAACCTGTACGTCTTTGGAGAGTGGGAGGAAATCGGAGCGCCCGGAGAAAACCCACGCAGGGCACGGGAAGAACGTCCAAACTCCGTACAGACATCACCCGTAGTCAGGATTGAACCTGGGTCTCTGGCGTTGTAAGGCAGCAACTCTACCGCTGCGCCACAGTGCCACCCCAGTTGAAAAATATATAAATTTCATTTTGATTTATTTACATTTTATTCCACACATATTCTGTGAGCGTGATCTCTGTGGCACACCTCAAAGTTTTTGATAGTGATTTGTGAATTCCATAAGAGAAAATTTGCATAACCCCGATGGCCATAAGAAATGAGTAATAAGCTTGGGTTCCTGCGGTGACTCAGTCACCTTCCGAATCCCCCAGGATATTCCACACTCGAAAGGCCACAGGCTTGATTTGTACGGGTGTCAGGGGTTATGGGGAGAAGGGCGGCACAATGGCGCAGCGGTAGAGTTGCTGCCTCACAGCGCTTTCAGCGCCAGAGACCCAGGTTCGATCCCGACTACGGGTGCTGTCTGTACGGAGTTTGTACGTTCTCCCCGTGACCTGTGTGGGTTTTCTCCGAGATCTTCGTTTTCCTCCCACACTCCAAAGACGTACAGGTTTGTAGGTTGATTGGCTTTCTATAAATGTAATTTGTCCCTAGTGTGTATAAGATAGTGTAAGTGCGTGGGTGTCACTGGTCTGCGTGGACTCGATGGGCCGAAGGGCCTGTTTCCTCGCTGTATCTCCAAACTAAACTCTAAACTAAAGGCAGGAGAATGGGGTTAGGAGGGTCATAAGGAACAGGAATAGGATTAGGCCATTCGGCCCATCAAGTCTACTCCGTCATTCAATCATGGATGATCTATCTCTCTCTCCCAACCCCATTCTCCTGCCTTCTCCCCATAACCTCGGACACCCGTACTAATCAAGAATCTATCCATCTCTGCCTTAAATATATCCACTGACTTGGCCTCCACAGCCGTCTGTGGCAAAGAATTCCACAGATTCACCACCCTCTGACTAAAGAACTTGAACACGCGTGGGAGAGATAGATCTACCATGATTGAATGGCAGAGTGGGCTTGATGGGCTGAATGGCCTAATTCTGCTCCTATCACATGACCTTATGACCTTGTGACGTGGAGCTTGATGGCAGATTCCCCACTCGTCTGCAATGAAGCTCCTGGTGAGCTGTGGCCACACATCGACAGCAGGCCTGGCCCTCCCGCCGCCGAACCGGGAACCTGCCTGGCGTTATCCGAGGCTCATCCCCTGCTCGACCCCGGAGACCAGGAACCGGGGAGGAATGTGAAGGGTGGGGGGGAGGCGGCCATGGCAGCGGATGCTGGGCCGTTTACAAGATGGCGGCCGGCAGAGGGGATGATCAGTGTCGTCACAGCAACGAGCCTTTAAGGCCAAGATAAGACGGCACTCTTAAGAACTTTGGAACTTTGTTGGCGCCAGAAAGGTGGCGACTCTTTGTGTACTGTCTCGGTGAAGTCTACTATTACACATCATCATCATCATCATTGGCCATAAGAAGGATGAGAGGGTATCTCATTGAAACATATAAGATTGTTAAGGGCTTGGACACGCTAGAGGCAGGAAACATGTTCCCGATGTTGGGGGAGTCCAGAACCAGGGGCCACAGTTTAAGAATAAGGGGTAAGCTATTTAGAACAGAGACAAGGAAACACTTTTTCTCACAGAGAGTGGTGAGTCTGTGGAATTCTCTGCCTCAGAGGGCGGTGGAGGCAGGTTCTCTGGATGCTTTCAAGAGAGAGCTAGATAGGGCTCTTAAGGATAGCGGAGTCAGGGGATATGGGGAGAAGGCAGGAACGGGGTACTGATTGGGGATGATCAGCCATGATCACATTGAATGGCGGTGCTGGCTCGAAGGGCCAAATGGCCTACTCCTGCACCTATTGTCTATTGTCTATTATCATCATCATTATGAGTGCAGCTCCAACATTCTCGGGAAATTCAATACCATCCAGGCACTCAATACTGCGCTCGGTCTGCCACGGCCTACACAATCTCCCGGTGGCCAACCATTATTAATCCCTTCCCATTCCATTCTGACCTTTCACTCCTCAGCCTCCCACGATTGCTAGAGTCATGCCACACACAAACTGGATGAACAGCACCTCATATTTCACTTGGGTAGCTTACAACCTAATGGCAAGAACATTGAATTCTCCATTTTTAGGTAACTAACCTACAAAAAAAACCCTGTCTTCTCGACTCTCCCCCTCTACTCCCCCTCTTCTCCGTGCCCCAGCTGTATTAGCACCCATTTCACTGATTCACTTTCCCCCATCCACTCCCACCCTTATTCCTTCCTCTGGCTTCACAATCCACACCTTTTCTATCCATTCCTCCTCATCCCACACTTTTTAATCCTCTCATCTCTGGTCTTTCTCCAACGATCTGCCTATCATCCCCCCTCACCTGCATCCACTTATCACTTGCCCTCACCTGCCATTCAGCTTTCTCTCCCCCCTCCCCCCCGCCCCCTACTACAATCAGTCGGTAGAAGGGTCCCGACCCAAAACATTACCTATCCATGCTCATGTTCTCCAGAGATGCTGCCTGGCGCGTTGAGTTACTCCAGCACTTTATGTCCTTCTGTGTAAACCAGCATCTGCAGTTCCTTGTTTCTACGAGACGACCTTGACATTGGTTCACTAAGCCTTCCAGTGGAATTGGAAAGTTTTGCAGAAATGGCATTGGCAGCTACTTTCCAATGCCGTGAGATGCCTGCTGATGGCAGCCCAGGTCACAGAAGCTTTTTTGTAAACCCAACATCTGCAGTTCCTCATATCTTCATCCAGGCCAAAGAAGCCCTCTTGATAGGCGACCACTGCAGCACTCCAAACACCCATTCCCTCCACCAACGGCATACAGCGGCTACAATATTTACAGTCTACAAAACGCACTACAGTTAGGCACCCAGTCTACTCCAACAGCAGTCCCATGCCCATGACATCCATCACTAGGAAGGACAAGGGCAGAACGTACATGGGAGCACCATTGCATGCTCCCCTATGCATCACTCCTGATTGCAAATCCATGCAGTTCGTTAATTAGTTTAGTTTATGTTTATGGTCATGTGTACCGAGATGTCGTGCTAACCAGTCGGCAGAAAGACTACATGATTACAATTGAGCCGTCCACAGTGTACAGATACATGATAAAGGGAAGAACATTTAGTGCAAAATAGAGTCCAGTAAAGGTTGAGGCGCTGCCGTGCTTTCTTGACCATTGCTTCCACATGGGTAGTCCAAGACAGGTTGCTGATGATATTACCTGTCCTTTCAGTCTGGAGAATGGATTCCTATCTAAAATGTCACCTATCAATGTTCTCCGGAGACGCTGCCTGACCCGCTGAGTTACTCCAGCATTTTGTGTCTTTCCTTGCTAAACCAGCATCTGCAGTTCCTTGGTTCTACCTGTTCTGTAGTGTCACTTGGTCTATGTCCCGGGACTCCCTGGCCAACAGCATTACCGGAGGGGTGGGAAATTGCAACCTTCACGTGGTCCGCCCTGTTTCGACTAATGCAATCAACCTGACGTGCACTAACAAATAGATCAAATAGAACAAGTTGACCCACAACTTTAGGCTGTGCACGCCATACGCAAGAAGAAGAAGCATTACCGGAGTATCTTCAGCAGAAGGACCAGGTGAAGCTGATGAAGCAACAGACAATAGACAATAGGTGCAGGAGTAGGCCATTCGGCCCTTCGAGCCAGCACCGCCATTCAATGTGATCATGGCTGATCATCGCCAATCAGTACCCCGTTCCTGCCTTCTCCCCATATCCCCTGACTCCGCTATCTTTAAGAGCCCTATCTAGCTCTCTCTTGAAAGCATCCAGAGAACCTGCCTCCACCGCCCTCTGCGGCAGAGAATTCCGCAGACTCACCACTCTCTGTGAGAAAAAGTGTTTCCTCGTCTCCGTTCTAAATGGCTTACTCCTTATTCTTAAACTGTGGCCCCTGGTTCTGGACTCCCCCAACATCGGGAACATGTTTCCTGCCTCTAGCGTGTCCAAGCCCTTAACAATCTTATATGTTATATAACAGCTCTCCATCACCATCTCAAGAATAATTAAGGATGGGCAAGAAATTCACTCACTTCTGGCAGTAGACAGATGCTAAAAATAGGAAATGATGCTCTGCATAGAATATTATGAGTGCCGGCCACTTTATGTTAAATGCCTTGCCTACCATTTTAACAGCATGGTTAATTCACATGAAAGTATTGGGCTAATGGCTGCTTAAAGAAAGCTGGAACAAACGGATGAGGCATCTGAAGAAGGGTCTCGATCCGAAATGTCACCCATTCTTTCTCTCCAGAGATGCTGCCTGTCCTGCTGAGTTACTCCAGCCTTTTGTGTCTATCTTTGCTTTATTTTGTTTTAAATTTCAAAATAGACTTTATTCCGGTAATAAATATATACAATACATGAACCATGCAAAAAATCCATCTGACATTTTCGGAGGCTATACTAATTATTCAATACAGTCTACATACATTGCTCAACTTTCACAAATTTGTCCCCCACCCTTGCCACTCATGTGGCCCACTGGCGTGGAATCCCTTCCCTTATTTTGAGGGGCGTCTCCACCATACCGTGCCCCCCATGTCCAGCAGCGGAAGGACCCTAGACTGTGGCTCTCCCCCACCGAGCCTTGGCGTTGGCTGCACCGAGCTTCTGTGCATCCCTCAGCACGTACTCCTGCCGTCTGCAGCGGGCCAGTCGGCAACATTCCCCGACGGACATCTCGTTCCGCTGGGTGGTGAACAACGCTCGGGCAGACCAAAGAGCGTCTTTCACCGAGTTGATGACCTTCCAGCAGCACTCGATGTCAGTCTCTGAATGCGTCCCTGGGAACAGTCCGTAAATCACAGAGTCCTCTGTGACGGAGCTGTTCGGAATAAACCGTGACAGGGACCCTTGCAGACCTCTCCAGACTATCTCCGGTTTATCTGCAGTTCCTTGCTTGGATGAGGATGTTGGGCATGGCATTCGCTGACGGCTGCTTCCAGTACATGCAACCACCAAACAGCCAGAGGAAGATAGATCAAGTCAAGAATTCACCTTTATAAATCTCGGTATTTTCTTACCTGTGGGCTAAACTATAACATACATTGCATCTGTCAATTGTTTCTGTGCAAGTTGTAGCTTGTGATTGGGAGAATGTGACAGCAGCATCTATTTGCATAAAATATGCCCAAAAGTCACATCAGACACTTCATCTGAGCATCTGCAAAGATTCTGGATGGTGGGAAGATCGTACCTATTAGCTACAGTCAGTCAGGAAGGGGTGGTAGACATAAACTCACAGTGTAACTCCAATTAGAATCAGAACAGGGAAGATCATTCAGAGGCAAAATTGAAGCCTCTTTATCTCAATTCATCAGCATTTGTAACAAGTGTACAAAATAGAAAGGAATAGATCGGGTAGACGCACAGAGTCTTTTGCCCAGAGTAGCGGAATCGAGAACCAGAGGACGTAGGTTCTCTTGGGGTTGGACAGGCTAGATGCAGGAAGATTGTTCCCGATGTTGGGGAAGTCCAGGACAAGGGGTCACAGCTTAAGGATAAGGGGGAAATCCTTTAAGACCGAGATGAGGAAAAACTTTTTCACACAGAGAGTGGTGAATCTCAGGAACTCTCTGCCACAGAGGGTAGTTGAGGCCAGTTCATTGGCTATATTTAAGAGGGAGTTAGATGTGGCCCTTGTGGCTAAGGGGATCAGGGGGTATGGAGAGAAGGCAGGTACGGGATACTGAGTTGGATGATCAGCCATGATCATATTGAATGGCGGTGCAGGCTCGAAGGGCCGAATGGCCTACTCCTGCACCTATTTTCTATGTATCTATCTAAGGTGAGGGGGCGAAGAGTTAATAGGAGCCTGAGAGGCAACTTTCACACACAAAGGGTGGTGGTTGTGTGGAATGAGCTGCCGGAGGAGGTAGTTGAGGGAGGTACTATCGCAATGATTGGCAGATGCGTGGATAAAGGCGAGAGAAGAAAAGGAGACATAAGGCTATGGGATGTTTAGCTTAGTTTAGAGATACAGTGGGGAAACATGCCCTTCGGCCCACTGAGTCCATGCTGACCATCGATCACCATGCACTAGTTATATGTGATCCCACTCTCGCATCCTACAAACTAGGGAAAATTTACAGAAGCCCAAAAAAACTCCAAACCTGCCGTCTTTGGAGTGTGGGAGGAGGCTGGAGCACCCGGAGAAAACCCACGCGGTCACAGGGAGAACGTACAAACTTCTATTTTCTTTTCTTCTCTTTTCTTCTTTTACTCTCTTTCTTCTATTTTCTTTGTCTTAACTTTCTTTTTTCACTCTCTATTTTTCTTTTTCACACACCATATATCTCACATTTTTCTATTTTCATTATCTAACTTTTTTCTTTTTCTTCTTTATTACAATTTTTTTTTTAAATAAGAAGCTGTACATAAAAGGTATTATGAAAATATGATTGTATACAATTGTACTTACTTCTAATAAAATTAAAATATTTTAAAAATAGAACGTACAAACTCGGCACAGACAGCACCCGTGGTCAGGATCGAACCCGGGTCTCTGGCGCTGTGAGGCAGCAACTCTACCGCTGCGCCACCGTGCTGGAGAAAAGAGAAGTGAAACGTGAAGCCAATCGGAGGGATTATAGGTGGAAGGGGACAGGGGGCAGGGGATTGGAAAGAGGGACATGGTGGTGGGAGAAATAGGTCTGCACTGGAGAGAGAGAGGGGGGAGTGGATGGGGTGTTACTGGAAATTGTGATGTTCACTTTGCTGGGTTGAAAGCTGCCGAGGCAGAATGGAGTCAAGAGTTGCTTCATTGTCATGTGTCCCAGATAGAATAATCAAATTCTTACTTGCAGCAGCACAACAGAATATGTAAACATAGTATATGTTTACAATATAAGTATATGTAAGTATAAGTATATATACATAGTATATGTAAACAATATAATAATCGAGAGAGAAAAAAAGTTCAGTGTGTGTATATATGCACATACTCACAAATACATATATATACATATCAGGTATGTATATATATATATATATAGACACAAAAAGCTGGAGTAACTCAGCAGGACAGGCAGCATCTCTGGAGAGAAGGAATGGGCGACGTTTCGGGTCGAGACCCTTCTTCAGACTGAATATATATATACACACACACGCACACATACGTACACACATAGAAATACGAGGTATGGTTCCTCCAGTATGGGTGTGGCCTCCCTCTGACAATGGAGGCCCAGGACAGAAATATTGTTGCCTGTTGCCCCATTTCTCCGTTGGCAGATATTATACCTACAAATTTAAAAAGCCAAGTGTAAATGAGGACTTATTGATGCTCCCAAGATCTAAAAGCAACCCAAAATTAATCTCTGACTGGAGAACCTGCCAATATTTCCAAGCTAATAGTTACTCTTGGTCGGATCTGTCACCATTACATGATTTTTTTGGTTTTGTTTGAGCTTTTCTAGTTATTAGTGTGGCACGGTGGTGCAGCGGTAGAGTTGCTGCCTCACAGCGCCAGAGACCCAGGTTCGATCCTAACTACGGGTGCTGTCTGTACGGAGTTTGTACGTTCTCCTTGTGTCCGCAGGGGTTTTCTCCCGGAAGCTCCGGTTTCCTCCCACACTCCAAAGACATACAGGTTTGTAGGTATAAATGTAAAATGCCCCTCGTGTGTGCAGGGTAGTGTTAGTGTGCGGGGATCCCTGGTCGGCGCGGACTCAATGGGCCGAAGGGCCTGTTTCCGCGCTGTATCTCTAAACTAAACTAAACTAGTAAGTTCAGGCTTTCAGATACAATCAAAAAATAGAAGCAATGCACTGAGGACATAGAAAATAGAACAGTACAGCACAGGAACTGGCCCTTCGGCCCACAATATTTGTGCTGAACATGATGCCGTTAAACTAATCCTCTCTGCCTATCCATGTGTTAATCTAAAAGCCCCACTCTGTATTCAACACCTCCCCAGGCAGTGTATTGTACTCTTTTTGATTGTGTGACTGTATGGTAAATCAAATTCCACTGTACCCTAATTGGTGCATGTGGCAATGAATGTGAACTTGATATATTTAAAAGTATATTCAGGGGATTTCAGGCACACACCACCCTTTGTGTAAAACATACTTGCCCCACACCTATTTTTTAAACCTTTCCCCTCTTACCCTTAAGCTGCGCCCTCTAGTCTTTGACATTCCACCCTAGGAAAAAGGTTCTGACTCTCTACCCTGCCTGTGCCTCTCATCATTTTAAATACTTTACGTATATTAAACAAAAAAAGAGTTGAGTTTTATTTTTTCTAAAGTAATATCATGAATTGGCCTCACTTAATTGTGCTCAAACGATTTTTATTGAAATTGACTATATTACAGCACATGATGAAGTCTGGTCAAGTTGAGTCAAGTTTATTGTCCAGTACGGTGAGGTACAGGTACAATGGAGATCTTGCTTGCAGCAGCATTGCAGGCACATGAACTCAGACAAAACACAAAACAGGTTAAACCCCTGTCCCACGGTACGAGTTCATTCCAAGAGTTCTCCCGAGTTTGCCCTGATTCGAACTCGGAGATTTACGGTAATGGCCACTCGTCGGTACTCGGGGCTCTCGTGGACATTTTTCGTCATGTTGAAAAATCTTCACAATTCTTCATGTGCTTACCTGCCGTTAGCGAGGCTTACCGAGTACCTGCCGTTAGCGCTAAGAGACGTCCCCGAGCTCCGACGTACCCGCTACGTACATTCTCCGTGCTTACCACGAGTTTGATTTTTTTTTTAAACTCGGGAGAGCTCATGGAATGAACTCGTACCGTGGGACAGGGCTATTATTCATGCATTAGACAGAAATTCAGCAAGATAGTGAAAAGTGAAAGATTGTGCAAAACAGACAAAAACACAATCAGTGAACATGTCCTCGGTAGTGCAAGGGGTGGTCCGTGGTGTCCCATTGCCGAGGTGGGATTAGAGTTTTGCAGGTGCAACCTGCTAGTTGTAGGAAAGTAGCTGTTCCTGAACCTCAGTGGGTCAGGCAGCATCTGTGGAAAGGAATTGACAGACAATATCTTCAGTTTGAATATCTATCGTCTGTCCATTTAACATCCACAGATGCTGCCTGACCCGCTGAATTCCGCCAGCACTTTCGTTTTTTACTCAGGATTCCAGTGTCTGCAGTTTCTTGTGTCTTTATTGTTCCTGAACCTGGCATGTGGGACTCCAGGCTTCTGTACCTCGTGCAGCAAGAAGAGGGAAAGGCCTGGATGGTGAAGATGCTTGATGATAGATGCCGGACTTCTCGAGGCAGCACCTTCAATGGTGAGGAGCCCTGTGTCCGTTGATGGACCAGTCTGTCCACCACTCTCCGCAGCCTCTTGGATTCCTGTGCATTGGAATTAGAGTCACAGAGTCTTACAGTGGAGAAACAGGCCCTTCGGCCCAACTTGTCCATGCGACCAACATTCCCCTTCTGCACTAGTCCCACCTGCCTGCATTTGGCCCATAACCCTCTAAACCTATCCTATCCATGTAACTGTCTAAGTGCTGCCTCAACAACCACCTCTGGCAGCTCGTTCCATACACCCACTGCCCTTTGTGTGGAAAAAGTTACCATTCCAGGCCATGATTAAACCACTCATGTGTAGGAAGGAACTGCAGATGCTGGTTTAAACCAAAGATACTAAAATTTTGGAAACAGACAACAGACCCCACAGTGAAGATGTGGATTTCAGATATGTCCAAGACACTACACTTGGAAAACATTAGGCTTGTCTTGGCGGAAAAACCAGATCAATTTTCTTAAGACATGGACACCCTTTACTGAATTTTTACAACAATAGTATGGTGAAACACAAATTTAATTTAAATCCGATGCTATGTTGGGTGAGGGGGGGGGGGGGCAAGGCATATCTCCATCTTTTCTTATTTCTCTTTCTCTCTGCCGCACTGCTTTGGTAGCATAGGGGACTTTTTCTCGTTCTTTTCTATTTTATCCTTTCATTTTTTCCTTTCTTGCTTTCCCTTTCTTTCCTTTTTTCCATTTAGGTTATAAGGTTAAAATGAAGCTGTACAATAATTGTATAATTCTAGATGCCGTACAATTGCTTCTAACAAAATTTTTTTTTTTTTTTTTTAATGAAAAAAAAACAAAGATAGGCACAAAAAGCTGGAGTAACTGCGCGGGTCGGACAGCATCTCCGGAGAAAAGGAATAGGTGACGATTTGGGATGAGACCCTTATTCAGAC
The DNA here is from genome assembly GCA_038087875.1 of Malacoraja senta. Lineage (NCBI taxonomy): Eukaryota > Metazoa > Chordata > Chondrichthyes > Rajiformes > Rajidae > Malacoraja > Malacoraja senta. The sequence goes on from CM075988.1 coordinate 23,215,767, forward strand.
TGAGAGTCAGGGGAAAGGGGAAATTAGAGATATAGAAGGTGATGTAGAGAGATGTAGAACAAATGAATGAAAGATATGCACAAAATAACAATGATATAGGAAACAGGCCATTGTTAGCTGTGGCCTCGGTGGAAACAAGTACAGATAATACAGACTCAACAAGACGACTTTGAAGCTGGTACGACTTGAGTGGGGGAGGGATGGAGAGACAGGGAATGCAAGGGTTACTTGAAGTTAGAGAAATCAAAATTCATACAGCTGTAAGCTGCCCAAGCTAAATATGAGATGCTGTTCCTCCAGTTTGCGTTTGGCTTCACTCTGACAATGGAGGAGGCCTGGGACGGAAAGGTCAGTGTGGGAGTGGGCAAAGGGAATTAAAGTGTCCAACAACCGGGAGATCAATCATGACTAATATAAAACGATTCAGCCAGTTGAATTCATTAATAGAGATCACCAAGCTTTGCTTGCCTTTTCTGTGAGGTCTCACATTCATTGTGCAGTGTTGTTACACAACCACACATTTTGGAGTCTGAAGAAGGGTCTCGACCCGAAACGTCACCCATTACTTCTCCCCAGACATGTTGCCTGTCCCGCTGAGTTACTCCAGCATTTTGTGTCTATCTTTGGTTTTAACCAACATCAGCAGTCCCTTCCTGCACATACATTTTACCTTATGGTTTCCATAGTAATCATTCGATCTGTAAAGAATTCAGTATTACACTCGGACAAAACTCTGAACATTAATAGCCCATAATCTTATTTGCACTTTATTAGTATATTTATTAATGTGTGTATATATTTATACTATGGTATATGGACACACTGATCTGTTCTGTAGTCATGCTTACTATGTTCTGTTGTGCTAAAGCAAAGCAAGAATTTCATTGTCCTATCAGGGACACATGACAATAAACTCTCTTGAACTCTCAGTACAAAGTGCTTTGGAGTGTAATTCAAGACAATGAAAGGCTTAATGGCTGAGCTAGGGAGCGATCATTTATAAAGTGTCAAATCATCAAGGGAAGTAAATAAGCATTAAATTTCAAATCTATCAGCTGTCATGGGATCAACAGAAATTAGGAGCACCTGCAAAATGTCAAGTAGATTTTTAAATGGTCTATTGACAATGTCAACAAAAATTTGCATTTATATAACACTCTTTTAAGTTAGTAAAGCCAATCCCAAGTGTGTCATGGAAATGTTACTAAATAGAATTCAATGGCAGACTGCGTAAAGAGATTTTAGGTGGGCTGGGGGTGGAGGGTGTGTGGGGGGGTGGGGGGTGGTGACAAGATGCTTCACCCATGGGGCAGGTTTAATGGGGCACATTTAAGGCGGAGATGTGTGAGTTGGCAGAGGAGATGAGAGGAGGAATTCCCAAACCTCCCATGTTGGCATTGGATGACACAGTTGGCAGTCACTGAGGTGATTAGATTTGGAGAAGACCAAGGTGCACAAAGATTTCTCAGGGTTCTCGCATTACCTAGCTACAAATGAAGAGACCAGTGGGTTCATTGAGGCTATTCCTGATCCAGAGCACTCCTGCCCATCCCATTCCCCCATATGTCCTGGCAACTTGTACGGAGTTTGTACGTTCTCCCCGTGACCTGTGTGCGTTTTCTCCGTGCCGTACGGTTTCCTCCCACACGCTAAAGATGTACAGGGTTTGTAGGTTAATCCGCTTCGGTGAAATTGTAAATTGTCCCTGGCGTATGTAGGAAAGAGTTATAGCCCTGTCCCACGGTACGAGTTCATTCCAAGAGCTCTCCCGAGTTTTAAAAATAATCAAACTCGTGGTAAGCACGGAGAATGAACGTAGCGGGTACGTCGGAGCTCAGGGACGTCTCTTCGCAGCTCGGAACGCGAACGGCAGGTCCTCGGGAAGACTCGCTAACGGCAGGTAAGCACGGGAAGACTCGTGAAGATTTTTCAACGTGTTGAAAAATGTCCACGAGAGCCCCGAGTACCGACGAGTGGCCATTACCGTAAATCTCAGAGTTCGAATCAGGGCAAGCTCTTGGAATGAACTCGTACCGTGGGACAGGGCTTTTAGTGTGCGGGGATCGCTGGTCGGCGCGGACTCGGTGGGCCGAAGGACGTGTTTCCGCACTGCACCTCAACTAAACATTAACTAAACTAAACTACTGCCTCTGGCATTTCCAGATCTCCTCGAGTGGAGACATTCTCACAACATCTAGCCCAAAACATAATGTTTGGAGCTGCCACAAAACATTATGCTTCAGTGGGGTTAGCTAAACTCCAGAGAGAAGCATAACTGGTCCATAAACAAGATATGTATAGGAATGAACTGTAGATGCTGGTTTATACCAAAGGCCAATATCACTGTCTATATCTCTCGTTTCCCTTTCCCCTGACTCTCAGTCTGAAGAAGGGTCTCAACATGAACAAGAAAACGTGCTTTGTCTCTGTTACTCCTCACTACACTGACAGACTCGTGCAGACAAAACGTGTAGGAAGGAACTGCAGATGCCGGTCTGAGTCTGAACAAGAAGTCCGACCCCGAAACATCACCCATCCTTTTTCTCCAGAGTTGTTGCCTGACTCGCTGAGTTACTCCAGCACTTTGTGTCTATCTAGTGGGCAAATCGTAATCTGTGTAATTCGGTACCAATCTCTTCCAAATGTTCACTTCTGAACAAATGATCAATAGCTTTGCCAGGATGGATTGAGTTACTTCATGTTTTGCCTCTGTTGGCTGTTCTGATAGTTGAGAGGAGTGTGTTTTTAACCATGGATATTCAATCCTATTGTTGCATGCTGTGTGTGATTATTTTAAACCGATAATACCTTGATAGTGCCTTTTCTGCATTTTTGTGAACTATGCTATTGTACTAATAATATGTTTGGCTTATTCTATTGTATTGTTTGACAAGACTGTTTGCACTTCACCATTAATTCACTCCTTTTCTTCCTTCTGTTGGCTCAGGTACATTTCTCAAAGCATTGAAGACTTATTAATGATTTGACTGGGTCTGAAGTGCTGAGCATAATAGATGAGATGAGACACCAGTAAACACCTCCTTTGGAAATGGCCTGCAAGTTTATACTTCTTAATCAGTGATTAAATTGAATTGAATTGAATCGTTTATGGTCACATGTGACAGGTCACAGTGAAATTCTTTTGCTTGCATACCCAAGGTATTCAAACAGGACTGCTGGGCACTGCGGGGGGTTCAATGCATCCTTGACAAGGACTGTAAGATATGTTGTATAATAGTTTTTTTAATGTTTATTTTATCAGAAGCAATTGTACAAGAATAAAGCAATCGGCATAACAATTATACAATTTTCGTGCAGCTTCATTTTTAACATTTTATAAACTGAATCAGGAAAAAATAAATAAAAGGGAAAGAATGAAGAAAAAGAAGAAAGATACAAAAAAGAGAGAAGAAAAGACCAGGTACACAAAAATGCTGGAGAAACTCAGCGGGTGCGGCAGCATCTATGGAGCGAAGGAAATAGGCAACGTTTCGGGCCTATTCGTCTGAAGAAGGATTTCGGCCCGAAACGTTGCCTATTTCCTTCGCTCTATGGATGCTGCTGCACCCGCTGAGTTTCTCCAGCATTTTTGTGTACCTGGGATTTTCCAGCATCTGCAGTTCCTTCTTAAACAGAGAAGAAAAGACCCCTGAACTGCCAAAGAAGTGAGAGAAGGAAAAAAAAGAGAAAAGGAAAAAAACGGAGATATGTCCCACTATCCTTCCCTAACTCCCCCCCCCCCCCTCTGCTCACCCATCCCAATCATCGGTTTTAAATTTGTGTTCAACCATTCTGTTGTTGAAGAAATTCAGTGAAAGGAGACCATGTTTTGGAGAATTGGTCTGATTTATCGGCCAAAACAAGCCTTATTTTTTCTAAATGTAGTGT
>CM075988.1:23219854-23282284 GCA_038087875.1 Malacoraja senta
ACAGGTACCTACAGTATGTACCTTGGTTCAGGGAGAGTACAGGTAAATGTAACTTTGGGCAGATCCTGCCAATAATAATTTCAATAAAAACACCACCATGAATTCACGGACACAAACGGATGTACACGTGCATTACATGCGCCTTGTCAGGCACCTGCCTCTGGTAACGTACATTTTTGAACTGTCTTGCTCGGGATTGTTCCGAATAATGTTGGCTGTCTGAGCTAAGCTTAGACAGAGCCCAACGTAGCCCAACAGAAGCCCAATGTGAGCTAAACAAGGGCCAGACACAAACCAACACATTCGAACCTGGTTGCATCCAACAGCCTATTCTAACCTCACACGAGACCTTTGAGGATCAATACTGTTCACTAAACTATCCAGTTTGATGTCACCCTAGATACAAAGTTTTGTAATATTCAACAAGATAAGCATCAAACATGTTATTTAACAAAATTGACAGTGAGTGTTTTACGAGCAAACAGACTTATGACTGAGCTGGCACTAAACAAATTGATGATGCCACTAATTTATAAAAGGAAGATAGGGTGAGTTGACTTTTGATTTCAGTATTGCACGGGCATTTACGTCCAGCAAAAGCCAGGCATCAGCCAACACCAGCCCAGTCAGACCAACACAGGCCCAGCACAGTCCAAGATAAGACTGGTCGACTGCCTGCCCCTTTTCCGTGCCCGCGTCTCCCTGGAGAGGGAACTCTGGAGGCCTTCCGCGAACGCTGGTCGCCGCGGGAGGTCGAATGTATTGTTGATAACATTGTTAATATTTTAATTTGATAACTTTGTTTGTAAACTGCCAATAAAGGCATTCTTTGATCGTGTTACTACTCTGTATTTTTGTTTGTTCCGAGTAAAAGCATTTTGTATTAAAAAAAAAAGATAAGACTGATACCCAGGGACTCAATACGAGTTGGACACAAGCTGACACAGGTCTATAACTAACCCACACAAGTCTGAAATAAATTGGACGGGATTTCACTCACAAGATTATTTTAGATTTACACAAGCCCATCACAGCGGCATCGTGGCGCAGCGGTAGAGTTGCTGCCTCACAGCGCCAGAGACCCGGGTTTGATCCTGACTAGGGGTGCTGTCTGTACAGAGTTTGCACTTTCTCCCTGTGACCGCGTGGGTTTCCTCTGGGTGCCCTGGTTTCCTCCCACACTCCCAAAGATAAACAGCTTTGTAGGTCAATTGGCCTCTGTAAATTGCCCCGAACATGTAGGGTGTGGATGTGAAAATGGAATACATAGAACTAGGGATTAGTGGTTGGCATGGACTTGGGGCCGAAGGGCCTGTTTCCATGCTGTATGTCTAAAATAAACCCACCAATACTGAAGAACAAGGAACTGCAGGTGCTGGAATCTTGAGCAAAACCCAAAGTGCTGGAGTAACTCAGCAGGTCAGGCAGCATCTGTGGGAGGGATTGGATAGGCAATGTTCTGGGTAGTAATGCAGTCTTAAGAAGGGTTCCAACAGTCCATTCCCTCTACAGAAGCTGCCTGACCCGCTGAGTTCTCATGTGCTTTGTTCTGCGTCACCAAGACTGAGGCTTTTTCTAATACTTAAACTGCCTTCTTAACACGGCCTTCTTTAGGGTGGCACGGTGGCGCAGCAGTAAAGTTGCTGCCTTGCAGCGCCAGAGGCCTGGGGATCGATCCTGATTACGGGTGCTTCGGTACAGAGTTTGTATGGTTCTCCCCGTGACCACGTGGGTTTTCCCCTTGCGCTCCGGTTTCCTCCCACACTCCAAAGACGTGCAGGTTGATTGGCTTTGGTAAAAATTGTTAATTGTCCCTAGTGTGTAGGATAGCGTTAGTGTGTAGGTGATCGCTGGTCGGCACGGAGTCGGTGGGCGAAAGGGCCTGTTTCTGCGCTGTATCTCTAAAATGTAGGCTAAACACACATCAGTTCTTGTGACCAGTGAGCATCAACCCTACAATCTTGTTTGTATTACATCCTATCTATCAGAACTAAATGACACGTTAATAACTGTGCTCAGGTATGAATTGATTTATCGCATTCATATCGTAATTCCTCAGCTGCAGGCAGTTAACTGTAAAAGCCATGCCTGATTAGGCCAGCAGCTGCCTAACTACCCAAACCCTTGACCTCTAAGACACAAAAAGCTGGAGTAACTCAGCGGGTCAGACAGCATCTCCGGAGAAAAAGAATAGGCGAGGTCTCGGGACGAGACCCTTCAGACTGAGAGCCTGGGGAAAGGGAACGAGAGATATAGATGGTGATATGGAGAGATATTGAGCAGATGAATGAAAGATGTGCAAAGATGTAATGATGATAAAGGAGACAGGCAATTGTTAGCTGTGGTCGAGGTGAAAACGAGTTGCATACAATGACCTCCTAACCAGCTTCAGCCCAGGTGGGACAATTTTTTGTCGTGAAAATGTATAACATTCTTTCCATGATGGAATGTTGTAGGAGGAGGCCCAAATCCTAAATTATTGTCTGCCTTCATAGATGGCCTTCCCTCACATTTATCATCTGTGCTTGCTCCTGAAGCCATCTTCATCACTGAATGCTAACCGAGCTTCAGGTATGGGAACAAGACAACTCAGTATATTTTGTGAACGTTTACTGAAGCCAAGTAACACAACAACTAATATAATGTTAAAATCCAACGCTTAATGTAATATCGAAGATAGGCACAAAATGCTGGAGTAACTCTGCTGGGACAGGCAGCATCTCCGGAGAGATGGAATGGGTGAGGTTTCGGGGTCGAGACCCTTCTCCAGACTGAGAGACAGGGGAGAGGGAGACACAGAGATATGGAAGGGTAAGGTGTGAAAATGAGAGATCAATGTAACATGACATATTACAAGAAATAAAGGAATTATATGACATCGGTTTATATGATAAGAAATGCTTCAAACTAACAGTAAAGTGCCATGCATTTCAATAGTCTGAACTTAAGTGATCTTACACAGCTTTTAATTCTTAATTCACTGTAACTTTAGCTTTGAAGTAAATAGCACTATCTTTGATTTTGGATGCAACCACACCAGGGTGATCGCATAACATATATGCCCCCCCCCCCCACTCTCCCACCGCCTTACCCCACCCTCAGCTGTCCAGTTTGGCCAAACCTGTTCGAAGTTTCCTTGCATGTTGACCAGTTTCACCCCACTCAACGCTGCATTTCTTAATAGAGAAGAGTCACTTCGGTGACAACTGACTGCAACAAACTCCTCCTCCGAGGTTACCTCTTCCTAATAAGGCCAAGTATGCAAACCAAATTCAATCGGCGTCAATTTTCACTGAAAGGTTATTTTCGTGCGGGAGATCTCCGAGTCTAAAACTTCTTGAAAAGTTTCTACACTATCGAAATTTCACAGTGAATGTCAATTGCATTCTTAAATTAATCTCGTTTGTGAAAAAGCGGTTTAATTTCCTTGCGGTTTCTTCATCTCAGAGTCATATTTTTTAAAGTTGATTTAAGTGAGTGGTAATCCCTCATAACGCAGGTAGACAGTAGAGGATAATCCCCTCTTATCTTCTTCGATCCGCCTGCATTTTATTTCGCTCCTCCCACCACCCTGCCTCCGTTAATGTCTCATCCATGAAAAAAACAGGCCCTGGCTTTTCATTTTTTATTAAATTACAAGGTTTGAGTTTCTTTGACATTCAGAGCATGTCCTTAATTATCCTGGAGAAGGAGGTGGTGATCGCTACTTTTGGAACCTTTGCAGTCCTTCAGGTGAACAATGCTTCCACAGTGAATTCCACTACCTGGACCCTATCTGGAGAATAAAGGAAAGGCAAGCCATGCCAAGCCGGGATGGGGTTTGACTTATAGCCTTGGGAAGTGGGTGGAGGATTATTGCCCTTGAATGCTGCCTGACTGAGAGTGATAAAGGAAATGCTCAATGTTCTCCGAGGAAAGGTTTCAAGGTGGATAGAACATATTCAGAGGGATATGGGCCAAATGCGGGCAACTGGAACTAGTTGAGATGGGCATCTTGGTCGCCATGGACGAGTTATGCCAAAGGAAATGGTTCTGTGCTGTATGATTCTATGACTCTCTGACTCTAATGTCAAGGGCACCACATTGGCACAGCAGTTTATATGTTATGGGAGCAGAATTAGGCCATTCGGCCCATCACGTCTAGTCCACCATTTAATCTTTCCCTCTTAACTACATTCTCCTGCCTTCTCCCCATAACCCCTGATAACTTGGGTTGTTGCCTTGCAGCGCCAGAGACTTGGGTTCAATCCTGATGATTGGTGCTTGTCTGGACAGAGTTTGTACGTTCTCCCTGTGACCACATGGGTTTCCTCCGGGTGCTCCGGTTTACTCCCACATCCCAAAGATGTACAAGTTTATAGGTGAATTGGCTTCTGTAAATTGTCCCTCGACAGTTGGACAGAGCTTGTGTACGCGGTGATTGGTGATTACTGTAGGAGCCATTTATGTTTAGGCCAGCTACTGTTGGCATATTGTATTATTTTGTCGAGATATATCTTGCAGTATTATTTTGGACATTTGGGGGTGGCCATTGGATGCACAGGCGCGGGGATCACTGGTCGGTGTGGACTCGGTGGGCTGTAGGGCCTGTTTCCACGCTGTATCTCTAAACTGAACTAAACTAAACTAAATGTAAGATTCTGCTTCTGCTTATAAAACAGAATTCTTTCTTTCTTTCTTTTAAAATCTTTTTAATAATTGTTTTCAAAAACAAAAACAAAACACAAAAAAAACCCAATACTGATAAACATAACAGTGATATTGATACATTGGGATCAGGATTACATTAATAACTGGTATAACAAAAGTATGAGTCCAGTGTCAATAGACAATAGACAATAGACAATAGACAATAGACAATAGGTGCAGGAGTAGGCCATTCGACCCTTCGAGCCAGCACCGCCATTCAATGTGATCATGGCTGATCATCCCCAATCAGTACCCCGTTCCTCCCTTCTCCCCATATCCCCTGACTCCACTATTTTTAAGAGCCCTATCTAGCTCTCTCTTGAAAGCATCCAGAGAACCTGCCTCCACCGCCCTCTGAGGCAGAGAATTCCACAGACTCACCACTCTCTGTGAGAAAAAGTGTTTCCTCATCTCCGTTCTAAATACACATTGGGTATAGAAGAATTCAAAGGTTTATTTCAATTATCCTTGTGCATAGAACATGTCTGACAGAACTAACATAGAACATAGGACAGTTCAGGCACAAGACCATGCACTTTGCTCTGTAATGTCTGTGTTGATCCATGTCCCTACATTCCCTGCACATCTAAAAAGCCTCATAAACCTCACCATTGTATCAGCCTCCACCACCAATTTCTATCGTCACTGGTTCAGCCATTGAACATAAACAGTGATGGCAATATCCCTGTGGATATTCAGGAAAACTTCAATATGGACGTTACTACTGAACAAAGCTTAATAGATAAGGAAGGGGTTGGCGTAGCTGGGGGAGAGAGGAAAATCCTCTGTGGAATTCTCTGCCTCAGAGGGCGGTGGAGGCAGGTTCTCTGGATGCTTTCAAGAAAGAGCTAGATAGTGCTCTTAAAAATAGCGGAGTCATGGGATATGGGGAGAAGGCAGGAACGGGGTACTGATTGGGGATGATCAGCCATGATCACATTGAATGGCGGTGCTGGCTCGAAGGGCCGAATGGCCTACTCCTGCACTTATTGTCTATTGTCTATTTCCCAATGTAGAAATGGCTGCGGAGGCCAAGTCATTGGGAAAGATTGAAAAGTTTTTGATTAGTGAGGATGGATTGCCGCTGTACTGAACAAGTCTCTGACTCTAGGCAGCACTGGGCTGCTGGTAGAACCACTGCATCACAGCGCCAGAGACCCGGCTTCCATCCCGACCCCGACTCACGTCTGAGTGGAGTTTCAACATTCTCCCTCTAACCACGTGAGTTTCCTCCTACCATCCCAAAGACTCAAGTGTTTGCAGGTTCATTGGGCTCTGTAAAAATTCAGGCGGTGGGATAACGGTGGATGCATCGTGAACAAGCTCGGAAGCCCCGAAGATCGGAGAGTGGAGGAGGAGGGAGCCGCTGGTGAAGACCCACAAGAGGAGTGGGCCGGTAGGAGAGGGACTGGGGTATTGCCTCCAGCGCCTTCAAGGGTGGCTGTAGGAGGAGCCCCCGGGACACAGAGGCAGTCGGACGAGGAGAGGGATGCAGCAGCCTGGGGCTTACCTGGGTTTACCTGGACTTACCTGGGCTTACCTGGGTTTACCTGTGTTTACCTGGACTTACCTGGGTTTACCTGGGCTTACCTGGATTGGTGGCGCTCCATTACTTCCAATATTGAACCAGACTTTGGACCTTGAGCTGTTTTGTTTCCTTTGTAAACGCCGCCAAAATATGTGCCTTTGTGAGTTGTGCAAAAGAATTTCACTGGGCCGTGCATACATGACAATAAAGTACCATTGAACCAGGTGAAGGATGATCAGCATGGACTCAGTGGGCCGAAGGACCTAGTTCATGTTGTATCGGTAAACTAAACTAATTTCCAGTTCCAACCCTAAGCTGATCCCATGGTCCAACTCTGCAGTCTACCCTTTGTGTAATTTTCTTCACTTGTAACTGTAAGAATTTCTATTTTGATGTTACACCCGGTCAAACTCTTTTCATGAATTCACTCACAGGAGTAAAATTGGCAAGGATAAGCACTCCGCGTTTCCCTTGAACTGAACAGCTCTCTACTCTGCAAGGTTTCCCTTTGTATTACCTGTTGTACTAGTTCATGGTTTCGCTTGCACTCATCCACTGCATGATTTGATGGGAACGCACGCAAGCAGATGTGTTTCATTGTATTCCGGTACACATGACAACAATAAATCAATTCCAATCTGACAACTCGCTCGAACTTCAGAGAGGGTACGACAGTGAAACTATTTTTTTTGAGGATCAGGAAAGCAACTTTACAGTAGACGTTCCATGATCACTATATTGATACACTCTCTTTAATCCAATTACTTATGGAGTCATAGAGCGATACAGCGTGGAAACATGCCCTTCGGCCCAACATGTCCCAGCTACTCTAGCCCCACCTGCCCACGTTTGGCCCATATCCCTCCAAACCTGTCCTATCCATCTTCTTCTTCTTGCGTATGGCGTGCACAGCCTAAAGTTGTAGGACAACTTGTTCTATTTGATCTTATTTGATTGTGCACGCCAGGTTGATTGCATTCGTTGAAACAGGGCGGACCACGTGAAGGTTGCGATCTCCCACCCCGTCCTATCCATGTACCTGTCTAACTGTTTCTTAAGTGTTGGGATAGTCCCAGCCTCAACTACCTCCTCTGACAGCTTGTTCCATACACCCACCACCCTTTGTGTGAAAAAGTTACCCCTCAGATTCCTATTAAATCTTTTCCCCTTCACCTATGTCCTCTGGTCCTCGGTTCACCTACTCTGGGCAAGGGAATCTGCGCATCTACACTATACATCTATCAGCTGTCATAGTTGGATTTGAACTCATAACTTCCCATCACTAATCCCATAAGATTGCAGACCCATACCATTGTGCGATATCGGAACTGGAGCTTTGTGAGTGCCTGCGTAATAGTCTATGTTCTGTGTTGTACACTGTGGGACAATCATCAGGTAAATGTGTTCACTATTCGCTGATGTAAGTTAACATTTTCTGAAATGTAGAACTGAAAACATATTTTTTCCATTTATTCAATAGGTATACTCTGACCCCCTGATGAGACTGAACAATCAACAACTCACCACATATGCCCTGTGTATGTGGTTTAGATATACATCCTGGCTTCTGAAATGGCTAATTACTCTCAAACAGCTTCAGGGATGTTCCTATCTGTTGCTACTTGCCATTTCAGAATACAATGTTGAACTAATTCTCAAGCTTTAAGTAAACCACTAATTGGGTTTTTTTTATTGAAGGGAGAATTACTCAGTTGGCTGTGCAGCAAGATCTATAGGAATGGAATGCTGACTTGAACTGAACACTTGGAAAAACAAAACCCCATTAATCTTCAAATCCCACCATTGAATCTGCCCCTCAGCCACTCTTCATCTCTGCCAGCTGGACTAGAGAGTTTGCAACTTTGGTCTCACAACTTAGGGGCGGCACGGTGGCGCAGCGGTAGGGTTGCTGGTTTACAGCGCTTACGGCTCCGGAGACCCGAGTTCAATCCCGACTACGGGTGCTGTCTGTACGGAGTTTGTACGTCTCCCCGTGACCTGCGTAGGTTTTCTTTGAGATCTTCGGTTTCCTCCCACACTCCAAAGACACACAGGTCTGTAGGTTAATTGGCTTGGTATAAGTGTAAATTGTCCCTAGTGTGTTTAGGGTGGTGTTAGTGTGCGGGGATCGCTGGTCGGCACAGACCCAGTGGGCCGAAGGGCCTGTTTCCGTGCTGTATCTCTAAACTAAACTAAACTGACTCTGAGCTTTGGGCCACAAACCTGTACCATCACTAACACCATTTTGATAATCAAAAAACAAAGAATAAATGAAACTGCTGGCAACCAGAAATGTTATTCTTAGTACCAGTGTCAGGGTTTATGGGGAGAAGGCAGGAGAATGGGGTTGAGAGGGAAAGATAGACTAGCCATGATTGGATGGCGGAGCAGACATGACAGGCCGAATGGCCTAATTCTGTTCCTAGAACTCACAAATTTATGTTTTCTGTAGTGTATTGTATAATCTTATATGTTTCAATAAGATCCCCTCTTATCCTTCTAGATTCCAGTGTATACAAGCCAGTCGCTCCATTGTTTCAACATATGACAGTCCCGCCATCCCGGGAATTAACCTTGTGAACCAACACTGCACTCCCTCAATAGCAAGAATGTCCTTCCTCAAATTTGGAGACCAAAACGGCACACATTATGTAACTGCAATCCTAGTCGGTCGAAGGGTCTCGACCCGAAACGTCACCCATTCCTTCCCTCCAGAGATGTGGTCTGTCCCGCTGAGTTACTCCAGCAATTTGTGTCTTTCTTTGGTTTAAACCAGCATCTGCAGTTCCTCCCTGCACACCAATGTTTAGTTTAGTTTAGAGATATAGCATGGAAACAGGCCCGTCGGCCCACCGAGTCTGCACTGACCAGCAATGCCCACACACTAGCACTATCCTACACACACCAGGGATAATATACATTTATACCAAACCAATTAACCTTTACGTCTTTGGAGTGTGGGAGGAAACCGGAGCACCCGGAGAAAACCCACGTGGTCACAGAGAGAGCGTACAAACTCCGTACAGACAGCACCCATCGTCAGGATCGAACCCGAGTCTCTGGCGCTGTAAAAGCAGCAACTCTACCGTTCCGCACCCAATTTGTAGATGACTCTGCCTTTCTTGCTTTGATGCTAATATGACACACCCATCACTGTGTGCTCAGGTACAGCGCAACTCAACCTTAAAGTTTGCTGATGCTGCTGCTGTTGCCAGCCGGATCAATAACAGGGTGTAGGGGGGTGATTGGGTACGCCACCACTGGCTTGTGGTTGACCCTTAACTGTACCTGGGAGTGAGGATGCAGAGCTCGGAGAATGACATCAAGCGCTCGCATGGAAAGTGCTCAATAACATGGGGGAAATCTGGATGTCAATGGTCTCAAACTGAGATTCTTCCACACAACTGCAGAGACTTTATTATTGTACGAGTGTGAGACATGGACTCTCACTCGAGCACTGTCCAAGTCTCTCGACGGTACCCACACCCGAATGCTCAGAAAAGTTCAAAATGTCAGTTGGAGGGACCACATCACCAACGCCCTGCTCTATGGTGAGATTCCACCTCTGACCGAGAAGATCAGTTGGAGAAGGATGAGGCTCGCTGGTCACTGCCACCGCCACCCAGAAATGACCAGTAAACAAGGTCGTGCTGTGGGAACCCACCCATGGAAGACGTGACCCGGGACGATGCTGAAGACGTTGATGGAAGACGCACGTGTAGAGACAAAAGAAGAGCTTGCCAGCTGCATGGAGGACAGAGATGTGTGGTGCGTCCGTCACCGTGCCCGGCGGAAACCAGCACCACTGCGTCGCTAATGTTTTCAACGATGAAATGCATTAACTGACTATTCATTTCAGTGACAATTAGAATTGATGAATCAATTCTGGCTATGTCTGCAATTGCCAGATCCTCGGAAAGGTAAATTAACAAATAATACTCCACCTCTTTGTGATAAATCATGCTGCCCATTAATCATAATTCATCACATATGATGTTACACAAGGAAGTCGGTAAATAGTAAAGTGCAAATTCCAACATGATTCTTTTTACCCACTTTCCTGCTCAATTACAGCATTTCAGAGAGAGAAACAAATAGTAACTGAGACAGCAGGTAATTTCCATCTAAGTCATCCTATTTTAAAGGAATAATATGCAAACATTTCCCAATTCTGTTTTTGTTGAACTTCACCAACTTCTTGCTAATCACTCCTCACCAGCGCGGGTCAGTAAGGCCTTGGATCTGACAATCACATTCTGGAGAGATATGTTTTGTTAAAAAAAAGTGTGAGACTTTTGTGACAAAGGCGTGTCAAGGAAGCACAGTGGGATTGTTATAACATCATCGTGCTTAACACATGACATATATGATGACAGATTGTCAGCATGCACAAAAGTCTAAGTAAAATTATAACTCAGTCATGTCATCAGCATTGCAATGAATGAATGAATGAATAAGTTTATTGGCCAAGTATATTCACATACAAGGAATTTGCCTTGGTGCTCCGCCCGCAAGTGACAACATGACATGCAGTGACAGTTAGGAATGAAAAATAATACATTAAACATTAATAATAAAACATTATTGATTAAACATGTGAATTAAATAAAATACCAGAGCAAAAGGCGACAGCCAGGTTCAGAGTTAGATTCAGAGAAGTTTATTGTCATTTTGACCAAGGTGCAATGAAATATCCTCGTTCACATGAAGTTAGCAGAGGGAACAATAAGTGCATTATAATGCACAATACGTACAATGATGAATGCCAAAGACAGCCAAATGGTGTATAATATTGCTGAAGTAGCAAGAAAAGTGCTTAAAAAAACTAAAGTGCGATCACGGACTAACCAAATGAGATAGCGTGAAGAGTAAGAGTATGGGGCATCACCACTGGGAAGTAGGTTTGAGGAGAATGGTTCAGGAGTTTGAGGCATGGGGAAGAATCTGTTCTTTAGTCTGGGCATCCAGGCATTCAAGCCCCCAGAAGGTGTAACAGAGAAATGGGAATTTCCAGGGTGGCCGATATCTATAACGAAACCTTCAGCATTCTTGATGCAACGCTTCAGATTTCTTGGTATCGTGTCACCAATCTAACCTGATCCCTTCACACCGCTGTGACTAAGGGAAGCGTCTGAGAAGCATGGGCCATGAAACAGACTGTGTGGAAGGAAGTGCTGAGCCTGTGATGGACTTGGGCTGTGCTCACCGCTCGCTGTCTGCAGGCTCAGGCGGTCCAGAGCAAGGCGGCTGTCGTACCGGGCTGAGATGCCAGGCAGAATATTGCACATCCATATAAAAGTATGAGAGATTTGGCGTGGACATGCCAAATCTTCCCAGATGCCCAAGGAATGTAAATATGCTCTTGTGCTTTCTCAATCACTGAAGGGATCAGCTTAGGTAGGTGATAAGGATGCCAAGAAACTTGAAGGGGTCAACCCAGTTTATAGCAGCATCATTGATGAGGACAGGGCTGTGTTCACGCCCTCACTTCCTTAAGTAAACATCTATCTCTTTTGCCTTGCTGACGCTCAGGGTTAGGATCAGCTCCTAGCAGCATGGTGCGCTGACAACAACCTGGCCCTTAACTCCAAGAAGACCAAGGAGCTCATTGTGGACTACAGGAGGTCTAGGGGCTGCACGCACACCCCCATCCATATTAACGGGACGGAGGTGGAACGTGTTTCCAGCTTCAGGTTTCTGGGGGTCAACATCTCTGATGACCTCTCTTGGACCCACAATACATCAACACTGGTCAAGAAGGCTCACCAGCGTCTCTTCTTCCTGAGGAGACTAAAGAAGGTCCATCTGTCTCCTCAGATTCTGGTGAACTTCTACCGCTGCACCATCGAGAGCATCCTTACCAACTGCATCACAGTATGGTATGGCAACTGCTCTGTCTCCGACCGGAAAGCACTGCAGAGGGTGGTGAAAACCGCCCAACGCATCACCGGTTCCTCACTCCCCTCCATTGAGTCTGTCCAAAGCAAGCGATGTCTGCGAAGGGCGCTCAGCATCGCCAAGGACTGCTCTCACCCCAGCCACAGACTGTTTACCCTCCTACCATCCGGGAGGCGCTACAGGTCCCTCCGTTGCTGAACCAGCAGGTTCAGGAACAGCTTCTTCCCTGCGGCTGTTACACTACTGAACTCTGCACCTCGGTGATTGCCAGTCCCCCCCCCCCCCCCCCTTCCGGACACTCCTTCCCCCAGAAAAATTGCACTACTTATACTGCTGTACATATATATATTTTACTGCTCATTATTCCTAAGTTCGCTCTTCTGGGTGAGATGCTAACTATATTTCGTTGTCTCTGTACTGTACACTGCACAATGACAATTCAAGATTGAATTGAATTGAATTGAAGGATGCATAAGAAGAACCTGAAACGTCACCTATTTCTTTTCTCCAGAGATGCTGCCTGATCTGCTGAGTTACTACAGCATTTTTTTTGTGTCTATCTTTAGGGTTAGGACGTTGTCCTGACACCATGATTCAACGTACTTAATCCTACGCCCTGTCTCAGCGCTGTTATTGATCCGGCTGACAACAGCAGGATCATCAGCAAACTTAAAGGTTGCAGGGCCTGTCCCACTTGGGCAGCATTTGCATGTCACGCAGGTGGCGCGCGAGGATTTTGAGAATCCCAAAATCCTGGGGCACCGCGCGCTACCGCGCATCACTGCCTACGCCATCAGGCCTCGCCACGCGCCCTACGTGTGCGTCGTGCATTGTGACGCATAAATGATATCGCGTAAATGACGCGCAAATAACGCCCAAGTGGGACAGGCCCTTGAGTTGCGCTGTACCTGAGCACACAGTGATGGGTGCGTCATATTAGCATTGTAGCAAGAGAGGCAGAGTCATCCACAAATTAGGAGCGGCACGGTGGCACAGCGGTAGAGTTGCTGCCTTTACAGCGCCAGAGACCCGGGTTCGATCCTGACTACGGGTGCTGTCTGTACGGAGTTTGTACGCTCTATCTATGACCGCATGGGTTTTCTCCGGGAGCTCCGGTTTCCTCCCACACTCCAAAGATGTACAGCTTTGTAGGTTAATTGGCTTTGGTAAAATTGTAAATTGTCCCTTGTGTGTAACATATTGCTATAGTGCTATTGTACAGGGTGATTGCTGGTCGGCGCAGACTCAGTGGGCCAAAGGGCCTGTTTCCGCATTGTCTCTCTAAAGTCTAAAGTCAACAGATCACCTGGAGTTATATCTGCTGTTTCACCCAACATTACTCCTGTCCCTTAAGGACAATTGCCCACTTTGCCCTGAAGAAGGTTTTCGACCCGAAACGTTGCCTATTTCCTTCGCTCCATAGATGCTGCCTCACCCGCTGAGTTTCTCCAGCATTTTTGTCTACCTTCGATTTTCCAGCATCTGCAGTTCCTTCTTATACGATTAGTTTTTAGTTTCAGTTTTAGAGATACAGCGTGGAAACAGGCCCTTCGGCCCACCCCGACCAGCAATCGCCCGTACACTAGTACTATCCGACACACTAAGGACAATTTTACCAAAGCCAATTAATCTACAAACCTGTACGTCTCTGGAGTGTGGGAGGAAACGGAGCACCCGGAGAAAACCCAGGCGGTCACCGGGAGATCATACACACTCCATACAGACAGCACCCGTGGTCAGGATCGAATCTGGGTCTCTGGCGCTGTAAGGCAGCAACTCTACCGTTGTGCTACTGTATAGTGCCATTGAGTTACAATATTATATTTTTAGACTAAATGAAGGAAGATCTTCTAACAAATGTAAATAACTCAAGGAGAAATATCATACTTTGCTGCACTGTCAATAGACAATAGACAATAGGTCCAGGAGTAGGCCATTCGGCCCTTCGAGCCAGCACCGCCATTCAATGTGATCATGGCTGATCATCCCCAATCAGTACCCCGTTCCTGCCTTCTCCCCATATCCCCTGACTCCGCTATTTTTAAGAGCCCTATCTAGCTCTCTCTTGAAAGCATCCAGAGAACCTGCCTCCACCGCCCTCTGAGGCAGAGAATTCCACAGACTCACCACGCTCTATCAACAAAGGTTTGTTGCAAATATAATGAGTAATGAGCAATTACAGTAATTCATCTTTCAGTGCGTTTCCCTGCCTTGCGTTTATGTTACTGTGCATTTGAATGGCTGCAATTTTTAAACCATGCAGTGTATTAATTCACCTCGCACGTCCACTATTTGTTTGGGCCGCCGTGCGTCGGCACAGGCAGAATGGGTAGTGCGTTGATGGTCATGTAAGATCTTGTCATGATTTTTGTCTGTCAACTGGGCTGCTCCCAGAGCAGGTTTCAGGGAAGGCATTTAAACTTGATCACTTCTGTAAGAGTTCAACAATAGTAGGTAAAATACACAAATCAACGTGTTTAAAAGATGATCAGGGGATGCTTCCCCTCTGGCCTTGACTCCCTGCACACAATACTCCAGGTGTGGTCTCACTAGGGCCCTGTACAACTGCAGAAGGACCTCTTTGCTCCTATACTCCTCTTGTTATGAAGGCCAACAGGCCATTAGCTTTCTTCACTGCCTGCTGCACCTGCATGCTTACTTTCAGTGACTGATGAACAAGGACCCCCAGATCTCGTTGCACCTCCCCTTTTCCTAACTTGACGCCATTATTTAATAATCTGCCTTCCTGTTCTTGCCACCAAAGTTCACTCAGAAGTATGTTAGTGTTTATTTAAATTTGCCTTTGCTTGGGCAAGGATGATATTAAGCAGTCAATGAAGCATGCAAATGTTTCACCACTCAATATTCGAGGACCACCCCATTTTAAACATTCGTATAAGCAAAATGAACAAACTTCAAAAAAGAGAGTTTCTATTAACATTAATCACTTTAGCCACACTATCTCCACCTTGCACACACCTGGTCGCTCAGCGGGTCAGTCTTTGCTTCCTTCTCAATAATATTATTTTTGGAGGGAACGAACTATGTGGCATTTCCAGTTAAAGATGGGAGAAGCCTAAGGATTTAATTCATGTTACATAATGGATGTTAATCCAACATGTTTCCAACATGAGATGATGCATGTATTCAAGAGAGAGTTAGATAGAGCTCTTAGGGATAACGGAATCAAGGGATATGGGGAGAAAGCAGGAACGGGATACTGATGAGTCATGATCATATTGATAGGCCTACTCCTGCACCTATTTTCTATGTTTCTATGTTGTTATATCTAAGATTGATTGAGTCAAGCATTCTTGGCAGATATTATGATTCTCCAAAAGGAGTGAAAATATTGGACCAGTCGTCAAAGATTATTAATATTTAATCATCATCAACAGGTTTTTATGAAGAGGACCATGAGACACAACAAGCATTCTCTATATAGATAATCATAAAAATCATGTCACTTGCACCATCAATATTGATGGTGAAAGTTTCAGAGCATATGTGAAGAATGGTTTTAATGTTATTACTGGCAATAACATCGGGCGGCATGGTGGCAAAGCGGTAGAGTTGCTGCCTTACAGCGCCAGAGACCCTGGTTTGGCCCTGATTACGGGTGCTGTCTGTAAGGAGTTTGTACGTTCTCCCCGCGACCTACGTAGGTTTCCTCCGAGATCTTCGGTTTCCTCCCACACTCCAAAGATGTACAGGTTTGTAGGTTAATTGGCTTGGTATAAATGTAAAATTGTCCCTGGTGTGTGTACGGTAGTGTTAATGTCCAGGGATCGCTGCTCGGTGCGGAGCTGAAGGGCTTGTTTCCGCACTGTATCTCTAAACTAAATAAATAGATGTTTGCTCATTCTCGATACGTATAATCATAAAGATCATATCAGTTGCACAATATTGACAGTGAAAGTTTCAGAGTGTACGCGGAGAATGTTTCTATTGTTATTGCTGACAAGTGAGTAGATGTTTCTTCAAACCACAAATTGCTGGAGGAACTCAGAGAGTCTGACAGTATCGGGGTTGGGAACGGACAGGTGACATTTTGGATCAGAACCCTTTATCTAATTGATGTTTGTTCTCCGAATTGGGAAGCATTCTTTGTGTGTGAATTCAAGTCCAATCATAAAATTTGGTTCCAATTAAGTCATCAAATCTTCAAAATGACAATAAAATACCTTTAAGGTCCTGTCCCACTATACGAGTTTACCCAAGAGCTCTCCCGAGATTAAAAAAAAATAGCCAACTCGTGGTAAGCACGTAGAATGTACGTAGCGGGTTCGTCGGAGCTCGGGGACGTCTTGTAGCGGCTCGTAACGCTAACGGCAGGTACTCGGGAAACGCGGTAAGCTCGTGAAGTTTTTTCAACATGTTGAAAAATGTCCACGAGAGCCCCGAATACCGATGAGCGGCTATTACCGTAATTCCCCTAGTTCGAATCAGGGGAAACTCGGGAGAACTCTTGAATTACCTCGTACAGTGGGACAGGCCCTTTAGTTCATTTCAAGCAAATCTTGTTCATTCTGACTTGTGCATAGAGGACTTTGATGTTTACAACTTTCTTGGCATTAAGTACTGAGAAAATTACAGCTCTGGGGATTAAGATAATATTTGACTTTGGGTTGTAAAGATTAAAGTACAAAAACCTCATAAAATTTACATATGAATCGACAGTATTTGAGAATGTTCTTAAAATGAGGATCATTTTAGGTTAGAATAACACATTGTGTCTAGTGCAAAGCCTGGTGACATTGCAGGTTGGTTGGGGTTCTTAAAGGCAAAGATTCATCTGTTGGGTGAGATTCCTCTGCTAGGTGAACCTTTAAGAAGATTAGGCTTAGTTCAATGGTATTGACCTCAAGCTGGGAAGGGTGCAGAGAAGGATGTTGCCTTTACTCGAGTGCCTGGGCAATAGAGGGAGGTTGAGCAGGCTAGGGACTCTATTCCTTGGAGCGCAGGAGGATGAGCGGTGATCTTATAGAGGTGTACAAAATCATGAGAAGATTGGATTCGATAGGTGCACAGAGATTCTTGCCCAGAGTAGGGCAATCGAGAACCAGAGGACATGGGTTTCAGGTGAGGGAGGAAAGATGTAATAGGAACCTGAGGGGTTACTTTTTCATGCAAAGGGTGGTAGGTTTATGGAATGAGCTGCCGGAGGAGGTAGTTGAGAGAAGTACTATCATAATGTTTATGAAACATTTAGACAGGTACATGAATGGGATAGGTTTAAAGGGATATGGGCCAAATGCAGGCAGGTGGGACTATTGTAGGTGGGACATGTTGGCCGGAGTGGGCAACTTGGGCCGAAGGGTCTGTTTCCACACTGTAAGACTCTATGACTATGACACTATGACCTCAACTATAGATGTCCAGATTTGTACATGATTTAATCTGAAGAAGGGTCTCGACCCGAAACGTCGCCTATTCCTTCGCTCCAGAGATGCTGCCTCACCCGCTGAGTTTCTCCAGTATTTTTGTCTACCTTCCCAGATTATGACATACAGTTTATGTTAAAAAGCCATTATTATACTGAGACAAGTGAAAGTGCAGAGAGTTACAGATGTCGCCCAAAGATAGACACAAAGTGCTGTAGTAATTCAGCAGGTCAGGCAGAGTCTCTGGAGAAAATGAATAGGTGATGTTTTCGATCGGGACCCTTTTTCGGACTGATTGGAAGCAAGAAAAGACCAGGACAAATCACACAACCTGTCGATGTGCCCCAGTCCATCATACAGACCAGACTTCCCCCGATTGACTCCATTTACACCACGCTGCCTCGGAAAACCAGTGAACGTAATCAAAGACTTGTCCCATCCCGGTCATTCCTCCTTCTTCCTGTTCCTCTCTGGCAGAAGATACAGAGAGATGAAGGTGTGCACCACCAGACTCAGGAACACCTTCTTCCCCTCTGTTATCAGATGGTCATGAAGGATAGACCTTGAACAATGGGCCGCGATGTCTGGTCCACAGGCCGTGATATCTGAGTGTAGGGGTGCAAAACTGGGAGAGGTAGATAATCTATCAATCAGAGACAAGGACATGTGCCTTCTCCTTGGTATCGGGGCCACTTTTGGTGGAAGATATTGTAGCTTAAGCTAATCTCCATGAATTACAGACCATTTCTCAAGCCTTTCTTGACGTCCTCTGAGGGAGGGCTATATGTATGTATTTACGTATGTACCCAATCTATGAACCACTGTTGTATAACGTTAGTACCTCCACCAATGTAAAGCACTTTGGCCAACGAGAGTTGTTTTTTAAATGTGCTATAGAAATAAAAGTGACTTGACTTGACTTGAATTTATCGACCCGAAACGTCGCCTATTTCCTTCGCTCCATAGATGCTGCCTCACCCGCTGAGTTTCTCCAGCATTTTTGTCCTACCTTAATTTTCCAGCATCTGCAGTTCCTTCTTAACCATTTATTAATTGAGGTTGAATTATACAATCGTAGGACACTGTCTTGATAACCCGACCTGAACTGCCTCTCATCGATCTAGACCTTTCCATAAACAAAGAGACTGAAAAAGCATAAAGTACCTCGGATGTGGTATAGTTTTCTAAGATCAAAAGATTTATTTTATTTTAAACTTCTCTCCTTTTCCAATAAACTAGTTTAGTTTAGTTTAGTTTAGTTTAGTTTAGAGATACAACGTGGAAACAGGCCTTTCGGCCCACCGAGTCCACGCCAGCCAACAATCAGCTATACACTAGTTCTACCCTACACAGTAGGGGCAATTTACAGAAGCCAATCAACCTACAAACCTGCACGTCTTTGGAGTGTGGGAGGAAACCGACGATCTCGGAGAAAACCCACACGGTCACAGGGAGAACGTAAAAACTCCGTACAGACAGCACCCGTAGTCAGGATTGAACCTGGGTCTCTGCTGGAGTAAGGCAGCAACTCTACTGCTGTGCCACCGTGTTGCCTCTGCGCTGTTTTGCTGCCTGCTCCTCCAACAACTGAAAGGCAATTAGGCAAAGACATTGCCAGAGACAGACAGACACAGCCTGCGAAAGAACAAATGGCGCAGCAGGGTGGCACAGCGGTAGAGTTGCTGCCTTACAACGCAGGAGACCTGGGGATCGATCCTTACTACAAGTGTTTATCTGTATGGAGTTTGTACGTCCTCCTGTGACCACGTGGGGTTTCTCCGGGAGCTCTGGTTTCCTCACACACTCCAAAGACGTACAGGTTTGATAGGCTGATTGGCTTGGTATAATCGTAAATTGTCCCTAGTGTGTAGGATAGCGTTAGCGTGTGGGGATCGCTGGTCGGCGCGGCCGAAGGGCCTGTTTCCGCCCTGTATTCCTAAATTAAACCAACTAAGAATATTTGGTTCCTTTACACCTGGTCCCTTCATCCAAGACAATGATAATAATGGATTGAAAATAACTGCCCCAAGCACTGTAGCCTATGACACCAGTTACAGCATGCCATCCTTTAGTTGGCCTGTTTACCCCTTCTCTTTTATATTCTGTCAGCCAGCCCTTTGTCCATGCTAGTATATTGCACCCATTGCTTGAATAGTTTCCTCCTGTATTCTTTTACGTGGCACCTGATCAAATGCCTTTTGGAAATCCAAATGCACAATTAGTTTCCTTCTGTTTGCTTTGCTTGCAATATCCTCAAAGATTTCCCTTTCATTAATCTCTGTTGACTCGGCCGCATTGTGTTACAATTTGCAAAATGTCCGTCTGCTACTTCTTTCTCAATGGATTTCAGCATTTCTGTCCCAACAGATGTCAAGCCACAGGTCCTGTAGTTTCCTGCTTTCTGCCGTTCTCCTTTCTAGAAGGGGGGCCTCATGTTTGCAGCTTCCTAACCCGCTTGCGACCCTTGCAGAATCCATGGCATTTTGGTAGATCACGATCAGTACATCCATTATCTCTGCAGCTGGTTCTACATGTTTGGATGAAGACCTCAAGTCCACCATGTCCATGCTGACCATCAACACAAATCCCCCCCCCCCCCCCCCCACCCCCCCCCCATCATCCCAGATATACACTAATCCTGCCACCTGCTGACTCAACTAGTCAACTACAGGCTAAAGCCAACAACCTGCACATCTTTGAGACTTGGATGAACCTAGAGGAAGCCCACACCATCACAGGGTGAACGTGCCGTGAAAAAAATACTTGTTCAGAGGCTCTGCCATTTCTGTATTTGTGCTTTGATCCTACCTATTCCCCTCAAGATTTAATACACCTCTATAAGATCATCCCTCTTCCTCCTGCACTCCTAAAAATTAAAGCCCCAGCCAACCTAAGGAACTAGAAGAGAGACACAAAATGCTGGAGTAACTCAGCGGGACAGGCAGCATCTCTGGAGAGAAGGAATAAGTGACATTTCAGGTCGAGACCCTTCTGAAGAAACGTCACTCAACCCGAATCGTCACCCATTCCTTCTCTCCAGAGATGCTGCCTGCCCCGCTGAGTTACTCCAGCTTTTTGTGTCTATCTTCGGTGTAAACCAGCATCTGCAGTTCCTTCCTACACACGAAGGAACTAGAACACTAGTGCTGCGACTCTTGATGGGGGTGAAGCCTGAAAGCAAAATAATAGCTGACATTGTTGAAAGACAGATGTCTGTCAGTCTGTTGACAGCTCCTGGGCTACAGGTGAGTCCGACTATACCCAGACAAAGGTGTCCAACTCAGCTTTGATGCCAATGTGCTTTGCGTAGGAAAATATTGTCACACTTCTAGTAATAGTTTGAGCGGATGGTTAAACATCCGACGTATTTTCTCGTTTTTGTCACGGGATTATGAACATAAGCAAATGTCCTCCATCCAGCAGCTGTCCAAGGCGGAGCTTTCAAACCTGCAAAAGGTCAACAATGTTTAAAAAGCTAACAGAAGAATGCAAGAGCATCTATTTAAACGTTTCATACACTAATGGTCCAATTAACCTCTTGTGAAGAGCTTTTAAAGAGCTTCTTGCTTTTTGAAGTGAATTGTCTTTCAAATTGCATGATGCATTGCTGAGATGTCATTCACGTACAAATTGTTAAAAAGAATAGTGGAACCATTGTGATATTTATTTTTTAAATTAATGGTCTGCCTCAGTCACGTGTGCTCTCTCACCATTGAAGTTAATCATAAACCACAATAGCAAAGCTCTGATTTCAACTCCAATTTGGAATTGGGCAGGCAGGAACTGCAGATGCTGGTTTACGTCAAAGAGCTGGAGTAACTCGATGGGTCAGGCAGCATCTCTGGAGAGAAGGAATGGGTGACGTATCGGGTCGAGACCCTTCTTCAGATTCGGACCGTCTGAAGAATTGTCTCGACCTGAAACGTCACCCATTCCTTCTCTCCAGAGATGCTGCCTGTCCCGCTGAGTTACTCCAGCATTTTGTGTCTTGTATCTTTGGAATTGGGCAGGTGGGGGCTGAGGACTATTAATCAACCCTTCCCCTATTCCTCAGCGCAGGGGTCCAGAGTGAGACCTACCCACCTCCCTGTCCTCAGATATCTCGAGGAACTAGTGGAAGATAGGGGTAGTGGAATATTAGACATAAGGAACTGCAAATGCTGGAGTCAGGCAACATTTCTGGAGGACATGGATAGATGATGTTTTGGGTTGGGAGCCAAGAGTGTTTTATTGTCATATGTCCCAGATAGAACAATGAAACTCTTACTTGCAGCAGCACAGCAGGACATGTAAATGTCAGAATTTGTCTGAAGACGGGTTCCAACCTGAAATGTTCCTGTCCATGTCAAGCAGTGGAATATTAGCTGTAGAATACTGAAGATACAGTATGCAATATCCGGAGGCCTTTATCGAGTTGCCGCTGTCTCAATGGGTCCCGGATCGCCGTGTAGAAGCCCAGGTCGGGGCCTCACGGGTCGGACGGAGGAGCCAAGGCCGCGCGGGTCGGAGTCCGGGTCGGTGGAGCGGCCGACGGAGCCCGTGGCTGGGTCCCGGGTCAGCACAACGGCGGCGCGGAGTGGGGCGTCGACAGCCGTGAGGCCTCGGCAGCGGTGAAGCAGCGGTGAAGCCTCACGATGATGGGGCCTCGCTTGGTGGTGAAGCAGTTGCTGGTCGATAAGAGCGTGGAGGACCACCGTGAGTAGGGGGTGAACAATGGAGGACCTGGCGTTGTGGGATCACCGTGAGGGGGGAGAAAAATGGCAGGGGGGGGGAACAAAGGACAATGAGGACCCGGCGTGGGAGAACCGCTGGGAGGGGGGGGGGGATGGGGGGAGAACAATGGAGCACCCGGTGTTGTGTTTAACAAAGAACTGCAGATGCTGGAACAATCGAAGGTAGACAAAAAATGCTGGAGAAACTCAGCAGGGGAGGCAGCATCTATGGAGAGAGGGAATAGGCGGCGTTTCGGGTCGAGACCTGGCGTGCTTTGTAACTTTGTCAGCGCAGTATGTGGCCGTTATTTGTATACTTTGGGTGTGCAAGCAAAGAATTTCACTGTGCGTGGTCACAAGTGACAATAAAGTATTCAATTCCATTCCAATATCTTCAATATTGATATTGTATTAAATATCAATATTATTCAATTAATTCACCATCTCAGTGAAAAAGTTGCCTCTCAGGTTCTTATTACATCTTGCCCCTCTCACCCTAAACTTCCGTCCTATTCTGTGTAAGGGACTCTGCATCCACCTCCTTATAATTTTGCACAACTAAATGCAGATGTTATAGGAGCAGAATTAGGCCATTCGGCCCATCAAGTCTATTCCATCATTCAATCATGGCTGTTCTAACTTTCCCTCTCAACCCCATTATCCTGCCTTCTCCCCATAATCCCTGACACCCGTACTAATCAAGAATAAGGGTCAACCTCTATAAGATCAACCCTCAGCCTCCAACGCTCCAAGGAATAAAGTCCTAGTTTGTCTAATCTCTCCCTGTAGCTCGGGCCTTTGAGTCCGGGCAACATCCTTTAAAATCTTCTCAGCACTCTTTCCAGTTTAATGACAACCTTCCTATTGCAGGAATTCACGGCCTAATTTTCTCCCGCTGGTCCAACATCGAAGGAGTTCATGGAGATGAATCATTTTCTACGCGGCTGGCAGGGGTGAAGCCAGCACTCTGCATTCATGCATTTCTATGAGTTGCAAATGAACCACCACATTTTTTGATGCACTTGTGAAGACAGTAACAAGGAGAAGATCAGAACAAATGTTCAAGTTCAAGTGAGTTTATTGTCATGTGTTCCTGATAGGACAATGAAATTCTTGCTTTGCTTCAGCACAACAGAACATAGTAGGCATTGACTACAAGGCATTCTATAAATATATACACACATGAATCAATATACTGATAAAGTGCAAATAACAGTTAGTTGGCTAATAAAGTTCAGTGTTTTGTCCGAGCCAGGTTTAATAGCCTGATGGCTGTGGGGAAGTAGCTATTCCTGAACCTGGTCGTTGTAGTCTTCAGGCTCCTGTACATTCTACCTGAAGGTAGTAGGGAGATGAGTGTGTGGCCAGGATGGTGTGGGTCCTTGATGATACTGCCAGCCTTTTTGAGGCAGCGACTGTGATAGATCCCCTCGATGGAAGGGAAGTCAGAGCCGATGATGGACTGGGCAGTGTTTACTACGTTTTGTAGTCTTTTCCTCTCCAGGGCGCTCAAGTTGCCGAACCAAGCCACGATGCAACCGGTCAGCATGCTCTCTACTGTGCACCTGTAGAAGTTAGAGAGAGTCCTCCTTGACAAACCGACTCTCCGTAATCTTCTCAGGAAGTAGAGGCGCTGATGAGCTTTCTTAATAATGGCATCAGTGTTCATAACTTCATCAGTGATAGGAGCAGAATTAGGCCATTCGGCCTATCAAGTCGGCCATTCCGCCATTCAATCATGGTTGATCTATCTCTCCCTCCTACTCCCCATAACCCCTGACACCCGTGCTAATGAAGAATCTATCCATCTCTGCCTTAAAAATATCAATTGACGGCCTCCACAGCCTCCTGTGGCAATGAACTCCATAGCTTTACCATCCTCTGACTAAAGAAATTCCTCCTCATCTTCCGAAAGGAACGTCCTTTAATTCTGAGGCTATGACCTTTCTGTTCCATTCTGGGATCATTCTGCTTCAATGAGTTTGCACTGGCAAACTGAATGGCGTGGTATTCTCCTGGCCGTGAAAGTTGTTGTCAAGAAAAAAACTACATCCAATATAATGCATCCACGGTGGAAAGCATGAAATATTAGTACACAATGAATGACTGTCTGCTGGGAAAGTGGAAAAGGATGTAAATGTAATCATCTTACTTTCATGGGAAGTATCCGGTTAATGTGAAGTCATTGTTGATAAGTAAATCCACATATCATTTCACTGCAAGTTGAAGCTGGTTATTTCACTGGCACATATTTCATTGATTCATCAGTAGAAACCTGGGTTGTACAGTATTCTATCTAATACCTGCTGCGATTTTTTTCAAGAGGGCTCAGCAAACATCTATAATAATAATTACGATTTAAAAAAAAAAGAATTGCAGGACGGTTAAAATTACCTGACATTGAAAATGAGATGAATTAAAGGGAAATACATATTCTGTTCAACATGAATGGAGAGCTGCAATTATTTCATGAAGGTAGACAAAATTGCTGGAGAAACTCAGCGGGTGAGGCAGCATCTATGGAGCGAAGGAATAGGTGACGCTTCGGGTCGAGACCCTTCTTCAGACTGATGGGGTTATTTAATGTTTAATGTTCAGGGGATGAATAGGAAACTATGAATATGCAATTAAATCGTGCAAAGATGTTAAAAGGATTGGGGGCAGTAGATAATCTTTCCACCAACAAATAGATAATTTGTCTGCAAACTTTCTTCCCTTAATGAAGGAGTGAGATTTCTTTTACCCCAGTTTTGATGAATGGTCCTAGATATTAAAAGCTAACGTTATTTTTCGTTTCCCAGATATTGCCTGGCTTGCTGAGTGTGTCCAAAATTCTCTGTTTTTTTTATTTATCAGCTTAAAGTTTGTTTGTTTTCCTGGGACACTGATCTGCAATGGGAGGTGCGACATGGATGGCTGTAGGGCAAGTAAAGAGCACGGAGGACCTTTGGAGGGACGGAGCCTCCATTCCGGGCTTGACTGGGGTTCAATGACCATGCGGCTAGATACAAGATAAAGGCAACTCCAATGTGATAGCACATGGTAGATATACAGCATAATGACCAGAAAGGGCACACTGGCTTTTCTTCAGTTCAGCTGTGAACCAAGTAAGAGTTGGTCTTGGCATTATACTCAGCACAATCATTGTGGGCCGAATGGCCTGACCCTGTGCGGTACTCCTCTATGTTCTATCTTCTATCCACCTGCAGCGGGAGGATGAAGAAACTAAAGGTGCTGGACTTTAGCAGCTGGTCTTTAAGGCAGATAGAGTCGTAATCATAGAGTCATAAAGCACGGAAACAGGTCCTTCGGTCCAACTTGTCCGTGCCTGCCAAGATACCCCATCTACAATAGTCCCATCTACCTGCATTTGGATCATATCCCACTAAACCTTTCCTATCTCTGTAGTTGTCTTTTGAATCTTGCTGTAGCAGTAACAGGAGGAATTGCCATTGTGGAAAAAAAGAGGATTTAACAAAAATCTGCTGTATCAGGGCCATGAGATCTACCAAACCCTACGGCCTACCAATGGGATTCTGACAGAGGTTCTCAAAGCTGCTGAGGTCTTCACCCATCCTCAATGCAAAGAAGTCTGAAGAAGGGTCTCGACCCGAAACGTCACCTATTCCTTTGCTCCATAGATGCTGCCTCACCCTCTGAGTTTCTCAATCATTTTTGTCTACCTTCAAAGCAAAGATGGACAGTTTCAAATATTTTGGGAGACAACAGTGTTTTGGAGATATTCAACCTATGGCTGAATCAACATAAGTTACTCTCCAGCATTTTTGTGTACCTTACTCTCCAAGGGTTGTGTTTATTCACAACAAGATTGTATGGAGAATTTCAACTGTGGGATTGAGGGAGCATTGTTGAGGGAAACAAAAAAAGTCACAAAGTGCTGGAGTAACTCAGCAGGCCAGGCAGCATCTCAGGAGGACATGGGTAGGCAAAGTTTTGTTTCGCAACCCTTCATCCGACCCAAAACTGTGAATCTGCGGAATTCTTTGCCACAGAAGGCTGTGGGGGGAAAGTCAGTGGATATCTTTAAGGCAGAGATAGATAGATTCTTGTGTTAAAGAAGGAACTGCAGATGCTGGAAAATCGAAAATCCAGCGGAATATGAGGTGCATTTCCTCCAATTTACGGTGTTACGATCTTGGAGGAAATGCACCTCATATTCCGCTTGGGCAGTCTACATCCTGGTGGCCTGAACGTTGAATTCTCCCAATTCTGCTAGCCCTGGCTGTCCCCTCCCCTTCATCAGCCATCTGGTTGTCTGCTCCCCTCCCCCAGCCCTCGGGCTCCTCCTCCACCTTTCTTTTTTTCCTTTCTTCTCCCCACCCCCTATCAGTCTGAAGAAGGGTTTCGGCTCGAAACGTTACCTATTTCCTTCGCTCCATAGATGCTGCTGCACCCGCTGAGTTTCTCCAGCATTTTTGTGTACCATAGATAGATTCTTGATTAGTACGGGTGTCCAAGGTTATGGGGAGAATGCAGGAGAATGGGGTGAGGAGGGAGAGATAGATCAGCCATGATTGAATGGCGGAGTGGACTTGATGGCCGAATAGCCTAATTCTACTCCTATCTCATAAGATCTCATGATCTTATGAAACATCGTCTATTCTTGTACAAGAAGGAACTGCAGATGCTGGAAAATCGAAGGTAGACAAAATTGCTGGAGAAACTCAGCGGGTGCGGCAGCATCTATGGAGCGAAGGAAATAGGCAACGTTTCGGGCCGAAACCCTTCTTCAGACTAATTTTTGTCTATCGTCTATTCTTGTATTCCAGAGATGCTGCCTGACCCGCTGAATTACTCCAGCATTTTGTGTCTTTTTTCGTTAGCCGACATCTGCAGTCCATTGTGCTTATATTTGGTCAACTGCATCAAGTCGTAGACAACCTCTGAATTGTCCAGAGCTAGAGTGTGATAGCTGGCAACAAAATTCACGGGTGTGATTGAACCAGAATACCCTGATCAAATATAAAAAGATGTAAGATGTGCTCATCTCTCATGGCAGCTTTTGCTTGTACATTTAGAAGCTGTTCCACGTCGATCAGGAACCTGACTGCAGAGATACGTGGATGGCTCTGAAATAAATAATACTCGGTTCACCAAAAACCTGCAGAATGTGACAAAAAGTGTCTAACTGCTGGAGATAACGAAAATAGTGCAAATCCTCCTTCGTTCGCCATCCCTTCTTCATCCACTTTCTAAGCAGCATCCTCAGAAACACAGCACTAACTTTTGACTTGAAAACCAGTGCGGTGTTAGCTGAAGTGAAATTCATTCACAGGTGTCAGGGGTTACGGGGAGAAGGCAGGAGAATGGGGTTGGGGGGGGGGGGGGGGGAGATAGATCAGCCATGATTGAATGGCGGAGTAGACTTGATGGGCCGAATGGCGGAGTAGACTTGATGGGCCGAATGACGGAGTAGACTTGATGGCGGAGTAGACTTGATGGGCCGAATGGCCTAATTCTGCTCCTATCACTTATAATAATAATAATAATAATACATTTTATTTGTGGGCGCCTTATACCAAAGTCTCAAGGACACCTTACAGAGTTTAACAAGTACGAAACATATAATCGGAGTAAAATAAATTATAAAGACATCACCAATACACAAATTAAAGACAGAATTCGATCCAAAAACACACAAAAACAAAAAAAATCAGAAACACAATGTGAAGAGAGAGCAGCGGCAGCTAAACCGTGCCAGCGTACACTCTCTCTTCCGACCGCCATCTTGGACCTTATGATGTATTTGCCACTTTCACACTCATGCTGCTGGTTCAATGTTCAAGAGGGAACTGCAGATGCTGGAGAATCGAAGGTAGACAAAATTGCTGGAGAAACTCAGCGGGTGTGGCAGCATCTATGGAGCGAAGGAAAGAGGCAACGTTTTGGGCCGAAACCCTTCTTCAGACTGATTTTGTCTACCTGCTGTTCACTAGAGCTTTCATCTGTTGCCTTTCCGTCCATTCACTGGTGTTAACCAACTCTCCTTCATGGGTTAACAATATCTTGAAGAAAAAGTGGAGAGGAACTCAGTATCAACATGTACAGTCTTTGTCCACAAACATTGCCGACGTGACCACGCACTGTCAACTTCTTTTAGGAATGTAAACATCACAGTCATTGTTTTTTCATATCAGAATGAGTTTGTACTTGTTTGAAAATAACTTGTAGGGATGGTAAAGAGAGAATGTCCGGGGCAGTTTATGTGCAGCAACTTGTGCATGTGTGTTGTTGACAAACTGGGACTGCTGCATAGAGTCTCCCCAGATTGTATTCCCAAGGGACTCTTACAATGTTGTAACATTGACTGGACACAAAGTGATGTCCAAATACTTTCTCCAACAAGTGGTTTAGAAAGTTAGTGCAGTTAATCATTAATCTTTCATTAATCCGCTTCATGCCTGCCCCGCTGAGTTACTCCAGCTTTTTGTGTCTATCTTCGTCATCTGCAGTTCCTTCCTACTCATTATTTAAGATACCATTTCAACATTCAAGCTGGTGAATTTTATTTCAAAGCTGCAATGTTGGCAAACTGGGCAGCACGGTGGCGCAGCGGTAGAGTTGCTGCCCAACAGCGCCAGAGACCCGGGTTCGATCCTGTCTACGGGTGCTGTCTGTACGGAGTTTATACGTTCTCCCCGTGACTGCGGGGGTTTTCTCCGAGATCTTCGGTTTCCTCCCACACTCCAAAGACGTACAGGTACAGGTAATTGGCTTGCTGTAACTGTAAATTGTCCCTATTGGGTGTAGGATAATGTTAATGTGTGGGGATCGCTTTTCGGCGTGGACTTGGTGGGGGCTCCAACATTAAGACCCGGAGCGGTGCCTTACATCGCCCGGAAAGGCCATAACGGCCGCGGGACTTGCCATCGCCCGCCGGGGGCTTTAACATCAGGAGAAGAATGGAACACAGGGGAGAGACGAGACTTTGCCTTCCATCACAATGAGGAAGAGATTCACTATGATGGATGTTTGTGTAAATTATGTTGGTGTGTGTCTTGGTTCTTTTCCTGTTGTATGACTGCAGAAACCAAATTTCGTTTGAACTTCATTTGAGGTTCAAATGACGATAAATAATTGTATTGTATTGTATTGAAGGGCCTGTTTCCGCGCTGTATCTCTAAAACTAAACTCAGCGGGACAGGCAGCATCTCTGGAGAGATGAATGGGTGACGTTTTGGATCTAGACCCATCTTCAGACTTTAAAATTCAAATTAGTGTAAATGTGGTAGTTCTCTCCAAGTCCTTTTTCAAGGATGAAGATTGAAATGGAGACGGTAGTGTTCTGCACTATTGAATACTGCAATAATTAGGTACTGTTTCCCTGAATCTGGAACAGGCAGAAGAGATTAGTTTATCTTGGCTTCATGTTCGCACAGACATGTAGGCCAATTGGTCTGTTCCTGTGTTGTATTGCTCAATGTACCATGAACTCTGTTCAAGTGCAAGTCTCAATTGAGGCCCCTGTCTGGTTCTCAGGTAATTGAGCACCTCACCCCATTCAACGGAAGGTTGGGACCAGACCAGTATTTATCTTTCCATTAACATCTCTCAGCCAGAACCCGATCGTTATCACATCGTCAGATGTGGGAACTTCCTTTCTCCAAGTTGCCTACAGCTAAATAGACGATCTACCATTTCGAGTTAAATGCCTTGGAGGTTTAGTGAACATTATGCACAGTGCCAGTCTGTGAGGGAGAATTTTATTATTAAGCCCACTATACAGGCAATATTGTGGACGGTGTCAGGGGTTATGGGGAGATGGGAGGAGAATGGGGTTAAGAGGGAGAGATAGATCAGCCATGATTGAATGGCAGAGTAGACTTCATGGGCCGAATGGCCTAATTCTCCTCCTATCACATGAACTTATGAATATGAAATAATAGATGAGGTGGACAGTCAGAATCTTTTTCCTTCGATGGAAAAAAAATCAAATAATAAAGAGCAGAGCTTTAAGGTGAGAGGGGAAAAGTTTAAAGGAGATATAGCCTAATTCTATCACTTATGAACTTATGACGCGACTTAGAGTTATGGGGACATACAGCATATGGGAATAGGCCCTTAGGTCCAACTCACACATGCCAACCAAGATGCCCCATCTACACTAGTCCCACCTGCCTGTGTTTGGCCCACATCCCTCTAAACCTTTCCTATCCATGTGCCTATCCAAATGTCTTTAAAATTTTCTAGAACAGGGGTGGGGAACCTGCGGCCTTCTAGGTCATTAAGTGCGGCCTTCTGAATGAATCCAAATTTTGTAGCACAAATCCTTTTATTTTTATTAATATGTTTTTGTTCGTCTTTTATTATTTTTATTTTAATCTTAAAATGAACGTATTTAAAACACCAAAGAGTAAAAGAAGATTCAACGAAATAAGCCCTCCCCGACTGACGGCCACAATTGAAACATTAGTAAGTCATGAGGGCTATTTTAACAAAATAATGTACATTCTGACAGGCACGGAACTCGCTATCAAAATATGGAGGGGACCAGGGGACCAGGGGACAGGGGGGACACCATTTTTTGGCGGCCGCGCGCGAATGCGCACATTCACACACACATGCGCGAGGCTTCGGAGGCTCAATCCAGTGCTAAATGCAGCTCAACACTGCCTGTCTCGCCGAGTTAACCTACAGCCCGGCCTGGACTGACGGGATATCAGCGCTGCTTCTCCACGCTGGCCATATTTCCCGCAAGCCCAGGCAGGTTAAGCTGGCGGGACAGGCAGAGTTGAGCTGGGTTTACCGCTGCTTCTCTGCACTGGCTGTGGGCCTGGGGGTACCGCTCCCGTCTGACTCCCGACCTCTCCGGCCACCCGTGGGAGGGGGGGGGGGCACTCGGGTGGGGACGGGACAGCGCCGGAGACCCGGCCGGGATCGATCCTGGCTGCGGATGAGGAGCAGGTCTGTGCCACGTCTCCCTCCTCCAATCACGGCGCTCTATCCTCAGTCCCACCCCCCCCCCCCCACTCCTCCCTCCTCCAATCATCGCGTTGAATCATCATGTCCTGCCCCCATTGCCTGCTGACCGACGTCTCTCTCGTCCAATCATCGCGCCCATCGATCAGCGGTCCCACCTGTCTCGCGGAAAGCGGAGATTTTAAAATCTGGATGACAAAAACTTGGGGGGGATGTCCCCCACCTCTCAAAATATGGGGGGGGGTGTGTCCCCTCTGGCCCCCCAGTTTTTCCACCCCTGCATTTTGAAGTATATCTAATTGAAGTTTCTTGGATGCGGCCTTATTAGATCACAGCTAGCTTAATGCGGCGTTAAAACGTGAAAAGGTTCCTCACCCCTGTTCTAGAAGCTGCCTCAACTGCATCCTCTGGCAGCTTGTCCCAGACCCCATCACCGTCTGTGCCACCTGCCACAATCCTCTTCTGAAATATTTCAACGGAACCAAACCTCAGTGGAACCGGCGAGGTGGCGAAGGGGTAGAGTTGCTGCCTTACAGCGCCAGGGACCCGGGTTCGATCCTGACTACGGGAGCTGCCTGTTTGGGAGTTTGTACGTTCTCCCTGTGACCTCGTGGGTTTTCTCCGGGTGCTCCGGTTTCCTTCCACACTCCAAAGACGGGCAGGTTTGTAGGTTAATTGGCTTCGGTAAATTGTTCCTTGTGTTCAGGATAGAACGAGTGTGCGGGTGATCATTGGTCGGCACGGACTCGGTGGGCCGAAGGGCACTGTTTCTCTGAAGGAAAATCTTCAGTGCTGGGGTACAACATACAGCTGCTGCTGTGTCACAGGAGACCATGAAATATTTTTTCCCAGGGGACAGCAAGAGATTTATATAGCAGCTGCCAAAATGATCAACACAATCGCTTTTGGGCAGCAGGCAGCGAATGCTAATGTTTCCACCACAGGTTAAATAGTTTCGGAAATAAATACACATGTTAAAACCTGATTCTTCCTGTGAACTTTTAAAATACTTCTTGCAAGCATTAACTAGCATAGTTGGCAGCTTTGGTGAAAAGCAGGTATTGTGTCCATAACCTTAATCGAAGATGCATAAAACCAACAGTAATGCGAGTACCATACGGGAAATGTAAAGATACGTTATCTGTATAAAGTAGATCTCTGGCTTATCGTACTTGCTTGAGTACTGAGTATCCTAAAGGTCTAACTTTATGCCGGGCTGCCAGTATTGCCTTGAAGATCTACCCAAGGACTATTAAAGTTAACATAAAACCTTTCTATGCCTCATTGTCGATGGTTGAAAGGGTCAAGAGCTTCAAATTCCTGGGCGTGCACATCTCTGAAGATCTTTCCTGGTCCGAGAACACTGATGCAATTATCAAGAAAGCACATCAGCGCCTCTACTTCCTGAGAAGATTACGGCGAGTCGGTTTGTCAAGGAGGACTCTCTCTAACTTCCACAGATGCACAGTAGAGAGCATGCTGACCGGTTGCATCGTGGCTTGGTTCGGCAACTTGAGCGCCCTGGAGAGGAAAAGACTACAAAAAGTAGTAAATACTGCCCAGTCCATCATCGGCTCTGACCTTCCTTCCATCGAGGGGGTTTATTGCAGTTGCTGCCTCAAAAAGGCTGTCAGTATCATCAAAGACCCACACCATCCTGGCCACACACTCATCTCCCTGCTACCTTCACGTAGAAGGTACAGGAGCCTGAAGACTGCAATGACCAGGTTCAGGAATAGCTACTTCCCCACAGCCATCAGGCTATTAAACTTGGCTCGGACAAAACTCTGAACATTAATAGCCCATTATCTGTTATTTTCACTTTATCAGTTTATTTATTCATGTGTGTATATATTTATATAATGGTATATGGACACACTGATCTGTTTTGTAGTCATGCCTACTATATTCTGTTGTGCTGAAGCAAAGCAAGAATTTAATTGTCCTATCAGGGACACATGACAATAAACTCACGAACTTGAAGTTGTCACCTTCCCCTAGCTAACAATGATCTACATTATCCTTGAGCCTAGTCCCCTTTGATCTCCTGTTTTCACACCTTACCCTTCCATATCTCTGTGTCTCCCTCTCCCCGACTCTCAGTCTGAAGAAGGAACTCGACCCGAAACGTCACCCATTCCTTCTCTCCAGAGATGCTGCCTGTCCCGCTGAGTTACTCCAGCATTGCGTATTTATCTTCGGGGTAAACCAGCATCTGCAGTTCCTTCCTACACAATAAAATATAACTGGGTGAGAGATAAAACAGGCTATGGTTTATTACAGCCTATTATGCAGCACTCCTAAAAGATGCATTTTCACACCTTGAGCTTTGCGGGCTTGATAGGATGTGTCTGAGAAAGCAGTTTGCCTTTGGCAGGCAGTGGCAAAATGATCCAGTTCACTGGAAATTACAAGCCTGCAGATGCTGAAAACCTGAAATAAACCCCCCCCAGAAAATGCTGTAATTACTCAGTAGGTCAGGCAGCATCAATTTGTCAAGCACTAGCATTCTAAACCAGCCTCAGAGATGGACACAAAATGCTGTAGTAACACAGCAGGTCAGGCAGCATCTCTGGAGAACATGGATAGGTGACGGAACATGGATATGCCAGGACCCTGCTACCCGACCCAACTGATTTACTCCAGCATTTTGTGTTTGTCTTTGGTATAAACTAACAAGTTCAGTTCCTTTTGATTCAACCATTTTCAGGGTACTGTACCAAGAAATAATCAGCATGTTTTCTGATTAGCAACAAGGAACTGCAAGGGGAAGGGTTGCTAGTAATTGAAAAATTTAAGAATTCAATGTTCACACTGTTGGTTTGGAAGCGTAATAGGAGATGCTCATTCCATAAACCATAGGAGCAGAGATAGGCCATGTACAGTAGCCCATCAAGTCTACTCCACCATCACAAAGGCAAGCTTGAGCAACAGATGCATGAGATGGAGGAGAATCAGGGAATACAATATACCACGGTAAAACATAAATTCATGTCCTTGGAGCAGAATTAGGCCATTCAGTCCATCGAGTCCATGCCGCCATTCAATCATGGCTGATCTAAAGGTTATGGGGAGAAGGCAGGGGAATGGGGTTGAGAGGGAGAGATAGATCAGCCATGATTGAATTGCAGAGTAGACTCGATGGGCTGAATGCCTAATTCTGCTCCAAGGACATGAATTTATGTTTTACCGTGGTATATTGTATTCCCTGATTCTCCGCCATCTCACGCATCTTGCCTTTGTGACCTGTAGCAGTGCCCAGCACAGTGCTAGACTTCCACAGACAGCCCTCCCTAAACAAGACCCTGGAGATACCTGACCCTCGAACAAGACTGTGACTGCTGAACTCTGTCGAAGCCACACTGCCTTGGGAGCCTCCTGCATCCTTCTCTGTATTTTTACAGAAAAGCTCTATTTGAGCTTCTTACGCACAGAGATAGATTTAAATATCCTGCGAAAGCCATATCACAATAAAAATCAGGAAAGTCCCAGGAAATCTAAAACAACCTTTCAATTTACATACATGGTTAATGGTTAAATATTTTGTAACTCACTCGATAACTGGATTTGCATATTAAGTTATCTCTCTTGTACATTATCAGTAGTGAGAAATCTTTCAATTATTTAAGAAGGAACTGCAGATGCTGGAAAAATCGAAGGTAGACAAAAATGCTGGAGAAACTCAGCGGGTAAGGCAGCATCTATGATGCTGCCTCACCCGCTGAGTTTCTCCAGCATTTTTGTCAATCTTTCAATTATCGTGCTTTATCCCTCGTGATATAAATTGACTTGGAATCCATCCCTCGAAGTCTTTCCCTTTATTCGAGAACTTGATACCCAGTCTCAAGTTACCTATTATATTCCCCTGTTTGAAGTCTGAAGAAGGGTCTCGACCCGAAACGTCGCCTATTTCCTTCGCTCCATAGATGCTGCCTCACCCGCTGAGTTTCTCCAGCATTTTTGTCTACCTTCGATTTTGCCAGCATCTGCAGTTCCTTCTTAAATGTTATATTCCCCTCGACATTTTCACTGATAAAGCTTCCTATGTCACTTCTTCTCCTGTCCCTTCACTTATTCTTGGGCGGTCCTCCAGGTGAACCAAGGTCTTGCTTCCACCCTGGTTGAGTTAAGGCCATTGTGGGGCCCATTGGGTGTTCCACAGAGAACGCAGGAGATGGTTGAAGGGGCAATAGACAATAGACAATAGGTGCAGGAGTAGGCCATTTGGCCCTTCGAGCCAGCACCGCCATTCAATGTGATCATGGCTGACCATCCCCAATCAGTACCCCGTTCCTGCCTTCTCCCCATATCCCCTGACTCTGCTATTTTTAAGAGCCCTATCTAGCTCTCTCTTGAAAGCATCCAGAGAACCTGCCTCCACCGCCCTCAGAGGCAGAGAATGGGGTGGTGAACTTCATGCACTGCTTACGCTTCTGATGCACGGACTCAGGCTCAGGCATTTCTATGAGTCAATGATATATTGTATTGTATTTTTTCCAAGAGGGAGGCGTTGAGAACAGCCTTGTACCTTTTCCTCTTGGTAATACCTTCCCATGAGAAAGCACAGATTTGACAGATGGTTGCAGGAGACACCAAGATCTTCATATTGATATCTCTCCTCTGCTCGTTCAGTCCAGATGAAGAGTCCCAACACAAAATATGAACTGTCATATCTTCATAAGTGATAGGAGCAGAATGAGACCATTCAGCCCATCAAGACTACTCTGCCATTCAATCATAGCTGATCTATCTTTCCCTTTTAATCCCATTCTTCTGCCTTCTCCCCATAACACCGATACCTGTATTAACCATTTCCCTTCACGGATGCTTCTCAACACGCTAAGTTCCTCTTGCAGATTGTTGTTGATCCATATTCCCAAATACACACGAATGAATGAATGAATAAGTTTATTGGCCAAGTATTCACATACAAGGAATTTGCCTTGGTGCTCCGCCCACAAGTGACATTACGACATACAGTAAACAATTAAGAATAAAACATAAAACATTTAAAACATTAATAATAAAACATTCTAGTTTAAACATGAAATAAAATACCAGAGCATAAGGAGGCTACCTTTCAGCCAATTATTTACCATTTGGAAAATCTAAACTTGACTATTAAAATCACGTTGAAATGTGTTGTGTGATTATCATCCCATTCTCTCCCTTCTGAGGGAATGTGGAGCTACACAACTATTCCTTTTTAATTGCACTCTTGCCATTTGCTTGTGGAGGACGGGAACACCCAGAGAAAACCCACACACTCACAGGAAGGACGTGCAAACTCCACACAGACAGCGCCCAGGGTCAGCGTTGAATCTGGGTCACTGCAGCAGAGTCAGTGGCTCAACGGACAACACCATTGTGGACTCTGAACAGGTACAACTAATCCCCCCCGGAGCTGTACAATTTCAGAGAACAATTAAGAATCACAATGTTTCAGGAAGACAGATTTCTTGCATCAGTGAAGCAGATGAATCTTTATAACAATCCAAACAGCCACTCAGAAACCAATGTTGTAAATTCCAGATTAATTTAATTGCCTTTATTTAATTTCCAAGACTACTTCCCTGCGATTCCCACTAACACTTTAACGTTTGGTCAATTCTGTTATTAATACGAAGACTGGTCGGGTGGCCTGCGGCCATTTGTAGGACAGGCCTGGTTCACCACTGCGGAGACGGCCCCAGTGGGCCGCAGCCTACAGGGGGAAGCTCGGAAGCACTGAAGACCGAAGAGTGGAGGGGGAGGGAACAGCTGGCGACAACGGACGAGATGAGTGGGCCGGTAGGGGAGTGACCAGGGTATTGCCTCCAGCGCCTTCAAGGTCGGCTGCAGGAGGCGTCCCCGGGACACAGAGGGGGTCAGGCGAGGAGAGGGATGTCG
Source organism: Malacoraja senta (assembly GCA_038087875.1). Lineage (NCBI taxonomy): Eukaryota > Metazoa > Chordata > Chondrichthyes > Rajiformes > Rajidae > Malacoraja > Malacoraja senta. The sequence goes on from CM075988.1 coordinate 23,256,895, forward strand.
GGTCGTGGGCCTGCAGCCACCTGGGGCTCACCTGGATCGGGATGCTCTGGTACTCCCAGCACGAGGACTGGACTTTGTTCTTTCAGAAGGCTTTCTACAAGGTCCCACATAAGAGATTAGTATGCAAACTTAAAGCACACGGTATTGGGGATTCAGTATTGATGTGGATAGAGAACTGGCTGGCTGACAGGAAGAAAAGAGTAGGAGTAAACGGGTCCTTTTCAGAATGGCAGGCAGTGACTAGTGGGGTACCGCAAGGCTCAGTGCTGGGACCCCAGCTATTTACAATATATATTAATGATTTGGACGAGGGAATTGAATGCAACATCTCCAAGTTTGCGGATGACACATAGCTGGGGGGCAGTGTTAGCTGTGAGGAGGATGCTAGGAGGCTGCAAGGTGACTTGGATAGGCTGGGTGAGTGGGCAAATGCATGGCAGATGCAGTATAATGTGGATAAATGTGAGGTTATCCACTTTGTTGGCAAAAACAGGAAAGTAGACTATTATCTGAATGGTGGCCGATTAGAAAAAGGGGAGATGCAACGAGACCTGGGTGTCATGGTACACCAGTCATTGAAAGTAGGCATGCAGGTGCAGCAGGCAGTGAAGAAAGCGAATGGTATGTTAGCATTCATAGCAAAAGGATTTGAGTATAGGAGCAGGGAGGTTCTACTGCAGTTGTACAGGGTCTTGGTGAGACCACACCTGGAGTATTGCGTACAGTTTTGGTCTCCTAATCTGAGGAAGGACATTCTTGCCATAGAGAGAGTACAGAGAAGGTTCACCAGACTGATTCCTGGGATGTCAGGACTTTCATATGTAGAAAGACTGGATAGACTCGGCTTGTACTCGCTAGAATTTAGAAGATTGAGGGGGGATCCTATAGAAACTTACAAAATTCTTAAGGGGTTGGACAGGCTAGATGCAGGAAGATTGTTCCCGATGTTGGGGAAGTCCAGAACAAGGGGTTACAGTTTAAGGATAAAGGGGAAATTTTTTAGGACTGAGATGAGAAAAACATTTTTCACACAGAGAGTGGTGAATCTCTGGAATTCTCTGGCACAGAATGTAGTTGAAGCCAGTTCATTGGCTACATCTAAGAGGGAGTTAGATGTGGCCCTTGTGGCTAAAGGGATCAGGGGGTATGGAGAGAAGGCAGGTACAGGATACTGAGTTGGATGATCAGCCAATGATCATATTGAATGGTGGTGCAGGCTCTAGGGCCGAATGGCGTACTTCTGCACTTATTTTCTATGTTTCTATGTTTCTATGACAACAACTCTTGTGCTACCAAAGCTTTCGGGGTGGTTTTCACACACACAAAAGTGACAACATGGAGACACAGGCCACTCGGCCCACCAAGTCCATGTTGACCAGCGATCACCCATTCATACTAATTCTATTCCTTATTCTAATTCCTCCCACATCCGCTCCCCACATACTGGGGGCAATTTCCGGAGGCCAATTAATCTACAAACCCGCACGTCTTTGGGATTTGGGAGGAAACCGGAGCGCCCGGAGAAAACCCGCGCGGTCAGAGAAACAGCGCGCAAACTCCACTCAGACACCACCGGGTGGCGCCAGCAATGCTGCCTCGCCAACAGTCTTCTCTGTTGTTTCTTTAGTATGTGCTAAATGTATGTTTTTAGTGTTCTTCAGCTTGTTTTATGTGGGGGGTGGTGGGGGGTGGTGGGGGTTGGAGGAGAAACTTTTTTTTTTAATCTCTTACCTCGACGGAGATGCGATTTTATTTCCGTATCGTATCTCTGTCCGCACTGCGGCCTAACATCGTGGGGCTGGAGGGCCGACTTCGGGAGCTCCAACCACGAGAGCCCGCCGGACTTAACATCGCGGAGCTCCCGATCCCTGGTTAGAGATCGACTTCGGAGGCTCAAAGTCACGGGATCTTCGACGTCCCCGAAGCGGGGGCTTTGACCGCCGGCTGCGGGAGCTTCGATTGCCCCGACAGATGGTTCGACTGCTCCCACCGCGGGAGAAAAGTGAGGGAAGAAGATTAGACTTTATTGCCTTCCATCACAGTGAGGAAGGTGGGGAATCCGATGTGGTGGATGTTTATGTTAACTTTTATGTAGTTGTGTGTCTGTGTATGGCTGTATGGTAATGCGAATATCACTGTACCTTAATTGGTACACGTGACAATAAAAGACCGTGAAACCTTTGAAACCCGAGGTCGGGTTCGAAACTGGGTCTCTGGCGCGGTGAGGCAGCAGCACTACCAGCTGCACCACTACAGTACTTTAACATTTGTATGTTGTCATTAAGGATCAGGCAACAACAGAGGGGAACAAAGCAATCTCTTCACCATTTAAAATTCACAGCAATTCTGACAACAAACACTGGCACATCTGATCAACTGTGGCAGGACTTTGAAGGTTATCCAAAGAAGATTGGCACATGGAGCAGCGGTAGAGTTGCTGCCTTACAACGCCAGAGACCTGGGTTCGATCCCGACTATGGGTGCTGTCTGTACAGAGTTTATACATTCTCCATGACCCATGTGGGTTTTCTCCGGATACCTCCCACACTCTAAAGATGTACAGTTTTGTAGGTTAATTGGCTTTGGTAAAATGGTAAATTGTCCCTAGTGTGTGTAGAGGGTAGTGTTAATGCATTGGGATCGCTGGTTGGTGCGGACTCGATGGGCCGAAAGGCCCGTTTCCACGCTGTAACTAAACTAGACAATCGGCTCAGCACTGACACCATCAGCTGTGACAATACCCCATTCTCTCAGAGCCTGCTCTCATCCCTAACACTGGCTGGCAGACCTGGAGAGGCCAGTCCCCGGCATCAGTGGCCACTGATCAGGGGCGTGGAGGGAGGGGAGAGGAGAGGAGGGGAGGAGGGGAGGGGAGGGGAGAGAGGGGAGGAAGGGGAGGGGAGGGGAGAGGAGAGGAGGGAGGGGATGGGAGGGCAGGAGAGGGGGGGGGGGAGAGGAGGGAGAGGAGGAGGGAGAGGAGAGGAGGGGAGGGGAGGAGGAGAGGGGAGAGGAGGGAGGGGATGGGAGGGGAGGGGGGAGGGGGAGGGGAGAGGAGAGGGAGAGGGGAGAGGAGGGAGGGGATGGGAGGGGAGGAGAGGGGAGAGGAGGGAGAGGAGAGGAGGGGAGGGGAGGAGAGGGGAGAGGGGAGAGGGGAGGGGAGAGGAGAGGAAAGGAGGGGAGGGGAGGGGCAGGGAGGGGAGGGGGAGGGGAGGGGAGGGGAGGGGAGGGGAGGGGAGGGGAGGGGAGGGGAGGGGAGAAGAGAGGAGAGGAAGGGAGGGGAGGTAGGGAAGGAGGGAAGGGGAGAGGGGAGGGAGGGGAGGGGAGGGGAGGGAGGGAAGGAGGAAAGAGGAGAGGGGAGGGGAGGGAGGGAAGGGGTAAAGGGGGGAGAGGGGGGTACTTATTCCTTTGATTCTTACCATCATCATGTGGGTGTTGTAGTACACAAAACGCATCAACTTACTTTCTTACGCTAGCTAAGTTGCAAAAATAACAAATTGATGCTGGCTGGGGAACTTGTTTCAATAATGTTGGTTAATAGATAAATATTTCCCAGGGCTGCCTATACTCCTTCTTACAATGCCATAACTTACCAACCCTTGCATGAGGGTTTGGTGAAGTTAAACCAATATACAGTTGGGCACCAAGTTGGACCTGGTCCAATGTCCAGTGTGAGATTCTGCCCACGGCCAACAGAAAAGAAATGGGTCTTTCCTCAAACGAATATTCTACCTTCGATTTTACCAGCATCTGCAGTACTTTCTTAAACATTATTTAATATCAGTTGTATGCCTGTGGCATTTGTTGCAGAGAATTCAGCTGCAAAAACAGTCTGGTCACCTGGGGCAAATAAGTAAAGTGCTCTAACTTACATCTTGTCATCTCAGCAGGACAAATGTGTCATTCCTCTTTGAGGATCATTGCTTAAAAGGGTTGTAGAGGATAGTGCACTGCCACTCATCATTAATTGCAGCTTAAGTATGAAGTATGAGATGAAAATCAAAGTCATGGGAGGAAGGCACTTAGCAGAGAAGTATAAACCAGGTAGATACCATCTGTTGTTGGGAAGACGCTGACATCTGTAATCAAGGAATAAAAAACTTCCATAGTTATTTACAAAGCTTGTGTAAGAAAGAACTGCAGATGCCGGTTTAAATCGAAGATAGACACAAAATGCTGGAGTAACTCAGCGGGACAGGCAGCATCTCTGGAGAGAAGGAATGGGTGACGTTTCGGATCGAGTCTCGTAAGTCTGAAGAAGTGTCCCGACCCCTAAACGTCACCCATTCCTTCTCTCCAGAGTCTCTTGCCCAGAGTAGGTGAATCGAGGACCAAACATAGGTTTAAGGTGAAGGGGAAAAGAGTTAATAGGAATCTTAGGGGTAACTTTTTCACACAAAGGGTGGTGGGTGTATGGAATGAGCTGCCAGTGGAGGTAGTTGAGGCAGGGACTATCCCAACGTTTAAGAAACAGTTAGACAGGTGCATGGATAGGACAGGTTTGGAGGGATATGGGCCAAATGCGGGCAGGTGGGACAAGAGTAGCTGGGACCTATTGTCTGGTTTGGGCAAGTTGGGCTGAAGGGCCTGTTTCCACGCTGTAATGCTATGACTTTATCAGCCACTGAGATATTGAATAGTGGGGCAGGCTCAGGAGAGGCCAAATGGGCTATTCTTGTTTTCTTACATCTAATCCTGTGGGTAAACGTTTTGAATGTTACTTGAGTCTGAAGGATATGCTGCAACCTTCTGTAAAATGGATTCTAAAACCAAATTCTAAATTGTACATTTGTTGGAACAGATTTGCCATTTACAGGAATGAGTTCATTCATTTACGGAAGTGGGAATCCCAGGTGTGTGTGTGTGTGTGGAGGTTCAGCTTGATGATGTTACCACACTAGTGGAGTGCCAGCGACAAGCAGCAGTGATGAAACACCAAAACTGTGCCACAGAGACTAGAGTCATTGAGTTACACAGCATGGAGACAGGCCCTTCTGCCCATCCCGTCCGTAACCACCAAGGTGCCTACGACCATGTTCCTGGTCCCATTGCCTGCATCTGACCCACATCGCTCTGACCCTTTCCTAGTCGTATACCTGTCCAAATGTCCGTTAAATGTTGCAACTGAATGACCGAGACACTGCATTTAGAAAAAATAAGGCTTGTTTTGTCTGACAAATCAGACCAATTTCCCAAAATATGGTCTCCTTTCATTGAATTTCTTCAACACAAATTCAACACAAATTCAAAACCGAGCAAGGGTCGGGTGAGCGGGCGTAGGGAAGGGTAGTGGGGATATACCCTTGTCGGGGTATGTGTGTGGGGGGGTGGGGGTGGGGGTGGGGGGGGGGGGAACTTTAAAATCTTTCCCTGCACGGGAGACCCGACCTTTTCTTAGTCGGGTCTCCGTTGTCGTTGGGGCTGGGCAACGTGGAGCGGCCTCCAGCAGGAGCGACCTGGGGCTCCAGGCGGACTACTCACCGTCGCGGGGCTGGCCGAGTCCGGAGCGGGTGGAGCTGTGGTGGAGACAATCGCTGCTGCGACCCGACCCCCGGAGATTCGGAGGCTACAACCGCGGGTCTGGCGGACGGCAACACCGTAAGCCCGCGGGTCCCCTGGTGGGAGACCGCTTTTCGGGGCTTCCACAGCGGCGACTTCTCCCGCCCGAGTTGCGGGGTTGAAGCGCACCTGGAGCGGGGCTTTATCCCCCCGTGCGGCTTGGAATGGCCACCGGACTTTGCGGGCGCGCGCCGGGGCTCTAACACCAAGACCCGGTGCGCCACCCTGCATTAACCGGCGTGGCTTTAATGGCCGCGGGATAATCACCATCGCCCGCCGGGGGCTTTGACTTTGACTCTGACATCGGGGGGGGGGAGTGCAGTGGAGAGATACGTGTTTTTGCCTTCCATCACAGCGCTGTGATGGATGTATGTGTAAATTGTGTTGTGTCTCGGGTCTTCTTCGTTTTGTAATGTATGGCTGCAGAAACGACATTTCGTTTGGACCTCAAGGGGTCCAAATGACAAATTTGTCCAAAAAGACAAATAAATTGAATTGAATTGAAATTGAATTGAATATATCTCCGCTTTTTTTCCACTTCTCCGTTAGTTCAGGGGTTTTTCTTTTTTCTTTTTCATATCTTTTTTGAAATTCTTTCTTTTCTTTTTCCTTTCTTCTTCCTTTCCCTTCTTTCCTTATTTTCTTTTTTCCCGATTTACTTATGAGTGTTATTACTTATTACCTATTATAAAATGTTAAAACTGAAGCTGTACGAACATTTTATAATTGTTATGTCGATTACTTTCTCCTTGTACAATTGCTTCTAATAAAATAAATATATATATTTTTTAAATAAAAAATAAAAATGTTGCAACTGTTACCTGCCTCTACCTCGACCACCTTTCCACATACCCACCATCATCCATGTGAAGAAGTTGGCCTTCAAATCCCTGTGAAATCTTGCCCCTCTCACTATGTTTTAGACTTCCCCATGCTGGGAAAAACAATGTGCCTGTCCAGCTTGTCTGGACCCCTCGTGATTTTATAAACTTTCCACAAAGTCACTCTCAGCCACCTTTGTTCCGGGGAAAACAGTCCCAGTCTACCCTGTCCCTCCTTATAACTCAAGCCAGTAACATACTTGTGAATCTTTTCTGCACCTTCTCTAGCTTAGTCAGAGTCTTAGAGCACAGAAACAGCCCCTTCGACCCTACTCATCCATGCTGACCAGAATACACTTGAAATTTAAGCTCCTCACATTTCTAGTCATCAATCTTAGCTCGTCACATTTCCCTGTGTTTGACTCATTTCCCGATAAACCGATACATGTATCTGTCCAAGTGTCCATTAAGTACTGTCATTGTATCTGCCTCAACCACCTCCTCTGGCAAGGTAGACAAAAGTGCTGGAGAAACTCAGCGGGTGCAGCAGCATCTACAGAGCGAATGAAATGGGCAAACGTTGCCTATTTGCTTTTGCTCCATAGATGCTGCTGCACCCACTGAGTTTCTCCAGCACTTTTGACTACCTTTGATTTTCCAGCATCTGCAGTTCCTTCTTAAATACCTCCTCTGGCAACTTGTTCCATGCACCTACCAACCTCTGAGCGAAAAAGATTCATTTTACAGAGGCCAATTAACCTGCAAACCCACTCATCGTTGGGATGTGGGATGAAACTGATGCACTCGGAGGAAACCCACACAGTCACAGAGAGAACATGCAAACTCCACACAGATAGCAGCCGAGGTCAGGATCGAACCTGGGTCTCTAGTGAGCTGCTCCACCAGCTGTGCCACGGTGCTGCCTGTCATCCACTTTCTTTTCTATCTTTCTTTTGCTGCCTTCTATATTTTCCTCTTTATCTCTCAGCTTGAACATTTAAAAAAAAACATAATGTTAGGGTGGCACGGTGGCGCAGCGGTAGAGTTGCTGCCATACAGCGCCAGAGGCCAGGGTTCGATCCTGACTACGGGTGCTGTCTGTACGGAGTTTGTACTTTCTCCCTGTGACCTGCGTGGGTTTTCTCCGGGTGCACCGGTTTACTCACCCGCTCCAAAGAAGTACAGGTTTGTAGGTTAATGGCTTGGTAAAATTGTAAATTGTTGCCAGTGTGTACAGGACAGTGTTATTGTGTGGGGATCGTTGTTCGGCGCGGACTCGGTGGGCCTGTTTCCGTGCTGTATCTCTAAACTAAACTAAGTCTGAAGAAGGGTTTCGGCCCGAAACGTTGCCTATTTCCTTCGCTCCATAGCTGCTGCTGCACCCGCTAAGTTTCTCCAGCATTTTTGTGTACCATGGATAATCACTAGGCAATCTGTCCTTTGTTATGTGGTAATGAGATGATTATTAGTTGGAGAGAATTTCACTTTCTCCTCTTTGAATGGTGCCTGGAGTCACTTAAATCTACTTGAAATAGTGACTGGTGTTTTCATTTGCTGTCTCTCTGCACTGACTCAAATAGTCGAACTAAGTTCTCAGCAGTGAACCCGCAGTCTCGTGACTCTGGAGTTGAGACATCGTTACCATAACGCTGCCAATACCGGAGGGCACAAATTATCCGAAGACTGGATAGACAAGGACAAAGTCCCCTGAAGCAAAGGAGGCTGAGGGGCGACCTCATAGTGTTTGAGCAATTGTTCAACAAGTACTCCCGCGTATATAATAACACTTTTACATTAATGAGAAAAATCCATAGGAATTTCATGGAACATTATGAGGACTTATTTAAAACGTATTTTAAAAGCAGTCCTTTAAAAGCAGATGGGGAAGGCAAAAAAACTTATACTTAAATTTTGGAAAAATACCAACGCTTAAAATGTGGATTTCAAACATGTTGGACACCGCACATCTTGAAGAAATGCGAATCCTCCTAACAGACAAAACAGACCAATTCTTAACAAGTTGGTCTCCATTTATCGACTTCTTGGAAGCATATGGTGCAACAAAATCGTAGAAACCAACTGTTTCAGGACTGGGTGAAGGATGGTCAAAAGATTATCGGCTCCCCTCTCCTCACCTTGAAGGACCTACACAGTTCCCACTGTCTGAAAAAATCCAAGAAGATCATAAAGGACACACTCCACCCTGGTCACTCCCTGTTTGTACTGCTGCCGTCAGGCAGACGGTACAGATCAATGAGGACAAGGACAAACAGACTCAAAAACAGTTTTTATCCCACAGCTATAAATACACTAAATGTAGCCACCAAATGAGTACAGGTGCGCTACACACCAAAGGGACTGGGAAATCGACAGAAGAATGTGTTTTTTTTCATGTTATTTATTTGAGTTGTTTATCTTAGACTTTTGCTCTTAGAAAATGTATGCACTGACTGGTTGGCATTTCTAATTTCGTTGTACATGTTTACATGTTATAATGACAATAAAGTATTCATTCATTCATTCATTCATTCATTCATTCATTCATAAATAACTATCTCCTATAATCTACTCTCTACTCCCTCTCTTTCTCTCTCTTTTTTTTTACTCCCCCTCTTTCCCCCCTTTTCCTTTTCACACACCAATACATCACACGTTTTTCTAATTTTTTATTACCTATTCTCACTTTCTCTCTTTTAATATTAAAGGAAAAAAAATATGAAGCTGTACACGAAATTTAACATGCCAATATATATATTAGGCACCTTGGTGCCACATTACTGTACTTACTTCTAATAAAATTAAAATATTAAAAAAAAATTTTTTTTTAAGCAGATGGGGATTATACGCATTAATCTTAAACACATTAAGGGCGGCACGGTGGTGCAGCGGCAGTGCGACTGCTTTGCACGGAAACAGGCCTTCATGTCAGAACCCTTCTTCACTTTGCTTCATGTTCAGCACGGACAACCGTGGGCCAAAGAGACTCTGAAGAGTCTCGACCCAAAACGTCACCCATTCCTTCTCTCCAGAGATGCTGCCTGTCCCGCTGAGTTAATCCAGCATTTTTGTATCTTTCTTCGGTTTAAACCAGCATCTGCAGTTCCTTCTTGCAATAACCTACTATCTACCTCATTGGAAACCCTCGGGTTATCTGTGATCGGACTTTACGGGATCTTGTCTTGCACTAAACGTTATGCATGTTATCCCCTTATAAGAGAAGTCTGTGGAATTCTCTGCCTCAGAGGGCGGTGGAGGCCGGTTCTCTGGATGCTTTCAAGAGAGAGCTAGATAGGGCTCTTAAAAATAGCAGAGTCAGGGGATATGGGGAGAAGGCAGGAATGGGGTACTGATTGGGGATGATCAGCCATGATCACATTGAATGGCGGTGCTGGCTCGAAGGGCCAAATGGCCTACTCCGGCACCTATTGCCTATTGTCTATTGTCATAATGTATCTACACACTGTGGGTGGCTCGATTGTAATCATGTGTTGTTTTTTCCGCTGACTTGTTAGCAGGCAACAAAGCTTTTCACTCTACCTTGGTAAACGTGACAATAAACTAAACTCAACTCCACACAAGACGATAGCTCATTTGCTTCTCTATAGTTTAGGTTACCTTTGAGTTCTCCGGTTGCCTATAGAACAACTTTTGTAGCTATCTGCGGGAGTTTGTGCAGAGGAGATTCTGCTGATTTCAGCTGGCAAGATACATGATGCCAAAAATCACAGCGCCGGAGACCCGGGTTCGATCCTGACTACGGGTGCTGTCTGTGCAGAGTTTGTACGCTCTCCCCGCGAACTGCGTGGGTTTTCTCCGAGATCGGTTTCCTCCCACACTCCAAAGACGTGCAGGTTTGTAGGTTAATTACAAGGCTTGGTAAATGTTTTTTAAAAACTTGTCCCTGGTGTGTGTAGGATAGTGTTAGTGTGCGGGGATCGCTGGTCGGCGCGGACCCGGTGGGCCGAAGGGCCTGTTTCCGCGCTGTATCTCTATACTAAACTAAGCTAAATCAGTCTGAAGAAGGGTCGCGACCCGAAATGTCGCCTATTCCTTCTCTCCTAGATGCTGCCTCACCCGCTGAGTTTCTCCAGCATTTCTTTGTCCACTTTAAACTAAACTAAACATCCTTCTGATGACTCAGGCGAAGGAGTTTCACTGACGGAGAAACAAGCCCAACTCTGGTAAGGTTCCATGTTTGGTGCCTGACAAATGTTCTTTTATTGTTTGAACAACGTGGCATTATGTAAAACAAACATAAGTAATTCACATTCTCCCAGAGATTTTGACTCAATTATGCGGTTTAGTACAATTGACTGGTAATTAGAAAGAGAATACCAAACGATGATGTGAAATTACACTGCAAGGAATTAGTCACCTGGCAGGTTGGCAAAGGGATGTATTTAGCTGACAAATTAGCTCTTTCTTTGATGCCCATCATTAAAAAAAAGTGACTAGTCCTTTATGTGTCATTCACCTTATGGTGCATTCATTGCTTAGTCAATGGTAGCACCTTTTAAGAAAAACAACTTATTTAACATATTTATTTCAATTGAATATCCAATTCAATGTAGATTAATTGGCTTCTGTAAAAATTGTAATTTCCCTTGTGTGTAGTAGGATAGTGTATGTGTGATCATTGGTCGGTGCGGACTCGGTGGGCCAAAGGGCCTGTTTCCGCGCTGTATCTCCAGACTAAACGAAACAAAACTATCTTTAATTTGAATCTTTAGGACGTTATCTCTAAATGTTGTACCCTGTATTTGTACACTCGACATGGCTTCATTATAATCATGTATAGTCTTTTCTTTTGCTGGAAACAATGCAAACAAAAGATTTTTCACTGTACCTCGGTACACGTGGCTTTAATAAACTAAACTAATCCGTGTACGTTGATCATAACCGCGTGGTCTAGTAATCTGTATGTGGAGCTCTGTATTTCACAGAAACAAAGCTAGGAATAGCAGTTATTTCTGGAATGGAGAGTATTGAATTGGGCCATATTACAAATTTAACTGGCTTATTTTGGTGCAAGTTGTTCTTGCACCGTTGAACTGATTTCTGGATGGATGTGTGTGCAGTTATATCATTCCCCTTGCGATAGCCATCTCGAGCGTTGCTTGGGAGATCTGGTCAGGTCCTTGTGTCCCTCAGTGCTACCAACTGAGCAGGTCTTTCCGCTGACTGGTTGGCACGCAACAAAAGCTTTTCACTGTACCTCGGAACACGTGACAATAAACTAAACTAAACTAAGGTCCCCCACTCTGCACCAAGTAAATCCAGGTCACATTATTTACCTCCTCACCTGATGCCCTCACCTCTCTAGGACCTGTTTCCATTCCTACACCCACCCCTTCAGATCCCCTGTGGTTCTAGCTATGATTCTCGCTATGACTAGTCCCGACCAGAGGGCCTGTACACCGGGCCGTCCGTAGCGGTGACTGCGGAGGTTTATGGCCCCGACCACGGTGAACAAGGGAGGAGGACTGACTGTACTTTGTGCCTTCCACCACAGTGAAGAATGCTGTGGTGAATGTTTGTGTTAAATTTTATTGTGTATTGTGTGTTCTTTTTTGATTGTCCCGCTGCTGGCAAGTTCATTTCACTGCACTTATATGTGTATGTGATGAATAAAACTGATTGGTTGATTGGTTGATTGGTTGATTGGTTGGTTGATTGGTTCAGGGATAATTTCTTCCCAGCTGTTATCAGGCAACTGAACCATCCTATCAAGAACATCCCATCAAGACCATCCATCCTATAAAGAACAGCCTGACTTCCCATTGACCTTGTTCGAACTATCTTTAATCTGACTTTACTGGACATTATCTTGCACACCGATCACCCGTACACTAGTTGTTTAAGAAAGAACTGCAGATGCTGGAAAAATCGAAGGTGGACCGGAAGAAGGGTCTCGACCCGAAACATCGCCTATTCCCCCTCTCCATAGATGCTGCCTCACCCGTACACTAGTTCTATGTTATCCCATTTTCACATGCTACACACTAGGGGCAATTTACAGAAGGCAATCAACCTACACATCTTTGCAGTGAGGGAGGAAACCGGAGCACCTGGAGATAACCCACACACGCAGGTCATGGGGAGAACGTACAAACTCCGTAAAGACAGCACCCGTTGTCAACATCGAACCCGAGTCTCTGGCGTGGTAAGGCAGCAACGCCACTGCTGCATCACCGTGCCGCCCTCAATACCATTGGTGCTGAAGATAATTGGGAGATCGGGTTAGAGACCAAAGTTGTTGAATTCTTGAGACTGGAAAACTGCAAATGAGCTTGTGGGTAGCTTCAGCGGAACAGCGTGGCAGATGAAGGACAGAGGGGAAAATGAGGTGGAAAGGTGAAGTGGTAAGTGACTGGAAGTTGAGGGTCACAAGTACGGAGTGATCGGTGGACCGAACACCACAGTCCCACCCGGCTCGGACCTGGGTCGCCCTGTACCGGCTCCGTACTGGGGTCAGCCGGTTCAAGGCCAACATGCATCACTGGGGGCTGCGTTTATCAGCAGCCTGCGTGTGTGGAGCAGACCAGCAAACAGCGCAGCAGCACGTTATGTTCGACTGCGCTGTCCTCCGCCCCCCTGGTGGAGGGGTTAGACCTCACGGCCCTCGACCACAGCACATTGAACTGGCCACAGTGCCTGGAGGGCATTACATAACCTCTGCTGCCTCAAACACAAGAAGAAGAAGAAGAAGAAGCTGGTGGCATTCCTGTAAATCTTCAACAGGCTGCTTTATCTATCGTAGAAAAGGCTAAATAATTGTTGTATGAAAGTGAACGATGCACATATATTTTCTCCGTAGCTGTTGGTAATCCTAAACTTGTCCCACCAGCCAGCAAGACAGCAGGCCTCCATTTAGCCAGGATTATCACGTAATTAGAGGTTAACCTGCGATGGGTGACTCACCTCCTCACAACCCAAGGCCTTTAAACCACCCACAATGCAGAAGGCAGGAATGTGATGGGATATACATTCCCTTTGCCCAAAGCTATGAACTTTCTACAGCACTTGAGAAACTCAACGCATTCCAAAACATGGGTGAGACCAAGCGGAGGCTTGGCGATCGTTTCGCCGAACACCTCCGGTCGGTCCGCAATAACCAACTTGACCTCCCGGTGGCTCAGCACTTCAACTCCTCCTCCCATTCCGTATCTGACCTCTCTGTCCTGGGTCTCCTCCATGGCCACAGCGAGCAACACAGTAAATTGGAGGAAATGCACCTCATATTCCGCTTGGGCAGTCTACATCCTGGGGGCTTGAACATTGAATTCTCCCAATTCTGCTAGCCCTTGCTGTCCCCTCCCCTTCATAGATACATAGATACATAGAAAATAGGTGCAGGAGTAGGCCGTTCGGCCCTTCGAGCCTGCACCGCCATTCAATACGATCATGGCTGATCATCCAACTCAGTATCCCGTACCTGCCTTCTCTCCATACCCCCTGATCCCTTTAGCCACAAGGGCCACATCTAATTCCCTCTTAAATATAGCCAATGAACTGGCCTCAACTACCCTCTGTGGCAGAGAGTTCCAGAGATTCACCACTCTCTGTGTGAAAAAGTTTTTCCTCATCTCGGTCTTAAAGGATTTCCCCCTTATCCTTAAGCTGTGACCCCTTGTCCTGGACTTCCCCAACATCGGGAACAGTCTTCCTGCATCTAGCCTGTCCAACCCCATAAGAATTTTGTACGTTTCTATAAGATCCCCTCTCAATCTCCTAAATTCTAGCGAGTATAAGCCAAGTCTATCCAGTCTTTCTTCATATGAAAGTCCTGACATCCCAGGAATCAGTCTGGTGAACCTTCTCTGCACTCCCTCTATGGCTATAATGTCCTTCCTCAGATTTGGAGACCAAAACTGTACGCAATACTCCAGGTGTGGTCTCACCAAGACCCTGTACAACTGCAGTGGAACCTCCCTGCTCCTATACTCAAATCCTCTTGCTATGAAGGCCAACATACCATTCGCTTTCTTCACTGCCTGCTGCACCTGCATGCCTACTTTCAATGACTGGTGTACCATGACACCCAGGTCTCGCTGTATCTCCCCATTTCCTAATCGGCCACCATTTAGATAATAGTCTGCCTTCCCGTTTTTGCTACCAGCCCTCTGGTTGCCTCCTCCCCTCCCCCAGCCCTCGGGCTCCTCCTCCGCCTTTTTCCTTTTTTCCTTTCTTCTCCCCACCCCCTATTAGTCTGAAGAAGGGTTTCGGCCCGAAACGTTGCCTATTTCCTTCGCTCCATAAATGCTGCTGCACCCGCTGAGTTTCTCCAGCATTTTTGTGTGCATTCCAAAACAGTCTGGCTGTTTGACTGATGCCCAATTCACCATCTTAAACATTCAATCCACCTTCCACCAGCACATAATGATGCACCTATGTGTGTATCACCTACATATATAATGCACTACAACTACTTGCCCGGACTACTTCAACTGCAGTTCCCAAACATACAACTACTGCCTCCAACAGGTGAATGAGACCACCCCCCATGCTAGGTACCCTTCCAAGTTCAAGTCTTCAGGTCTGTGCACCTGTACCTCACCGTACCTGTGCATATGCCAACAAACTCGACGACTTGAGGAGCTCCTTCCCCAGCAGCACAGTGCGAGCACTTTCACCAGAAGAATACAAGATGGTGTCTCATCACCATCTTCTCAAGGGCAATTGGCAATGGGCCTCGCCAACGACACCAGTGAACGCTGTCTCTATGTTCATAGTTGAAAAGTTCATAAGTGATAAGAGCAGAATTAGGCCATTCGGCCCATCAAGTCCACTCTGCCATTCAAGCCCTTAACAAGATTGTTAAGGGCTTGGACACACTAGAGGCAGGGAACATGTTCCCGATGTTGGGGGAGTCCAGAACCAGGGACCACAGTTTAAGAATAAGGAGTAAGCCATTTAGAACGGAGACGAGGAAACACTTTTTATCACAGAGAGTGGTGAGTCTGTGGAATTTTCTGCCTCAGAGGGCGGTGGAGGCAGGTTCTCTGGATGCTTTCAAGAGAGAGCTAGATAGGGCTCTTAAAAATAGCGGAGTCAGGGGATATGGGGAGAAGGCAGGAACGGGGTACTGATTGGGGATGATCAGCCATGATCACATTGAATGGCGGTGCTGGCTCGAAGGGCCAAATGGCCTACTCCTGCACCTATTGTCTATTGTCTATTGTCAACCATGGCTGATCTATCTTTCCTTCTCAAGCCCATTTTCCTGCCTCTCCCCATAACCCCTGACACCTGTATTAATCAAGGATCCATCTATCTCTGCCTTAAAAATATCGATTGACTTGGCCTCCACAGCTTTCCGTGACAATGAATTCCACCAATTCACCACCCTCTGACTAAAGAAATTCCTCCCCATCTCCTTCCTAAGGTAACATCCTTTTATTCTGAGGCTGTGGCCTCTGGTCCTAGACTCTCCCACTAGTCTCTCCCACATCCTCTCCACAACCACTCTATCCAGGCCTTTCACTATTTAATACGTTTCAATGAGGTCCCACCTCATCCATCTAAACTCCACTCTTCTGCTTTGCCCCCTTCTTGTCCAACACGATGTGATTAGTCAAGTCAAGTCAAGGCAAGAGAGTTTATTGTCTTGTGTCCCAGATAGGACAATTAAATTCTTACTTGCTGCAGCACAACAGAGTATTGTAATGGCCCTGTCCCTGTCTGGTCGAGACCCTTCTGTAGACAGAGAGTCAGGGGAAAGGGAAACGAGAGATATAGACGGTGATGTAGAGAGATATAGAACAAATGAATGAAAGATATGCAAAAAAAAAGTATAGCCCTGTCCCACGGTGCGAGTTCATTCCAGGAGCTCTCCCGAGTTTAAAAAAAATCAAACTCGCGGTAAGCACGGAGAATGAACGTAGCGGGTACGTCGGAGCTCGGGGACGTCTCTTAGCAGCTCGTAACGCTAGCGGCAGGTACTCAGGAAGACTCGCTAACGGCAGGTAAGCACGGGAAGACTCGTGAAGATTTTTCAACATGATGAAAAATGTCCACGAGAGCCCCGAGTACCGACGAGCGGCCATTACTGTAAATCTCCGAGTTCGAATCAGGGCAAACTCGGGAGAGCTCTTGGAATGAACTCGTACCGTGGGACAGGGCTTTAAGCATGTGTCCCCCACTGGTGACGTTCCTCTCTTGCGCAAATGCTTTAACGGAACTGCTATTGCTATATTTCATACACTTTTTCTGTAGTCTGTAGTCTGGAGTTTGGGAGGTGTGGTGGGAAGTGGAGGGGGAATTGGCAAGAGAACTCGGTACACAAGCCTCCACATGACGGAAAGCCACACCTAGTGACTGATCATTGTCGTGCTACTTCTGCAGCTGGTGAAAGATCTACATTTCTTGATGTCCCCAGGAATTGGAACGGAGTGACAGTGGCAAAGTGCAGCAGGTGGAATCTCGGTGGTGACAAGCCGAGGCATGCATCACTTGGCCAACACCTGCTTAACCGCAGTGTCTCAGTTCACACCTGCCTCCTTCACTACACCCCTACTCCCCGTCAATGGGAATTCCATGCTGGCACATTGGGGGGCAGGGTCTGGTGAAGTCGCCCCTCAAACCCAGAGAAGGGATATCACCTCAGGGGGGCCACATGTGTGGCAAGGGTGCCTGGTGTAATGATAGCTTAGTTTAGTTTCGTTTAGAGATACAGCGAGGAAACAGGCCCTTCGAGTCCATGCTGAACAGCGATACCCCAGCGCACTAACAATATCCTGCACACACTGGGTATAATTTACAATTATACCGGCCAATTAGCCTACAAGCCTTGGAGGAAACCGGAGATACAGAAGAAAATCCAGGCAGGTCACGGGGAGAATGTACACGCTCCATACAGACAGCACCAGTAGTCAGGATCGTAGCTGGGTCTCTGGCGCTGTGAAGCAGTAACTCTACCGCTGCGCGCCCAGTGTTCTGTGAACACTACTAAAGACATTAAATAGAAACATAAAAACATAGAAAATAGGTGCAAGAGGAGGCCATTCGGCCCTTTGAGCCAACACCGCCATTCATTGCGATCATGGCTGATCGTCCCCAATCAATAACCCGTGCCTGCCTTCTCCCCATATCCCTTGATTCCACTAGCCCCTCGAGCTCTATCTAACTCTCTTAAATCCATCCAGTGCAGCGCCAGAGACCCGGGTTCGATCCCAACTATGGGTGCTGTCTGTACGGGGTTTGCACGTTCTCCCCGAGACCCACGTGGGTTTCCTCGCCGATCTTCGGTTTCCTCCCACACTCCAAAGACGTGCAGGTTTGTAGGTTAATTGGCTTGGTGTAAGTGTAAATTGTCCCTAGTGTGTGTAGGATAGTGTTAATGTGCGGGGATCGCTGGTCGGCGTGGACCCGTTGGGCCGAAGGGCCTGTTTCCGCGCTGTATCTCTAAACTAAACTAAACTAAAACTTTAATCAACGCTAATGAATGTATGTGTAGCCGCTGAGAATGTAGGAAGAGATTTTGCACAGTTCTTGTTTTGTATATATTTTTTTTAATTCTGAATATAGTTTCAGTAAGTTTGTGAATGGCGACACCTATATCCCTGAGAAACTGGGCTTGAGACTTAATTGGGGAAAGAAACTGAGTAACTGCAGAGTGGCAGTGAGATTTATAGGGAGATATTAAATGCAGATGAGAACATAGAGCATACAGTGGCAGAACAGGCCCTTTGGCACACGATGTCCGTGCCAAACATGAAGCCAAGCTAAACTAACCTCACCTTCCCACACCCGATCTGCACCCCTCCATTCCCTAATCAGATCAAAGGATTCTGGAAATACTCCCAGGTTGGTTAGAGTATGTTGAGAGGAAAATTGAGTTAACATCAATAACCATTCATGAGAACTGGTCTTGAAAGAGAGGTAAGAGATTCTGCATAAACAAGTCTCGATCATTCATATCTCACATCTGTTGTAGCCTCGGGCATTGTCATTGAACTTTCAGAAGCTGGACACCAGCCCGCTGACCTTCTTGTTCTCCTGTGGACCTTTACCCACCTCCGAACATCAGGACTTTATCCCCCAGGCAGTTAGTGAGCAGGTTTCATCAGAAGATCTTCCTTCCACAGCTTCTTCCGCAAAGCCACACTTCTCACCTCTATCTCCTCCCCGAGATCCACAGACAAGAGTCGCAGACGGCTGTGGAGGCCAAGTCATTGGGGATTTTTAAGGCAGAGATTGACAGCTTCTTGGTTAGTAAGGGTGTCAGGGGTTACAGGGCGAAGGCGGGTGAGTGGGGTTGAGAGGGAAGGATAGATCAGCCATGATTGAATGGCGGAGTAGATTTGATGGGCCGAATGGCCTGATTCTGCCACATCCACTCAGTCCCTTCATCTAATTCATGAACATGAATTGTAAATAGTTGAGGCTCTCCACTGATCCTGTGGTACACCTCATTAGTTGTAACTTGCCAACCTGGAAATGATCAGTCGAAATAAAGAACTGCAGATGCGATCTTTATATCAAAGATAGACACAATGTGCTGGAATAACTCAGTGGGTCAGGCAGCATTTCTGGAGATAAAGGATAAGTGACAATTCAGGTTGGGACCTTTCTTCACATTCTGAAGAAAGCCCTCGATCCAAAATGTCACCTATCATTTTTCTCCAGAGATGCTGCCTGACCTGCTGAGTTACTCCAGCACTTGAAGTGATCAATTTATCTCAGCTCGCGATTTTCTCACTAATTAGCTAATTGGGAGTAAGGAATTTTGTAAACTTTATTCTTTACCCTTTGGATGCGTTTAAATCTTGTTTTAATCAGAACATTGGATAGTGGTTCAGCCATGCGAGGGGGATAATGGAGGCTGGCAACAATGCAGATAAATATGACAGATTCAGCAATCACAAACAAGAGACCTCAACATTGTTTCCATAAATGACCTTTTGCTCCAATTTGCATTGCACTCCAGTAATCACGGGATAACTTAAGTGCTGGAGTCTCGTTAAGTAAAATATTAACAGCTTGATCCCAAATGGATGAGTTATTTAGTAATAATAATATGTATAAAACACTGAAAATTTGCCATCAACTGGTGATTACAAATATTCTGTTGCTGGCTTATACATTTATGATAATGGTCCCTGACATTGATTTGCACCTCTTTTATTCCCTCTGTAACTTCAAGTTAACTTGCCTTTCATTAATCTTGCTGTTAGGGCAATGCCTACACTTCTAAATAAACATAAGTGTTTTGACTGGATTATCTTAATGATTGGAGATTCACTGACTTCCTTGTACAAACGATAGGAATGTTGAGTGGATTTTACCTCAGCGGTTTTATGCGGTGAAAATGCATTTGTTCAGGTAAGTGCACATTATTTAATGTCACTTTAATCTACAGCTCTAATCTATAGTTTGTTTTCAACGCCATATCTCTATTCATGAGTGAGATGCTTCCAGTCTTCCACATTTTATCTCTGTTTTCTTTGTTGTTACCTTCTCCTAGCTAGCAATGATCTATTCTACATTTTCCTGCATCTCCATCCCCTTTGCCCCTGTTTTCCACCTTACACTTCCTTATCTCTGTACCTCCCTCTCCCCTAACTCAATCTGAAGAAGGGTCTTGACCCGAAACGTCACCCATTCGTTCTATCCAGAGATGCTGCCTGTCCCGCTGAGTTACTCCAACAATTTACAGAAGCCAATTAACCTCCAAACCCACACGTCTTTGGGATGTGGAAGGAAATCGGACCACCCCCCCCCCCCAACCAGAGAAAACCCACACGGTCACAGGGAGAACGTGCAAACTCCATACAGACAGCACCCATAGTCGGGATCGAACCCGGGTCTTTGGCGCTGTAAGGCAGCAACTCTACAGCTGCACCACCTTGCTGCCGACAGAGCTGCTGGCTCACAGCGCCTGAGACCCGTTCAATCCTGACTACGGGTGCTGTCTGTGCAGAGTTGATTCACACTGAAATCCTTATCTCTGTGCTTCAAATATTCTTGGCTCTCCGTCGGTTAACTTTTACTTTCATCAATGGGATTAACTGTTCTTTCAAAACTAATTGATGCAGATTAATTGTTGGCTGCTCTCCACTAACTCACAATTACTTGTCCTGTCCAGACAGTTTTTAAGCTTTCACTTGTCAGTCACAAAAATAACATTGTGTAAGAAGGAACTGCAGATGCTGGTTTAAACCGAAGATAGAGACAAAAATAGCTGGAGCAACTCAACGGGACAGGCAGCATCTCCCAGAGAGAAGGAATGGATGACGTTTTGGGTCGAGACTCTTCTTCAGAGTCTAGATTATAAAAATAACATTGCTAGCCTGATTCACTGTCTGTCCTTTAGTTTCTTTAAAAAATAACCGCATTGCGCTGGGAAAGGAAGCTTTCAGACCCATGCCATTAACCTGTCCACTGCCGAGTATTATTTTTCATTATTGGTCATGGCCCGAATATATTTGGGGTGAGGGTTGTGGCACTGAACAGGTTAATCTGCTTGTGTCTGGCTATCACGTCAATGGAGGAAAAGAAGAAGTTCATGGAGAAAAGGGACATGTTTTTGTGCAAATCTTCTCAAATTTCTTCTCACGGGTCGATGGTTGAAAGGGTCAAGAGCTTCAAATTCCTGGGCGTGCACATCTCTGAACATCTCTCCTGGTCCGAGAACACTGATGCAATTATTAAGAAAGCACATCAGCGCCTCTACTTCCTGAGAAGATTACGGAGAGTCAGTTTGTCAAGGAGGACTCTCTCTAACTTCTACAGGTGCACAGTAGAGAGCATGCTGACCGGTTGCATCGTGGCTTGGTTCGGCAACTTGAGCGCCCTAGAGCGGAAAAGACTACAAAAAGTAGTAAACACTGCCCAGTCCATCATCGGCTCTGACCTCCCTTCCATCGAGGGGATCTATCGCAGTCGCTGCCTCAAAAAGGCTGGCAGCATCATCAAGGACCCACACCATCCTGGCCACACACTCATCTCCCTACTACCTTCAGGTAGAAGGTACAGGAGCCTGAAGACTGCAACAACCAGGTTCAGGAATAGCTACTTCCCACAGCCATCAGGCTATTAAACTTGGCTCGGACAAAACTTTGAACATTAATAGCCCATTGTCTGTTTATTTGCACTTGATCAGTTTATTTATTCATGTGTGTATATATTTATATAATGATATATGGACACACTGATCTGTTCTGTATTCATGCCAACTATATTCTGTTGTGCTGAAGCAAAGCAAAGAATTTCATTGTCCTATCAGGGACACATGACAATAAACTCACTTGAATCGTGAAATCTTGGCACTCCATTAAGTTGAGGGCTTCTTTTTGTAAGGTGTCCAAGTCCAAACAAAATTCTCACCCAGCAATGGGCAGGTGTGGAGGAAGAACCAACATGGAGAGACAGAGGTGAGCACTGCTATTGCATCCCAATCTCCAATCGTCTCTGATTTCTTAGGAAATGTTGAAGACATTTATAATTTATTTGTCAGGAAAAGGTGTCTTAATGAGCCGTTGTGAAGTCAGTGCTAAAAAAGGGATAGATTTCTTCAACTCAACAGACCTCCTCCTGATATAATTATTTCTTCCTGCTAAACCACCTCATAGAATAGAGTTCAGACTCTCGAGTCAATCGGGAGAATTAAAGAGAGAGGCAATGGGAAGCTCAGACTTGGCCCCCATGGACTGAAGATTCTCAGCTGACCTTGGCGTACTTCACTTAACGCATTTATGCTATTTTATCATCTCTGCTTGCCAGATTCGCAAGCAACACTAAAATGATGGATAAGTTAAGCCCCTGTCCCACTTACGTGTCCTTGGCACGCTGATTACGCGACCTCGTGGTCCCGTTGAGGCACGACGGTCCAGCGAAGGTCGCGCGCGACTTCATGCGCCCGCACAGCCGTCTGGAGCGCGTGACGTCATTTGAAGATGGACACAAAATGCTGGAGTAACTCAGCGGGACCAGCGGCATCTCTGGAGAAAAGGAATGGGTGATGTTTCAGTCTGAAGAAGGGTCTTGACCCGAAACATCACCCATTGCTTCTCTCCAGAGATGCTGCCGGTCCCGCTGAGTTACTCCTGCATTTTGTGTCTATCTTCAATTTTCTTGGCCCCGCTCTGGGAGTAGAAGTGGGGGCGGATCCGGACCGCAACGGCCGTGAGCCCCAGGCCGAGCTCGGCGATCGTTTGCCTGCTTCTGCTGCTGTTGGAGGTGAGACCTTGCTTCGCGCCAGGGTCTTGGGCCTGTCCCACTTTGGCCGTCAGTTACGCGACAGGCCATTGGCGCGCGAAGATTTTGTTCGCTACAAAAATGTCAGAGCCCCGCGCGATGCCGCACACAACTACATACCCCTCCGCGCTTTTCAGTGGGACCGGCCCCGCGCGGCCACACGATGCCCGTGCACCTCAATGCGACCACGAGGTCGCGTAATTTGAGACAGGCCTTAAGACACAAAAAGCTGGAGTAACTCAGCGGGTCAGGCAGCATCCCTGGAGAAAAGGAATAGCTGGCGTTTCGGATCGAGACCCTTCTTCAGACCCAATGTGTGGGTCTGTTTGCCTTCAGTGCTGAAGGGTCACTGAAGCCACACAGAGGCATTTTACATGACCCAGTACAATCAAATCTCATGCCGCAAGAAATCTGAACGCAACTAATTGATCAAGTCAATGCGTCAGATCATTATGGTCAAAACATGCTTCAAAGCATGTTAGATAAACAGCGTATTGTCCACATACAGTGGACACTGTGCTAGCTGGCCTGCATTATCTTGTGGCCCAGCAATGCTGCAATCCTCTTTATCTGTACTCAAAACACCTCCATGACTTGGCCCCTTCGCCCTCTGTCTATTACACTCAGACCAAGAGCCCTCAGAGATCTCTGTGGTTTTACAAACCTGGGTCCCTTGCAGATTTTCATCATCATAACATTGATGGTCAGGCCTGCAGTTTCCACGTCTGGAGAGCGGAAATTCTATTTTTTTCGAAACTCTCCACTTCTCTTTTGTCCTTTAGAAACATAGAAAATAGGTGTAGGAGTAGGCCATTTGGTCCTTCGAGTCAAGAGACAATAGACAATAGGTGCAGGAGTAGGCCATTCGGCCCTTCGATCCTGCACCACCTCTCATGGCTGATCATCCCCAATCAGTACCCCGTTCCTGCCTTCTCCCCATATCCCCTGACTCCGCTATTTTTAAGAGCCCTATCTAGCTCTCTCTTGAAAGCATCCAGAGAACCTGCCTCCACCGCCCTCTGAGGCAGAGAATTCCACAGACTCACCACTCTCTGTGAAAAAAAGTGTTTCCTCGCCTCCGTTCTAAATGGCTTACTCCTTATTCTTAAACTGTGGCTCCTGGTTCTGGACTCCCCCAACATCGGGAGCATGTTTCCTGCCTCTAACGTGTCCAAGCCCTTAACAATCTTATATGTTTCAATGAGATTCCCTCTCATCCTTCTAAACTCCAGAGTGTACAAGCCCAGCTGCTCCATTATCTCAGCATATGACAGTCCCGCCATCCCGGGAACTAACCTTGTAAACCTACGCTGCACTCCCTCAATAGCAAGAATGTCCATCCTCAAATTAGGGGACCAAAACTGCACACAATACTCCAGGTGTGGTCTCACTAGGGCTCTGTACAACTGCAGAAGGACTCAGAACTGCAGAAGGAGTCAGCTTTCGATGATTATCCGTGATAATTATAACACTTCAGCCTATTTGTATCAAATTTGATTTGATGAAGCACCTCGGGATGTTTTTTAACTACCTAAGGCGCTCTTTAAATATGAATTACTAATACTGTACTTGAACTCCACTCTGAGCAGAGGAAACAATGGACAACTATAGCACAGTTCCCATTTGATAGCGATCACCCCCTGCTGTAAATGTATACATTGTCAGCTATGTGTTTGGGGCTGCATCAAAACTAATGCAAATACTTTTGGTTATGTTCCGCTTCACGAGAAAGAAGTTCAAACTCATTTGTTTTTAAACGTAAACACATATAATTTCTGGACACATGCATTCTGAAAAGTTTTAATGACTGGGGTCAACTAAAGGATGAAATGGGAAGATGCTGTGTGGATTAACCTGTTGTTAGTAGGCATGCACCAGGTGTCCATCAGCAACCGTGGCTATGTGGACAGCCAGTGGCTTGGTTGGAATTAGGAAGCCCAATGTTGGGGACATCTGATCACGATGAAACCACCCTCCTCATTCAAGTGAGTAACGGAAGTAAAGAGCAGCACAGTCGCTGTCTCACCGCGCCAGAGACCTGGGTTCAATCCTGACTACGGGTGCTGTCTGTATGGATGTTTGCACGTTCTCCCTGTGACCGCGTGGGTTTTCTCCGGGTGCTCCGGTTTCCTCCCACACTCCAAAGTGTTTGTAGGTTAATGGGATTTGGTAAAATTGTAAATTATCCCTAGTGGGTAGGATACTGCTGGTGTAGGGGCGATTGCTGGTTGGCGTGGACTCAGTGGGCCAAAGAGCCTGTTTCTGTGCTGTTTCTCAAAACATATATATTTCAGTCTGGAGAAGGGTCTCGACCCGAAATGTCGCCAATTCCTTCTCTCCATAGATGTTGCCTCACCCGCTGAGTTTCTCCAGCATTTTTTGTCTACCTTCGATTTTTCCAGCATCTGCAGTTCTTTCTGAAACATATATATTTCTAAGTTGCAATCCTATGTGAGTTTATATTTCTGCAGTCTGAAGGACCCAACCCAAAACATCACCTGATCATGTTCTCCAGAGATGCTGCCTGAACCGCTGAGTTACTCCAGCACTTTGTATCGTTTTTTGTAAACCAGCATCTGCATTTCCATGCTTCTACAGTCAATAGACAATAGACAATAGGTGCAGGAGTAGGCCATTTGGCCCTTCAAGCCAGCACCGCCATTCAATGTGATCATGGCTGATCATCCCCAATCAGTACCCCGTTCCTGCCTTCTTCCCATATCCCCTGACTCCGCTATTTGTAAGAGCCCTATCCAGCTCTCTCTTGAAAGCATCCAGAGAACCTCCCTCCACCGCCCTCTGAGGCAGAGAATTCC
>CM075988.1:23282484-23354935 GCA_038087875.1 Malacoraja senta
GAACTGCAATTGACCATAATTGATTGATCATTCATGGAAGACTCCTACAGAAAATGCCAACTAGTCCTGTGTGCTCCTGTTTAAATAGGCCCGTCTGCCTCAGGCTCAGGCACAGATGGAACTTGTCATACATTGGTATGTTTTAGTTTAGAGATACAGCACGGAAACAGGCCCTTCGGGCCCACTGAGTCTGTGTTAACCAGCGATCCCCGCACATTAACACTATCCTACAGACACTAGGGACAATTTACAATTCTAACTGAAGCCAATCCACCTTCCAATCTGTACGCCTTTGAGATGTGGGGAGGAAACCGAAGCTCCTGGAGCAAACCCACGCAGATCATGGGGAGAACGTACAAACTCCGTACAGACAGCACCTGTAGTCAGGATCAAACCCCATTCTGTGGCGCTGTGAGGCAGCAAATCTACCACTGCTCCACTGGACGACTTCTAGTTCTTTCTTTCTTTCTTTTCCTTGTTCAGTTTAGTTTAGAGATACCGCGCGGAAACAGGCCCTTCGGCCCAACCGTGTCCGCGCCGACCAGAGATCACCCCCGTACACTAGCACCCCACACACTCACACTATCCTACACACTAGGGACAAATTTTACAATTATACAGAGTCAATTAACCGTCAAGCCCGTACGTCTTTGGAGTGTGGGAGAAAACCAGATATCCCGTAGAAAACCCACGCAGGTCACGGGGAGAACGTACAAACTCCGTACAGACAGCACCCGTATTCAGGATCGAACACGGGTCTCTGGCGCTGTGAGGCAGCAACTCTACCGCTGCGCCACCGTGCCGCCCTTTTTGTTGTCTATTGTGGGTTTTATAGAGTATTATGTTTATATATTCTGTTGTGCTGCAGCAATTAGAATTTAATTGTTCCACCAGGACATATAACAATGACACACTCTTGACTCTTGACTCCCCCACTCACAGCTCTAGTTTGCCCACACCTTCACCCCTTCATTCTTGATATTCTCACAGAGAGTGGTGAGTCTGTGGAATTCTCTGCCTCAGAGGGCGGTGGAGGCAGGTTCTCTGGATGCTTTCAAGAGAGACCTAGATAGGGCTCTTAAAGATAGCGGAGTCAGGGGATATGGGGAGAAGGCAGGAACGGGGTACTGATTGGGGATGATCAGCCATGATCACATTGAATGTGGGTGCTGGCTTGAAGGGCCGAATGGCCTACTCCTGCACCTATTGTCTATTGTCTATTGATATCTTCTCCCATTTTACTTCAACGCTGTGCTGTAGTTTAGTTTGTTAAATGGAACTAACAGTCTCCCTTGCCTCCCCTGCCTCTACACTGGTGTCAGCCAGTCACTGTAGCACTCGCTTATTTAACGTTAGTTGATGGATGAAGCCTAGCTGCAGTCTCTGACACTTTCCTAAGTCGGAGCTGGCAGCCAGCCATGGGGCCTGCTGAAGAGGGCTTGGGGCTAGCTGTAAACATAACCTGCTTATCCTCACACTGCACACAGCCTGGTTTATTGAAGGCTCCGCTGTGTTTATTGCAAGTCTGCCACTTCCACGGCTTTCGAGACTGGAATATGTATTGCAAGGGTACTCTGCTCTTTACATCTCCTGTAACATTCTCCCTGCAGACTAGCTGTCTGCTAACGTATTACTTCCACCTTCTACTCTCGCCTCAATAGGACTATTATTTTTGTGCGATGCATGAAAAGAGGTACAGTAGACAGTTAGACCTCCTGAAAGAGCAAACCATCTCTCCTCAATCGATCCGAAACGTCACCTATTCCTTGTCTCCAGAGATGGTGCCTGTCCGCTGACTAGTTCCTCCAGCATTTTAAGGGCGTTGTTAAGGGCTTGGACACACTAAAGGCAGGAAACATGTTCCCGATGTTGGGGGAGTCCAGAACCAGGGGCCACAGTTTAAGAATAAGGAGTAAGCCATTTAGAACGGAGACGAGGAAACACTTTTTCTCACAGAGAGTGGTGAGTCTGTGGAATTCTCTGCCTCAGAGGGCGGTGGAGGCAGGTTCTCTGGATGCTTTCAAGAGAGAGCTAGATAGGGCTCTTAAAGATAGCGGAGTCAGGGGATATGGGGAGAAGGCAGGAACGGGGTACTGATTGTGGATGATCAGCCATGATCACATTGAATGGCAGTGCTGGCTCAAAGGGCCAAATGGCCTTCTCCTGCACCTATTGTCTATTGTCATTTTGTGTCTATCATCGGTTTTAAACCAGCAAATGCAGTTCTTTCCTACACATTTTGTCTGCAGTTCCTTCCTACCCACCCACTCTACAACTGGAATCGCTGGTTTCTATTCCAGGACAATTGGTTCTCGAAGCAGGATGGAGTCCGTTCTGAATATTCTGTTTTCAGAGTCAAAGCGATAACTCTGCAAGACTGAAGACTCTCAGAGAGGCCACAAAACCAGATCTGATCTAAAAACAAACATTTAAAGTATTTTAAGAACAGTACAATTCTTTAGGTAAACAAAGTGCTGGAGAAACTCAGCGGGTACAGCAGCATCTATGGAGCGAAGGAAATAGGCAATGTTTCGGGCCGAAACGTTGCCTATTTCCTTCGCTCCATAGATGCTGCTGCACCCGCTGAGTTTCTCCAGCACTTTTGTCTACCTTCGATTTTCCAGCATCTGCAGTTCCTTCTTAAACAAAGTACAATTCTTTAGACTTTAGACTTGAGAGATGCAGTGCGGAAACAAGCTCTTCGGCCCATCAAGTCCGCACTGACCACCGATCACCCCGTTATACGAGCACTATTCTACACACCAGGGACAAGTTACAATTTACAGAAGCCAATTAACCTACAAACCTGAAGATAGACACAAAAAAGCTGGAGTAACTCAGCGGGTCAGGCAGCATCTCTGGAGAAAAGGAATATGGTGACGTTTTGGGTCGAGACCCTTCTTCAGAAGAAACATCACCTTGTCTCCAGAGATGCTGCCTGACCCGCTGAGTTACTCCAGTTTTAGTGTCTATCTTCGGTTTAAACCAGCATTTGCAGTTCCTTCCTACACATTTAACCTACAAGTTCCTTCCTACACATTTAACCTCTCTGGACTGGAGTGTAGGAGGAAATCAGAGCACCTGGAGAAAACCCACGCGGTCACAGGGAGAACGTACAAACTCCGTACGGACAGCACCCGAAGTTAAGATCGAACGTGGCTCTCTGGCGCTGTAAAGGCAGCAACTCTGCCGTTGTGCCACCATGCCCTCCCTTACAGCCCCAAATTTAATCTTCAACCAACATCACTAAATGTGGTATATAAATAGAAGACTGGGTTTGTGAACTAAAGAAGGGATAATCTTACTGATAGTAGACAGATTTTCCAGTGATTACCACTTGATTCATTGTGAGACGCGCTGTGTGTGAATCGGCTGCAGTGTTTGCTTTGGAACAGCTTCAACGACACTTCAAAGAGCAGTTAATTGATCGCAAAGCCCTTTGGAACATCCTGAGAAAATAAGACGTGCAATATTAATACAGGTCTTTTATTAGCTTTGGTTAAGGATACTTTTTGAATATTTTCAAGTGGCATCACTGCGGCTTGCAATGTGATACCATTTAATCCCAGGCTCTCCTCTCCCCTCTCAGCCAGTTCCAAGGGTTCAAGACGACAGCGTGGTGGTGCAGCAGAGTAGAGTGGAGGTCCAGGTTCCATCCCGACTACGGGTGCTGTCTGTACGGAGATTGTATGTTCTCCCCATGACCACGTGGATTTTCTCCGAGATCTTCAGTTTCCTCCCACACTCCAAAGACGTGCAGGTTTGTAGGTGAATAGGCTTGGTGTATGTGTAAATTGTCCCTATGGTGTGTAGGATAGTGTTAATGCGCTGGGATTGCTGCTTGGGGCGGGCTCGGTGGGCCAAAGGGCCTGTTTCCGCACTGTATTTCTAACCTAAACTAAACTAAACTAAACTAAAAAAGATGACTTACTTCCACTCCAGTTCGATCAATTGAGGTAGGCACAAAAAGCTGGAGTAACTCCGCGGGTCAGGCAACATCTCTGGAGAAAAGGAATGGGTGACGTTTCTGGTCGGAACCCTTCTTCAGGTGGAATCTGAATTCTTCTGAGTCCCGATCTGAAACGTCGCCTATTCCTTTTCTCCACAGATGCTGCCCTGACCCGTTGAGTTACTCCAGTGTTTTGCGCCTATCTTCGTCCATGGATTGTGAAATGGCTGATGAAGTTTACGTGGGATGCCCACAAGTCTGAAATATATGCAGCAGAAAATCACGCAAGGAGTCACGCAATTACTGAAGAGGGAAAACGAGCCTTTTGGGTCCACTGAATCCACACTAAGCATCAAGCACCCATTCACACTAATCCCACACTAATATTTTCTTCCTCTGAAAGGGCCTGTCCCACTTACGCAAATTTTTTTCGGCGACATGCCGGCACCCGTCATAGTCGCAGCAGGTGGCCGAAAATTTTCAACATGTTGAAAATCCAGCGGCGACCCGAAAAAGGTACAACTCTTTGGGCGACTACCTCACGACCATACAGGCTTCACCCCGTGTTTATTTCTACACCTCATGTTTTTTAGGTGGTGTAGCGGGTTCAGGGGTCTTGTCCCTGGTCACCTGGAGATGAGTGTGTGTTTAGTCTCGATTGTCCAGATGAGGACATTAGAAACAGAGAAACATAGAAAATAGGTGCAGGAGGAGGCCATTCGGCCCTTTAGAGCCAGCACCACCATTCATTGTGATCATGGCTGATCGTCCCCAATCAATAACCCATGCTGCCTTCCTCTCCCCATATCCCTTGATTCCACTAGCCCCTAGAGCTCTATCTAACTCTCTCTTAAATCCATCCAGTGACTTGGCCTCCACTGCCCTCTGTGGCAGGGAATTCCACAAATTCACAACTCTCTGGGTGAAATTTTTTTCTCACCTCAGTCTTAAATGGCCTCCCTTTATTCTAAGGCTATGACCCCTGGTTCTGGACTCGCCCAACATTAGGAACATTTTTTCTGCATCTAGCTTGTCCAGTCCTTTTATAATTTTATATGTTTCTATAAGATTCCCCCTCATCCTTGTAAACTCCAGTGAATACAAGCCTAGTCTTTTCAATCTTTCCTCAATCTCGTGAACCTACGCTGCACTGCCTCAATCACAAGGATGTCCTTCCTCAATTAGGAGACCAACACTGTACACAATACTCCAGATGTGGTCTTACAACTGCAGAAGAACCTCTTTACTCCTATACTGAAATCCTCTTGTTATGAAGGCCAACATTCCATTAGCTTTCTTCACTGCCTGCTGTATCTGCACGCCAACTTTCAGTGACCGGTATCCAAGGACACCAGGTCTCGCTGCACCTCCCCCTTACCTAACCTAACCCTATTGAGACATTGACCTGGGAGAGGAGGGGAAGGAGAAATGGCTTCACTTTATCCTGCCAATCAATTTGGAGAATTTCGCAGAGATAATATAGATGATACTTCATTAATGTCTTGAGATCCCTGTTGTAAAGTTCCAATATAGGAATGGTACTCTCACAGCCCTGGGATGAGAGCATTGGTCTTAATGCGTATTGCTACAGCCAGTTCTAGATCACCTGCCTGGTCTGGTCGACACAAAATGCTGGAGTAACTCAGCGGGTCAGGCAGCATCACCAGGGCCAGATAGGCTGCATCCCAGAGTACTTAAGGAAGTAGCTCCAGAAATAGTGGATGCATTAGTGATAATTTTTCAAAACTCTTTAGATTCTGGAGTAGTTCCTGAGGATTGGAGGGTAGCAAACGTAACCCCACTTTTTAAGAAGGGATGGAGAGAGAAAACGGGGAATTACAGACCAGTTAGTCTAACATCGGTAGTGGGGAAACTGCTAGAGTCAGTTATTAAAGATGGGATAGCAGCACATTTGGAAAGTGGTGAAATCATTGGACAAAGTCAGCATGGATTTACGAAAGGTAAATCGTGTCTGTCGAATCTTATAGAATTTTTCAAGGATGTAACTAGTAGAGTGGATAGGGGAGAACCAGTGGATGTGTTGTATCTGGACTTTCAGAAGGCTTTCGACAAGGTACCACATAAGAGATTAGGATACAAACTTAAATCACACGGTATTGGGGGTTCAGTATTGATGTGGATAGAGAACTGGCTGCAAACAGGAAGCAAAGAGTAGGAGTAAACGGGTCCCTTTTCACAATGGCAGGCAGTGACTAGTGGGGTACCGCAAGGCTCAGTGCTGGGACCTCAGCTATTTACAATTTATATTAATGATCTGGACGAGGGAATTGAAAGCAACATCTCCAAGTTTGCGGATGACACTAAGCTGGGGGGGCAGTGTTAGCTGTGAGGAGGATGCTAGGAGACTGCAAGGTGACTTGGATAGGCTGGGTGAGTGGGCAAATGTTTGGCAGATGCAGTATAATGTGGATAAATGTGAGGTTATCCACTTTGGTGGCAAAAACGGGAAGGCAGACTATTATCTAAATGGTGGCCGATTAGGAAATGGGGAGATGCAGGAGACCTGGGTGTCATGGTACACCAGTCATTGAAAGTAGGCATGCAGGTGCAGCAGGCAGTGAAGAAAGCGAATGGTATGTTGGCCTTCAATAGCAAGAGGATTTGAGTATAGGAGCAGGGAGGTTCTACTGCAGTTGTACAGGGGTCTTGGTGAGACCACACCTGGAGTATTGCGTACAGTTTTGGTCTCCAAATCTGAGGAAGGACATTATAGCCATAGAGGGAGTGCAGGGAAGGTTCACCAGACTGATTCCTGGGATGTCAGGACTTTCATATGAAGAAAGACTGGATAGACTTGGCTTATAAATGTGAGGTTATCCACTTTGGTAGCAAAAACGGGAAGGCAGACTATTATCTAAATGGTGGCCGATTAGGAAATGGGGAGATGCAGCGAGACCTGGGTGTCATGGTACACCAGTCATTGAAAGTAGGCATGCAGGTGCAGCAGGCAGTGAAGAAAGCGAATGGTATGTTGGCCTTCATAGCAAGAGGATTTGAGTATAGGAGCAGTGAGGTTCTACTGCAGTTGTACAGGGTCTTGGTGAGACCACACCTGGAGTATTGCGTACAGTTTTGGTCTCCAAATCTGAGGAAGGACATTATAGCCATAGAGGGAGTGCAGAGAAGGTTCACCAGACTGATTCCTGGGATGTCAGGACTTTTCATATGAAGAAAGACTGGATAGACTTGGCTTATACTCGCTAGAAATTTAGGAGATTGAGAGGGGATCTTATAGAAACGTACAAGATTCTTATGGGGTTGGACAGGCTAGATGCAGGAAGATTGTTCCCGATGTTGGGGAAGTCCAGGACAAGGGGTCACAGCTTAAGGATAGAGGGAAAATCCTTTAAGACCGAGATGAGGAAAAACTTTTTCACACAGAGAGTGGTGAATCTCTGGAACTCTCTGCCACAGAGGGTAGTTGAGGCCAGTTCATTGGCTATATTTAAGAGGGAATTAGATGTGGCCCTTGTGGCTAAAGGGATCAGGGGGTATGGAGAGAAGGCAGGTACGGGATACTGAGTTGGATGATCAGCCAATGATCGTATTGAATGGCGGTGCAGGCTCGAAGGGCCGAATGGCCTACTCCTGCACCTAATTTCTATGTATCTATGTATCTATGTATACTCGCTAGAATTTAGGAGATTGAGAGGGGATCTTATAGAACGTACAAAATTCTTATGGGGTTGGACAGGCTAGATGCAGGAAGATTGTTCCCGATGTTGGGGAAGTCCAGGACAAGGGGTCACAGCTTAAGGATAAGGGGGAAGTCCTTTAAGACCGAGATGAGGAAAAACTTTTTCACACAGAGAGTGGTGAATCTCTGGAACTCTCTGCCACAGTGGGTAGTTGAGGCCAGTTCATTGGCTATATTTAAGAGGGAGTTAGATGTGGCCCTTGTGGCTAAAGGGATCAGGGGGTATGGAGAGAAGGCAGGTACGGGATACTGAGTTGGATGATCAGCCATGATCATATTGAATGGCGGTGCAGGCTCGAAGGGCCGAATGGCCTACTCCTGCACCTATTTTCTATGTATCTATGTATCTCTGGAGAAAAGGAATAGGTGATGTTTCGAGTCGATATCCTTCTTTCTCCAGAGATGCTGTCTGACCCCGCTGAGTTACTCCAGCATTTTGTGTCACTCTTTGGTTTGAACCAGCATCTGCAGTTCATTCCTGTACATTTCGTCTGATACCTTTCCTTTCCTTTCTGTAGGTGAGCCCTTGGCAGGGGACAGACAGTTTGCGTTAGGCTGATGAGGTTTCGGAGAGACGCCAGGAGAATGGAACCTGCTCCAGGATGCTTATGAACCTGAGTCCATTGACAACCATAAAATGAGGCTGAGCGTAAAATGAGTGTGAAAACGCACACCTCCAGATTCAGCATTTTGAGTCTATCTTCGGTGTAAACCAGCATCTGCAGGTCCATCCCACACATTTCACCTGCTTGGTAGGTGTTGTTCACGGGCAATGTAGGGTTAATTACTTTCTATGTGTTGCAGTTTGAACTCAGTTCAAAAATATTTTCCAATGATGTAATCAAATCTCACTATATATACACAAAATCTATTACTTTAAATCAACAAAAGGATAGAAATAAACAGAAAAATATTAAATATCATTCTTCTTTGTAGATGTCAAATTTAACTGGAGTTGGCCAAGATGCTATCTGTAAATAACACATCTGCAAGTTATATATCAAATAGATCTATTTAAGTTGCCGCAGATTTGGACAAGAAGTTCTCGACTGTTTCCCTTGTAATGTTGTTTAATGTAAAAACTAATTTGCAAGCTAATAGTGATGAGCATAGGGTGTTCATAATTATAGAACCCATATAACTTTGAATGACGATTGCAATATTTTGTAGATTCAGTTCTATCCAATATCCAGGGAAAGTGGAACAATAGTTTAAAAACACAGAGGTTTAGGTTGGTTGATAAGTTTTTCAGTTTCAAATAGGGTGGCATGGTAGAGCTCCTGCCTTATATAGCGCCAGAGACCCGGGTTCGATCCCGACTACGGGTGCTGTCTGTATGGAGTTTGTACGTCTTCCCCGTGACCTGCGTGTGTTTTCTCTGAGATCTTCGGTTTCTTCCCACACTCCAAAGACAGGCAGGTTTGTAGGTTAATTGGCTTGGTATCAATGTAAAATTGATTGTCCCTGGTGTGTATTGCATAGTGTTAATGTGCGGAGATCGCTGGTAGGCTCGGACTCGGTGGGCCAAAGGGCCTGTTTCCGCGCTGTATCTCTGAACTGAACTGGACTGAACTAAAATCAATCTTGCCCTTCATGTAAGTTTTAAAGGTTGGAACTAAGTGGATATGTAGTGTAGTTCTGGTGATGTAATCTGCTTGTGTCCTGCATTCTAATCTTGGCTGCAGAGTGGAGGGGAATCAGATGTGTGTGCTGCGGAGAGGAGCCAGGTGCTTGATGTCTGGCTTGCACAGCCATGATGACAGGCCTTTTGTCTTACACTTCAGGCCACAATGAATATCTTTTCATCCAAATTGCATTTGTCTGCCTTGCTTCTTATTTTTTTACTTTAAAGATACATCGTGGAAACATACAATCATAGGAAAATAGGTGCTGGGGTAGGCCATTCAGCCCTTCGAGCCAGCACCACCATTCAATATGATCGTGGCTGATCATCTAAAATCAGTACCCCGTTCCAGCTTTTACCCATATCCCTTGATTCTGTTAGCCCTAACAGCTAAATCTAACTCTCTTTTGAAAACATCCAGTGACTATGGCCTCCACTGCCTTCTGTTGCAGAGAATTCCACAGATTCACAATTCTCTGGGTGAAGAAGTTTTTCCTCATCTCAGTCCTAAATCGCCTTCCCCCTCATTCCTAAACTGTGACCCTGATTCTGGACTCCCCCAACATGAGGATCATTTTTCCTGCATCTAGCCTGTCCAATCCTTTAGGAATTTTATATGTTTCTATAAGATCGTTGGTCCACTGGGGCAATTTACAGTGCCACTTAACCTACCATTTTGGATGAAGGAGGAAAATGGAAATCCACATGGTCTTAAGGCTTTAGTCTTTAGAAACACAGTGTGGAAACAGGCCCTTCGGCCCAACGAGTCTGGGCTGACCAATGATCACCCCATACACTAACACTATCTAAACACACTAGGGACAATTTACAATTTTACCGAAGCCAATTAATCTGCAAACCTGCACGTCTGTGGAGTGTGGGAGGAAGCCAGAGAAAACCTACGCGGTCACATGGAGAACGTACAAACTCCGTACATACAGCGCCCGTAGTCAGGATCGAACCAGAGTCTCAGGCGCTGTGAGGCAGCAACTCTACCACTGCACCACCCCATGCTCTCGATTTGTCTACATATTCTCAAAAGCCAGAATTCCTGTTTGCATTCAATGTTATTTATTGATTTTCTTTACTTTATTTGCTTTGGAGATTTGCAATATTGACAAGCAGTACTTATTATTGCCTCTCCTTCTTGGTCTTGAACTATATATAAATAGAGCCACGCATTGATCAGGCTAGATCCTTACCGGACGAACGGT
The DNA here is from genome assembly GCA_038087875.1 of Malacoraja senta. Classification (NCBI taxonomy): domain Eukaryota; kingdom Metazoa; phylum Chordata; class Chondrichthyes; order Rajiformes; family Rajidae; genus Malacoraja; species Malacoraja senta. Next base: position 23,292,990 of record CM075988.1, read on the forward strand.
TTAAGCTGTGGGAGAGCGGGAATAGTGGGGATATTTGACCTTTCCTTTCCTCGAAAGTTGAAATTCTCTCGATTGCATTTCTAGATGTTGTGGTGGGTGCGGGTGCTCTGCAGCTTTCTACAGGGAATAGGGCTGGGACAGAGATCAAAGCCAAAGGGCCTGTTTCCATGCTGTATCTCTAAAGTAAAGTCTAAAGAATTGTTCTGCTCTTTAAAATCCGAAGTCTAAAGAGAGCACTGGGAGATATTGGCTGATTATTAATCTGTTTGTCTAAGTTCAAATTGTTACCCTCATCTAATGCGTTTGACTCCATTGAAACGCAAAATAACGTGGATTTAAAAATGGTTGGCTGTGGAATATTTGCAACGGATTGCACTAGATATCAAGTATGGAACTGACGTCAGGACTTTTACACTTCAAAGCTGCTTGAATTGGGTGTCAGGGGTTATGGGGAGAAGGCAGGAGAATGGGGTTGAGAGGGAAAGATAGATCAGCCATGATTGAACGGTGGAGTAGACTTGAAGGGCCGAATGGCCTAATTCTGCTCCATATGAACTTATGAATTCTTTCCCCAGCTCCCAGGCTGTCTGCTACATTCATTTTGTGCCTGTACGCACCACAATTACACAGATAATGAGATGACACAGCCTGCACCATGTGTCTTACCCCTTCATTTCAGTCCCAGACTCCTGCTCCTTGGTCGTCAGGCCTGGTGGGAAGTCAGTAAGTTGGATGTCAAAGTCATGAGTGTGCTACTGATCCTGGCCAAAGGAGTCATTAACAAGTCCAGGTTACCTACTGGGAGTGATCATTCTGCTTACTTACTTACCTGTCTTTCAGGCTCGTGCCCTTGTTCATATTGCCCTGGACAAGGAATAAACAATGTCGACAGATACACTTGGGATAATATCTTCAGTAAAGTAAATAGGAAGCAAAATGGGCTCATCGATGTACTATATGGGGCATCTGTGTGAAGTTATGTCCATGTGTTGTCGGAGCAGAATTAGGCCATTCGGCCCATCAAGTCTACTCCGCCATTTAATCATAGCTGATCCTTATCAACCCCATTCTCCTGTCTTCTCCCCATAACCCCTGACAGCCATACTAATCAAGAATCTATCAATCTCCGCCTTAAAAATATCGATTGACTTGGCCTCCACAGCCTTCTGTGGCAATGAAGTCCACAGATTCACCAGCCTCTGACTTTCCTCCTCATCTCCTTTCCAAAGATACATCCTTTTATTTTGAGGCTATGTCACTGGAGACTCTCCCACGAGTGGAAACATCCTCTCCACATCCACTCTATCCCAGCCTTTCACTATTTGGTAAGTTTTAATGAGGTCCCCCCGAATTGGAAAGTTAAATGAGTAGTTGGATGGAGAGTCCATTACATGGAGGAGAAAATCTTGATCACAACTTAAAGAGTTTGTTGTTGTAGTCTGATCAACTTGCGACTATTTACTTAAGAGACCCTGAGAAAGGGTCTCGACCCGAAACGTCACCCATTCCTTCTCTCCAGAGATGCTGCCTGTCCCGCTGAGTTACTCCAGCATTTCGTGTCTATCTTTGGTTTAAACCAGCATCTGCAGTTCCTTCCTACACATTTGCTTATAATGTTGTTCAGTGTACTGACCGTCCATCAGTGAGAGGGACAGCAGTGAAGATAATGCATTACCTGGAGTAGGTGAAGCCATGCATTTAATGGGTCACGTAACTCCACAAGAGTTGTGTGTTGCGTCCCCCCTCTTTGCTGAGGATGCGAATCAGGCTGTTTGATCCATTTCCATCAATTTTGTAAAACTCTAGTGCCACAATTGAGAGCTAATGGATTTCACTGAGTTCACTTCACAGGCATTAATATCAAATGCAAAAACCCATCATTGTTAAATACAAAGAGTGCAGCTGAAAGCATTTGTGGAATATGGTTATTTGTTATAACCATATAATAAATAGGAATTCTGTGCACAAAGAGTACGTTTAAATTAAACTTTTAGGTGCCCGCAAACTAAAGCAGCCTGGATATGTGTTGATGCATTTCCATTATCCAGGCTGCCTTAGTTTGCGGGCACCTAAAAGTTTAATTTAAACATACTCTTTGTGCACAGAATCCCTATTTATTATTTGGTTAGCCAAAGCCTCTCACCCTCCCATCTTGTGGGTGTAGTTGACCAATCTATCACACTGGGAGAAAACCGGCATTGGGGTGGCACGGTCGTGCAGCGGTAGAGTTGCTGCCTTACAGCGCCAGAGACCCCAATGCGATCCTAACTACGGGTGCCGTCTGTGTGGAGTCTGTCAGTTCTCCTCGTAACTACGTGGGTTTTCCCCGGGTGCTCCGGTTTCCTCCCACACTCCAAAGACATACAGGTTTGTAGATTAATTGATGTCGGTAAAGATTGTAAATTGTCCCGAGGGCGTGGGAGAGAGCTAGAATATGGGCAGGGCCGGATTTACATATAAGCTTCACAAGCTTAAGCTTCGGGCCTCGAGATCTAGGGGGGCCTTGGCAGGGCCGGATTTACCTATAGGCTTCATAGGCTGAAGGCAGCCCAGGGCCTCAAAATCGAGGGGGCCTCCGGCCAAGGGTTTTTTTTCCCAGAGTAAAACAAATCCAGAGGAAAAAAAAATTGGAGCGCTATCAGCGTTTCCACTTTGACGGAAATTACCTGAAATACTCCAAAATAAGGCTCAGAATGCACCAGAGAACATCTAAAACCCCAGAGCTTCCAGGGCCCTCAAGCTGGCCCTGGACCCCAGCCGCAAGGGTCTTTGAGCTTCGCGCTTGTGATATGCGCTGCGTGCACTTATTTCACATAACATTTTTGTAATCCTGCCATGCCACCCCCCTTTTTGAAAAGCTTCGTACGGGCCTGGTGTATAATATTTTTGACACTGTCATAGGCCTTTCTTACATATGCTGTCACAACGCACTGCGGTCTCCAAACAACACTTCAGTAATTTTCCTTGCCCTCCATCTTCCTCTCATCGTGGGGGTGGGGGGTTGGGAGGGGCCTCACAAGTGGAATAGCCTAGGGCCCTTCTTCATCTAAATCCGGCCCTAAGCATGGGGGTGATCACTGGTCGGCGCAGACTCGGTGGGCCGAAGGGCCTGTTTCCCCGCTATATCTCTATACTAAACTAAACTAAGCTAAGCTAAGCTAAACTAAACACACCAGTGAGCAAGGAAACAAGGCAATGCTGGAAACTGGAGCAAGACATAAAACAAACTGCTGGAGAAACACAGCCGTGCAGGGGGCATCTGTGGATGTGCATGGATGTACGCTCTCCCTGTGATCTGCGTGGGTTTTCTCCGAGAGCTTTGGTTTCCTCCCACACTCCAAAGACGTACGGGTTTGTAGGTTAATTGGCCTGGTATACATGTAAAACGTCCCTAGTGTGCGTAGGATAGTGTTAGTGTGCGGGGATCGCTGGTCGGCGCGGACTCAGTGGGCCGAAGGACCTGTTTCCGCACTGTATCTCTAAACTAAACTAAACCACAATGCTTTACGGACATTCAGATAAGTGTTATAATGTATTAACTCTTGCAGAGTGAAAAAAAAAACAGCAGTCGACTTTTGCACATTAACCTCAGACAGACATTGAGATATTGAACAGATAACGTTTCGCCAGTATTCAGTTGATCATTAGTTAAATTTAACATGCTACCACTACTTTCCTGATACCACCTTCAGCAGCATTAAATTACAACCCCTGTCGGCTAGACATCAATTATTGAGGATTTTACACCGTTTAGACCAATTACATGTTTTAATGAACAAATTAGCAGAATGTGTGTGTGTGATGTGCTGCAATTTGTACAGCATCCTCGTTGGGAAATCTAAACTGGACCAGTGAAGCATGTGCCACTGAGAACGACACTTCATTATATACAGAAATACTGTATAGGTTCAAACTTTTCCTTTTAGCTTTGCATCTATTTCTGTATTTACACATCTTCCTGCTCCATTGCTGCCTTACAGGGCCGGAGACCCGGGTTCAATCCTGACTACTACGGATGAGTCATAGTCTGTACGGAGTTTGTACGTTCTCCCCGTGAACGAACGTGGGTTTTCTCCGGGTGCTCCGGTTTCCTCCCACACTCCAAAGACGTACAGGTTTGTAGGTTAATTGGCTTGGTATAATTGTGAATTGTCCTTAGTGTGCATAGGATAGTGTTAGACAATAGACAATAGGTGCAGGAGTAGGCCATTCAGCCCTTCGAGCCAGCACCACCATTCAATGTGATCATGGCTGATCATCCCCAATCAGTACCCCGTTCCTGCCTTCTCCCCATATCCCCTGACTCCGCTATCTTTAAGAGCCCTATCTAGCTCTCTCTTCAAAATATCCAGAGAACCGGCCTCCACCGCCCTCTGAGGCAGAGAATTCCACAGACTCACAAGTCTCTGCGTGAAAAAGTGTTTCCTCATCTCCGTTCTAACAGCTCCAGAGACCCGGGCTTGATCCTGACTACGGGTGCAGAGTTTGCACGTTCTCTGAGGCAGAGAATTCCACAGAGAATTCCACAGACTCACCACTCTCTGTGAGAAAAAGTGTTTCCTCGACTCCGTTCTAAATGGCTTACTCCTTATTCTTAATCTGTGGCCCCTGGTTCTGGGGCCAGAGTTTAAACTACCTCCTCCGGCAGCTTGTTCCACACACCCACCACCCTTTGTATGAAAAAGTTACCCCTCAGATTTCTAGTAAATCTTTTCCCCTTTACCTTAAACCTACGTCCTCTGGTCCTCGATGCACCTTCTCAGTGTTTCATCCAGTGACATGTGTAGGAAGAAACTGCAGATGCTGGTTTACACTGAAGATATTCGACACATAATGCTGGAGTCATTCTGCCTGTCCCGCTGAGTTAAAGCCCTGTCGCACGGTACTGAGTTAAAGCCCTGTCCCAAACTCGTGGTAAGCATGGAGAATGAACGTAGCGGGTACGTCGTAGGTCGTGGACGTCTCTTAGCGCTAACGGCAGGTACTCGGGAAGACTCGCTAACGGCAGGTAAGCACGGGAAGACTCGTGAAGATTTTTCAACATGATGAAAAATGTCCACGAGGGCCCCGAGTACCGACGAGTGGCCATTACCGTAAATCTCCGAGTTCGAAACAGGGCAAACTCGGGAGAACTCTTGTAATGAACTTGTACCGTGGGACAAGGGTTTTACTCCAGCATTTTGTGTCTATCTTCTTTGTCACTGCGTTCGCCTGGTCATCGTCAGTCATTCGGTGAGGCTGATTCTAAAGACCAGGTGTTCCTTCTCCGCAGAGATGCTGCCTGTCCCGCTGAGTTGCTCCAGCATTGTGTGTCTTATTCTGCTGGCAGCAGGTCCCGGCACAAGAGCAGTAACACCAGGAAGCTCCCAATCTGGCGAGCTATTCATCACACCCCAGTCATTTACAGACCCCTCCACCTCTCGCTGTCAGCACCGTCCAGGGTACCATTAATTAGCAACGCCCCAGACTACTCCTGACCACATGATGGATAACCCCCTTGCTAATTTGCTTATAACATTCAACATTAATTCCAGCATCTGCAGTTCCTTGTGTCTCAACATTAATTGCCAGGGGAAGCGGAGGCTGGGTTTGAACTTATTTTACATCTCTGCTTAGGGGGGGGGTGGATTCTTGCCGCTGACTATTTTTTTGTCCCACATGTTAATATCACCAGACGAAATGTGTAGGGAGGAACCGCAGATGCTGGTTTAAACCGCACATAGACCCAAAAAGCTGGAGTAACTCAGCGGGACAGACAGCATCTCTGGAGAACAGGAATGGGTGACGTTTCTAGTCGAGACCCTTCTTCAGAGTGAGAGTCAGGGGAAAGGGAAACGAGAGATATAGACGGTGATATATAGAGATATAGAAGAACTGAATGAAAGATATGCAAAAAAAAGTTACGATGATAAAGGAAACGGGCCTTAGCTGTGGGCTAGGTGAGAACAAGTTACAGACAATTGACACAAAGTGCTGGAGTAACTCAGCGGGACAGGCAGTATCTCTGGATAGGTCGATCCGAAACGTCACCCATTCCTTCTCTCCAGAGTTGCTGCCTGTCCCGCTGAGTTACTCCAGCATTTTGTGTCTATCTTGGCTGGAAACCAGCATCAGTAGTTCCTCCCGACAGACAATAGAACTCACCAGAACAACAGTGAAACTAGTACAACGACTGGGAACTGTTCAGTTGTCACCGCCCACGGACTACAGTTCCCGCTCCCCTCTGTAAGGGGATAGTATCAGTCGCTGCTCCACCTCCCCTTCCAAGATATAGATGCCTGCTCTGGCCACGTTAATACATGGCAGCTGCTTGCCCGTCTAACACGGGCGAGTGCAGTGAGCATCGCCACGTTAATCAGAAGACAGACACAAAATGCTGGAGTAACTCAGCGGGACAGGCAGCATCTCTGGAGAGAAGGAATGGGTGACATTTCTGGTCGAAACCCTTCATTAGACTGAGAGTCAGGGGAAAGGGAAACGAGAGATATAGACGATGATTTAGAGAGATATAGAACAAATGAATGAAAGATATGCAAAAAAATAATAATAGCCCTGTCCCACGGTACGAGTTCATTCCAAGAGCTCTCTCTCGAGTTTTTAAAAAATCAAACTCGTGGTAAGCACGGAGAATGAACGTAGCGGGTACGTCGGAGCTCGGGGACGTCTCTTAGCGGCTCGTAATGCTAACGGCAGGTACTCGGGAAGACTCGCTAACGGCAGGTAAGCTCGGGAAGACTCGTGAAGATTTTTCAACATGTTGAAAAATGTCCACGAGAGCCCCGAGTACCGACAAGTGGCCATTACCGTAAATCTCAGAGTTCGAATCAGGGCAAACCCGGGAGAACTCTTGGAATGAACTCGTACCGTGGGACAGGGGATTAACGATGATAAAAGAAACGGGCCATTGTTAGCTGCGGCCTAGGTGGAGAAGGGTCTCGACCAGAAACTTCACTTAATCCTTCTCTCCAGATTTGCTGCCTGTCCCGCTGAGTTACTGCAGCTTTTTGTGTGTGTCTTCGGTTTAAACCAGCATCTGCAGTTGTTTCCTACACAGCGCATTAATCTGCCGGCTGGGGTCGGGCTCTCAGCACCTCGGGGACACAGCGGGACTGTCATTACTAGCCGAGGCACAGCTGAACCTGACGCGGACAGATTGCACCCACTCTAGTCTCCACTTTACCCTCTCCTGCTGCACCCAGGCACAATCTCCAGATGCTGCCTCGCTAACAACACACGGGGGAAAGTAAATTCACAAGCCACAGGAGCAGAAATAGGCCAACATTTGATCTACCAAAGGTTGCATTTCAAACTTTGTAATTACCAATTCACCACAACATCGCTTCACAAATTTAAAAATTGTAGGGACAGAATTAGGCCATTCGGCCCATCTAGTCTATACCGTCATTCAATCATGGCTGATCTATCTTTCCCTCTCAACCGCATTCTCCTGCCTTCTCCCCGTAACCCCTGACACCCGTACTGATCAAGAATCTATCAATGCTAACTACAGGTGCTATCCGTACGGAATTTGTTCATTCTCCACATCACCACGTGGGTTTTCTCCAGGTGCTCTGGTTTCCTCCCACACCCCAAAGACATACAGGTTTGGTAAAAATTGTAAATTGTCCCTAGTGTGTGTAGGATAGTGCTAATGTGTGGGGAACGCTGGTCGGGGCGGACTCGATGGGCCAAAGGGCCTGCTTCCGCACTGTGTCTCCAAACTAAACTAAACTAAACTCAACTTTGAAGTGGAGGTCATAATCTTTGCATCTGTGAAGCAGGATATAGGAGGCACTGGTGCTGAGACCTCTACATCTGATACTTTTCCGAAGATAGACACAAAAAGCTGGAGTAATTCAGCAGGTCAGGCAGCATCTCTGAAGAAAAGGAATAGGTGACGTTTCGGTTCGAGATCCTTCTTTCTCCCGAGATGCTGCCTGAGTTCCTCCAGCTATTTGTGTCTATCTTCGGTTTAAACCAGCATCTGCAGTTCCTTCCTGTACATTTCGTCTGATACCTTTCCTTTCCTTTCTGTAGGTGAGCCCTTGGCAGGGGCACAGACAGTTTGTGTTAGGCTGATGAGGGCAGGAGATACACCAGAAGAATGGAACCTGCTCTAGGATGCTTCTGAACCCGAGTCAAATGACAACCATCAAATGAGGCTGAGCATAAAATGAGTGTGGAAACGCACACCTCCAGATTCAGGGACAGTTTCTTCCCAGCTGTTATCAGGCATTGAATCGTCCTACCACAACTCGAGAGCAGTGCTGAACTACTATCTACCTCATTGGTGACCCTCGGACTATCCTAGATCTGACTTTACTGGCTTTACCTTCCACTAAACGTTATTCCCTTATCATGTATCTATACACTGTAAATGGCTCGATTGGAATCATGTTTTGTCTTTCCGCTGACTGGTTAGCATGCAACAAAGACTTTTAGTTTAGTTTAGTTCAGTTTAGAGATACAGCCCACCGAGCAGCGATCCCCGCACATTAACACTATCCTACACACACTAGGGACAATTTACACTTATACCAAGCCTATTAACCTACAAACCTGTACATTTTTGGAGTGTGGGAGGAAACGGAAGCGATCTCGGAGTAAACCCACGCAGGTCACAGTGAGAACGTACATACTGCGTACAGACAGCACCCGTAGTCGGGATGGAACCCGGGTCTCCGGGTCTCCGGCGCTGCAAGCGCTGTAAGGCAGCAACTCTACCGTTGCCCCCACCATGCCGCATTTTGACCATTCCTTGGTACATGCGACAATAAACTAAACTAAACTAAGGCTGATAGATTATTGGTAAGGAAATTGTTATAGGATCACAGAATTATCGTGTCCGAAAAAGAAGTAATTCAACTCATGGGCGCAGTGGTAGAGTTGTTGCCTTAAGGGCATGTCCCACTTGGGCATCATTTGCACGTCATTTACGCGACATAATTTACGCGTCATGACGCGCGCGTCGTGATGCGCGCATGGTGCGTGGTGACGTAGGCAGTGACGCGCGGTTGCAAACGGCGCCCCAGGATTTTGGGATGTACAAAATCTTTGTGCGCCATCTGCATGACGTGGAAATGATGCCCAAGTGGAACAGGCCCTTTACAGAGCTTATAGCGCTGGAGACCCGGGTTATGGGAAGAAGGCAGGAGAATGGGGTTGAAAGGGAAAGATAGATCAGCCATAATTGAAGGGTGGAGTAGACTTGATAGGCCGAATGGCCTGATTCTGCTCCTAGAACTTATGAATTATTTCGATCCAAACTACGGGTGCTGTCTGTACGGAGTTTGGAAGTTCTCCCCATGACCGCATGGGCTTTCGCCAAGATCTTCGGTTTCCACCCACACTCCAAAGACGTATAGGTATGTAGGTAAATCTGCTTGGTGTGAAGTGTAAAATTGTCCCTGGTGTGTGTAGGATCGTGTTAATGTGCGGGGATCGCTGGTCGGTGCGGACTCGGTGGGCTGAAGGGGTCTGTTTCCGCGCTGTATCTCTAAAACAAAAAAATCAGGTTTAGTAGAGAATTCTCCTGAATCCCATGCCAGTCTCTATCCCCATGGTCATAGGGACATAGAATGAATGAATGAATGAATGAATGAATGAATGCTCTTTTGTCACATGTGACAAGTCACAGTGAAATTCTTTGCTTGCATACTCAAGGTATACAAATAGTCGCCATTAAAGGGCGCTTACAGTTACAATATACCCTTGGGTCAGGTCCCCCTTTGTTCTCCCCAGGCCAGGTCCTTCACTGTCCATTGTTCTACCCCCTCCCTCACGGCTGGTCCCCCCACGCCGGCTCGGCCTTTGTTCCTTCCCCCGGCAGCGGCGTCCTCACTTCATACAGTGTGGAAACTCGCCCTTCAGCCAGACTTGCCCACACCTACCAACATGCCCCATCTACACCAGTTCCACCTGCCAGCGCTTGGTAAATATCCGTCTAAACCTATCCGATCCATGTACCTGTCATAATGTTAAACGCTGCCATAGTACCTGCCTCAACCACCTCCTCTGGCAGCTTGTTCCATACACCTTTGTGGAAAAAAGTTACCCCTACTTTCATTCTCTACAAATAATTCTCTCAAGTACAATCCACACAGTAATGAAACAGGATAATGATCAATTTTAATTGCATCACGGATCTAACTGGCTTACTGCTGTTTTTTTCTACCCCTGAATTTCCTCCAATCTGACATTATTCTCCTCCTAGTCAAAGTGGCAAGACTGATACTAGTAGCTGTTCGGAACAGGAGAATAGTCCGCAGAGATAGGGCGGCATGGTGCTGCAGCGGTAGAGTTGCTGCCTTACAGCTCCAGAGACCCAGGTTCAATCCTGACTATGGGTGCTGTCTGTGTGGAGTTTGTACGCTCTTCCTGTGACCTGCATGGGTGTTTTCCGAGATCTTGGATTTCCTCCCACACTCCAAAGGAGTGTAAGTTAATTAGCTTGGTATAAATGTAAATTGTCCCTCGTGTATGTTTACAAGCGTTAATGTGCAGGTATCGCTGGTCAGAGCGGACTCGGTGGGCCGAAGGGCATGTTCCCGCGTTGTAGCTCCAAACTAATTAACTAAACTAAAGATCAGCCAATTATCGGTGTTATCTCATGTCCTGAGCTCAGTGACAAAGTGCATTGATAATCCAACATGCTGCTGTACTGTGACACAATCAGCCAGCTGCAACTTCAGGATTTATGCTTCATAGTCAAAGACCAAGATCTTGCCATACGACTCGAGGGATCTTAGTTTTTTCCCTGCTAGCTGAATTGTTTTTAAATTCTGGAAAGCCTAAAATGGAATAAACTGTCTGAAAGTGGTTATTGTTTTAGGATATGCAAGTTAATCCTGAAATGGATATGGATCCAATGTCAGAGAGCTACATGCCAGCGAATGCATTTCCGAAAGTGAGATTCCATTCAATGCTGTGTGTATTACCAATGAATAATTGATTTTTCACACCACAGTCACAAATATGAATCTCTTTGGTTGGGTAGACAGTGAAGGGTCTTGTTTACACAGGGCACTGCACATGCCGATCATTATAATGGGAATAGCACAAGAAATATATACTGAAGGTAGACACTAAAAGCTGGAGTAACTTAGTGGATCAGGCAGCATCGCTGGAGAGAAGGAATATGTGATGTTTCGGGTTGAGACCCTTCTTCAGACAAGGTGACCCAAACAAATCACCTATTCCTTCTCTCCAGAGATGCTGTCTGACCCGCTGAGGTACTCCGGCTTTTGGTGTCTATCTTCAGTATATATTTCTTGTGCTATTCCCATATAATCAATGACATTACTAACGCCGAGTCTTCCATCATCAGCCCAGATCCATAGATGACCAGAAACTTGACTGAACCCCAGCAACGTTAATACTGTGGCTTTAAGGACAGGTGTGGGCAGCACAGTGGCACAAAGGTAGAGATGCTGCCTTATAAGCCAGAGACCCGGGTTGGATCCTGACTCCAGGTGCGGTCTGTATGGAGTTTGTATGTTCTCCTTGTGCCAGCGTGGGTTTTCTCCAGGTGCTCCGGTTTCCTCCCGCATTCCAAAGACGTACAGGTTTGTAGGTTAATTGTTTTCTGTAAAATTGCAACCTGTCCCTCGTGTGTGTGTAGGATAGCGCGAGTGTACGGGATGATCGGTGGTCGGTGCGGACTCAGTGCGCCGGAGGACTGTTTTCACGCTGTATCTCTAAAGTAAAAATCAGCACTGATTGTGTAAATTACTCTGAAATCGTTTTTTCAATCCATCATTAACATGCAAATTATTCAAGATCATCATTGGAGATGCAACATTTAAGAAACAGTTAGACAGGTACATGGGTAGGACAGGTTTGGAGGGATATGGACCAAGCGCAGGCAGGTGGGACTAGTGTAGCTGGGACATGTTGGCCAGTGTGGGCAAGTTGGGCCGAAGGACCTGTTTCCACGCTGTATCACTCTATGACTCTATGCAATTTCAGGAAGTATAGCAGATTGTTCTTTTAATGCACAGCTGAGCAACTATACTTAACCAGAGGGACAAAAACAGACGCAAAGGCTAGTGTTTAATAAAACATTTATTCTGTAGCATGATACGGTGCTGGGGGTTAATATTTGATATGTTCCACTTGTCAAATCCGAAATTACTTCCAGATACAAAGCAGCATGGATTGGAATTAAATGCCTTCTACAAAATGGATCTTGAATCCTTTCAAGGCAAGTACAGAATTAAACTCAGTGGTTCTGGAGAAGCCTGGGGTTTATCAGGAAGAGTACAACAATATAGACAGTGACTCCCACTCCCTGGCTACCTGCAAGAACAATATCACACACAACCCTGCTGCTGAGCTTGGCACAGCTCCATTTGTAACAAATCAAACTATGAGCCGATTTGGAAAGGGACCATGAGCAAACTACTTCAAATAGAATGCCCCTCAGATCCTCTGTCATCTGCATTTTGTGCTTATATTTGAATGTGTCCATTACTAAGTTTATTTGTGTTTAAATGCAGACATCTCCCTCTGCACCGTTAAGGGCCTGCCCCACTGTACGAGCTAATTCAAGAGTTCTCCCGAGTTTCCCCTGATTCGAACTCGGAGAATTACGGTAATAGCCGCTCGTAGGTACTCGGGGCTCTCGTGGACATTTTTCAACATGTTGAAAAAAATTCACGAGCACCGCGTTTCCCCGAGTAATAGCCGCTAGCGTTACGAGCCGCTAAGAGACGTCCCGAGCTCCGACGTACCCGCTACGTACATCCTACGTGCTTACCACGAGTTTGATTTTTTTTTAAACTCGGGAGAGCTCTTGAATTACCTCGTACAGTGGGACAGTCCCTTTAGTCTTAAACAGAGCACACAGACCTTAAAATGAAACTATTTAACTGACGGCAAAACAACACCTACTTTATTACGTTTAAGAAGGAACTGCAGATGCTGAAAAATCTAAGGTAGACAAAAATGCTGGAGAAACTCAGCGGGTGCGGCAGCATCTATGGAGCGAAGGAAATAGGCAACGTTTCGGGTCTGAAGAAGGGTTTCGACCCGAAACGCCTATTTCCATAGATGCTGCCTCACCCGCTGAGTTTCTCCAGCATTTTTGTCTACCTACTTTATTACAGTCCCTTCATAATCACTTTATCTCTTGTCAGCATGTAGGATGACTCAGGTTTCTTAACTACTTCTGAATCGAAGATGATTCAATCATGTGCTTTGGTGGTTTCAAGGTTAGAACATCCTCATCCTGGAAGATAAATCATTCAACAAGCTAATGTGCCTCAACAGCTGAATGTTTGGTGCTCAGAAGAATGCACAAGAGTCACAGTGAACAAGACAATGTGTGGGAGAGAGAGTGGGAGAAATTAAGGAAAAAAGAAAAAAATGAGAGAGAGAATTAATGTTATAGTCATAGAGTCATACAGCATGGAAACAGGTCCTTCGGCCCAACATGCCCACACTGACCAACATGCCCACTATATGCTAGTCACACCTGCCTGCGTTTGACCCATATCCCTCTAAACCTACCCTATCCATGTACCTGTCTAAATGTTTCTTAAACATTGCGATAGTACAGCCTCAACTACCTTCTCCAACAGCTTGTTCCATACACCCACCACCCTTTGTGTAAAAACGTTACCCCTCGGCTTCCCATTAAATCTTTTCCTCCTTGTCTTACACCTATGTTCTCTGGTTCTCAAGTCCCCTACTCTGGGCAAAAGACTCTGTGCGTTAAGTGTGCAGGATTGGGAGACAATTATAAAATGTGAAACAGAATGTATGACAATCCATACAAGGCAAGATTTAACATGGAAGCAGTGTACATTTACAATAAAGCCAGTGTGACAAATGTATTTGAATGAGCATATATCACTTACAAGAGAGAGCTAGATAGGGCTCTTAAAGATAGGGGATATGGGGAGAAGGCAGGAACGGGGTACTGATTGGGGATGATCAACCATGATCACATTGAATGGCGGTGCTGGCTCCAGGGGCCGAATGGCCTACTCCTGCACCTATTGTCTATTGAGAACAACTTCAAAATAAAGCAACAATTAAAACAGGAGAAATTAGTATGAAAAAGATTTTTTTGTTACCAAGATTGAAAACGGCAAGAAATTTACTGCTGAATAGAATTATGAATAATGTTTGGGAGTTGACCAGTCGCTAAGCGCTTCAGGGCTGAGATAATGAGTAATTAGTTTGCACTCACCTCAGTCTGAACAGTTTCCACAATCATGCTACATCATTAGAAGAGTGGGGAGGGAATGTGCTGATCACTCTCAGAGGACAGCTGGGAGAGTGTCACAAATCAATCTGGCACATAGTCTGCCATCACAGAGATAATCAGCAAGCATTGACACACTGATATGTAAATTTCTGCTTCATATAAAGGCTGCCCATTCTGGTTAATGAATCACACTGGGGAGCAAGAAGCATTCATTTAACCATGAAAGTCGTGGGTCATACTGTATTCCATAGGTGGCTCCGTTTAATTAACGCACGGGGCGGTATGATTCCAGGTATATGGTGGGAGGGTGGGACGTATACAGAGCGCTGGTCAGCACGGATTTGGTGGGCCGAAGAGCCTGTTTCCACGCTGTATCTCCAAACTAAACTGAACGACTGTGTCGGGATGGGATGGTGTGAAGTGGAAGCCATTCACATGCCACAGGAACAAACACAATCAGGATCCCTGTTCTACCTGGTCATGAGTCTGAGTAACAGTTCAGAGCCTTGAGGGCAGACTCCTGGCAGCAGATCACTCAAACTCTCCAGATACTGTCCAGAAAAAATATATAGAACTGAGACAAACATTAGAGGAGACAACTTCAAAAATAGAAATGTTTTGCTCCAAAAACCAGAGAACGAATGAAAGCAATCCATAAACTGTTAATTTCTGCTTTCATCTTGTTGCCCTTGTGATGCTTACCGCATTGGAACACGCATTATATTCCATCAGTAACATGACAATCCCCCCCCCAAGGGAAAGAGGAATGCCAGACATCAGTGAGTCCCTTTATACTCATATCATGGTGGCAGCAAATCCAGGGATTTATTGAGGGCTGGTACAGTGTCATTGCTGATGAACAGATCACACTGTGTCGATTTGAAGAACATCAACATGTTCAATTAAGTTTTGTGCTTTCAAATAAACTCAAGATCACTTTTAACAAAATGTCAGCAAACCTTTAAACATGCGCCATCTTCAACCAAATCAGCAGTGAAGCCACCTCGATTATTTCTTATCCGAATGAGAGTCCAGATCCAAAACACTGCCTACCCAAAACATTTAAGAAGGAACTGCAGATGCTGGAAAAATCAAAGGTAGATAAAAATGCTGGAGAAACT
The DNA here is from genome assembly GCA_038087875.1 of Malacoraja senta. Lineage (NCBI taxonomy): Eukaryota > Metazoa > Chordata > Chondrichthyes > Rajiformes > Rajidae > Malacoraja > Malacoraja senta. The sequence continues at coordinate 23,308,323 of CM075988.1, forward strand.
CAGCGGGTGAGGCAGCATCTATGGAGCGAAGGAAAAGGTGACGTTTTGGGTCGAGACCCTTCTTCAGACTGTCTGAATGTGGCCTAACCTGCTGAATTCCTCCAGCACCTTATGTTTTCCTCAAGATTTCAATACCTGTGGTTCCTTGTCATAGTTGGTCATACAGCTCAGAAACAGAGCCTTCATCCCAAAAGTCCATACCGACCAAGATGACCCATCTACGCTAGTCCCACCTGCACGCATTTAGTCCATAACCCTCCAAACCTTTCCTATCCAGGTATCTGTCCAAATGTTTTAAAATGTGTGTCTCTCCATTAGTTCTTAACTGAACTGAAGATGTACCCATCATTAGGTGCAGTTCCAGAGCCAACAAGATCATGGGAGACCCCTTCCACCTCAGCAACAGACTGTTCCAGCTGCTACGGTCAGGCAAACGCCTCCGTTGCCATGCTGTGAAAACGGAGAGGATGAGAAGGAGTTTCTTCCCAGAGGCCATTAGGATTGTTAACTCCTACCTCACCAGGGACTAACTTACTGTACCAAGTTACTGTTGTGTGGTATCTTTTTTTCTTTTTTTTTTCCTCCCACAAATGTGTAATATGTGGATATATGAGTCTGTTCCATTCTGTTTTGTAGTTTTTTTGCACAAGCATTGCCTCTTTTCATTTCACTGCACATCTCGTATGTGTATGTGACGAATAAACTTGACTTGACATTAATCAAGCTTATGTATAAATGAAATGATAGCTAGAAGTGTCTAATTTCCTATGACATACCCCAGAATAAATATGCATTTTTCAGAAAGAATGTTGAAATAGATATTCCGTTGTTTAAAAAGAACTTCATATCGCCTTAAGATATCTCAAAGCATGTTATAGCCAATGAAGTACCTTCCTTTCAGTTTGTGCAGACTAATCGGCCACAAACAGCCATGCAGTAAAACTGAAGAAGGGTCTGGACCTGAAACATCACCCATCCTTTTTCTCCAGAGATGCTGCCGAACCAGCTGAGTTACTCCAGCACTTTGCGTCTATATGGGTATAAACCAGCATCTGCAGTTCCTTCCTGCACTAAACAATAAATGCGTTGTATAAAATCATGAGAAGATTAGATCGAGTAGATGCACTAGAGTCTCTTGCCCAGAGTAGTGAATCGAGGACCAGAGGACACAGGTTTAAGGTGAAGGGGAAAAGATTTAATAGGAATCTGAGGGGTAACCTTTTCACACAAAGGGTGGTGGGTGTATGGAACAAGCTGCCAGAGGAGGTAGTTGAGGCAGCGACTATCACAATGTTTACGAAACAGTTAGACAGGTACATGGATAGGACAGGTTTGGAAGGATATGAACCAAGCGCAGGCAGGTGGGACTAGCGTAGTTGGGACGTGTTGGCCGGTGTGGGCAAGTTGGGACAAAGGGCCTGTTTCCATGCTGTATCACTCTATGACTCTATCTGTTTTAAGGTTTTGGTTAAGGGATAAATATTGCCCAGGACATTGAGAAAAGCACTCCCCTGCTCTTCACTGAATTTTCATTTTACTGACCACCTGAGATGACGGAGAGAGCCTGGGTTTAATATCTCATCTGGAATGTTACACCAATGACAAAATACAGCAACTCTTCAGAGCTCCAGTGGAAGGTCACCCGAGATGATGCACTCATCAATGGTCTTGAACTAATATGCCCCCTTCCCACCCCACTGAATGGTGGGGATAGGGATTGGACTCATTGGGAAAAACCCAAAGGAAAAGTTGACATAAAAAGTGTAAACACATAAAATAATAAAGTGAGCTGCAGAAACCAGAGTAATACATTTGCCTGGTCTTAATAAATTGTTGGCTGCAGTTTTGTCAAGTGGGAGATCAACTTCCACTGGTTACATTTACAAATCATTTTGTACCACTTTCTCTTTGATAGTCATTAACACGAGCTACGTGGTGCCTGGAATACAGACTGCAAAACATTCCCTGCATACTTTGAAAGTGAGCTATACAAGGGAGTCATCTGTCTTCCACTCTGTAGTTTAAAGGGGTTGGTTTATCTGATAAGCAATGCTAATTAATCTAAATAAGCTAAAATTTAACAAATATTTTTCTGGGCCTCAGCTTTTACATGGTACGCACTACTCAAAACAGGAAAGTAACAACTGAGACAATTACTCAAAAGCAATTTGCACAAGAATGCGTGTGTGTGTGTACTTTGCTCAGCACATTATCTATCAGACTGTGAGGAAATATTTTCATCTTCTGTCCCATTTACACCAATGTCAACATAGTTTATATCACCCCTCTCTTAAATATGGTTATGGGATAATGTTCTGCCTGAAGAAGGATTGTGTTGGTGTTGTGCTTGTCTGGTCATGGGAAGAGATTATGAACCTGTGCTAAAGTCTTTTTTTTTCAGATTTAGACAGGAGTGTTCCGATTGCAATGTAGATTAGTCTAAAGTTTAATTAATGGAAATACTCTGGACCGTTGCCCATAGATGCGAGGCTACAGAGTGTGGACCAGCTTTCACCATAATGCACAAATCACTCTCCTGCATTCTTCAAAATGAATCATACATCTTAGAGGAACAGTTTCTTCCCGGCTGTTATCAGGCAACTGAACGGTCCTCTCATCAACCAGAGTGCGGTCCTGACCTCCCACGTTTGAACTATCTTTAATCGGACTTTATAGGACTACAATGTTATTATATCTTGTACTAAATGTTGTATCTTTATCCTTTGAATTTAGGAAGGAACTGCAGATGCTGGTTTAAACCGAAGATAGACACAAAAAGCTGGAATAACTCAGCGGGTCAGACAGCATACCCAGAGAAAAGATATACAGATAAGTGACTTTTTGGGTCGAGACCCCTTCTTCAGACTGAGAGTTAAGGCCTTTTCTCAAGAGATGCTGTCCCACCCGCTGAGTTACTCCAACTTTTTGTGTCTATCTTTATCCTTTATCTGTGCACAATGGACGGTTTGATTGTATTCATGTGCAGTCTTTCCTTTGACTGGATAACAAGCAAACAAATGTTCTATACCTTGGTACACGTGACAATAAATTAAATAAACTAAACTAAACTAGGAACAGGCGTGAAGGAATGATTTGGAGATTCAGGGTCTAAATAAAATCTACCATCGTTCAGGAAAGCAGAAAAGGCAAATTGTGGGAAAACATAAGTAGATCCGGGAGTTAATTCGATCGGGAGAGAAATCATAGGACTTGCTGTTACTGTAAAAGGAGCTTTATTAAGCGGAATGTTGTAGGAAATTATGTTTACTGTCTAGAAGCACAAGACACTTGGGTATTGCACAATGCCAGCGAGCTGAGTAATCTGAGCCAAGAGGAAGAAGTGGCTGTCAGATAGAGTAAATCTGCAGAGAGTTCTTTTGTCAATGCTGACATGAAAGGGAATTTAAAGTAAATGGATGTCCTTGAAGAAGGGTCTCGACCCGAAAAGTTGCCTATTTCCTTCGCTCCATAGATGCTGCCTCACCCGCTGAGTTTCTCCAGCATTTTTGTCTGCCTTAAAGTAAATGGATGTCCTTGGGATCTGGAAGTACAAGGGAGGGAGGTTGCAGAGGGAGACAATATCTATGGAAAAGGAGAAGAATGGAACTTTTAGAAATTCAAGCCTAGCCCTATTGGTGATACACTTCGACAATCCTGGAATCATTCTTGTAAACCTTCTCTGGACCCTCTCCTGAGCCAGCACATCCTTCCTCAGATGTGGTGCCCAAATTTGCTCAGTTGTTCTCAAGAACCTCCACTGCTGGTGATCCAGGCAGTGGTGAATCATTGGCTCAAAGGTACAGCTAATTGAGTTGCTGTCTCACAGTTCCAATGACATGGGTTCAATCTTGACCTCTGGAGTTGTTCATGCAGAGTTTGCACAATCTCCCAACAGTAGAGTTGCTGCCTTACAGCCCCAGAGACCCAGGTTTGATCCCGACTACTGGTGCATTTTGTACAGAGTTTGTACGTTCTCCCTGTGACTGCATGGGTTTCCTCCGGGTGCACCCATTTCCTCCCACACTCCAAAGGTTGGTAGATTAATTGGCTTTGGTTAAATTGTCCCCAATGTGTAGGATAGTGCTCGTGTATAGGGTGATCGGTGGTTGGCGCGGACTCGGTGGGCCGAAGGGCCTGTTTCCACGCTGTATCTTTAAAGTCTAAATTCTAAAGATCGTGTGGATTTCCATTTTCCTCCTACATCCAAAATGGTAGGTTAAGTGGCGCTGTAAATTTCCTCTAGCGTGGGGCTGTGTGGTAGAATTTGAGAGGAGCAGATGTAAATGTTGGCACTTTTGCCCAACTTGCCCACACCGACCATCTGCACTAGTCACACCTGCCTGCATTTGGCCTATATCCCACTAAGACTATCCTATCCATGTACCTGTCCAAATGTTTCTTAGACATTGCAATAGTACCTGCCTCAACTACATCCTCTAGCAGCTCATTCCATACACCCATCACCCTCTGTGGAAAAACATTGCCTCTTAGGTTCCTATTAAATCTTTCCCCTCCCACCTTAAACCTGTTTGGGGATCAAAAAAGAACAAGAGAGGTAAGCAGAAGAACATGAATCATTGTAAGTTTAATTAAATGGAGGGCTAAATACTGCAGCATGGAGATCAAAGAGTATTCTTACTCAACAAACATGGGAGCAAATACATTATTAAAACCAGAAAACCAATGAGACTACGATTAAAGCATATCAAAAATTAATCACATCTGCCGGTTGCTTTCTGTTGCTGCAAATCATTGATGGCTTGAATCTTCTTTTGTTTACCTCTTTCATGTCGTCCAAGTGAGTAGTTTGGATGGAAGTGGAGGTTTCTCGCAGATTATATTTACAGCCTTCATCACAGTTGCCATGGTAGATGTTATTAGCCTTCCTGACCAAGAGCTTTTCATAAGCATCAAGAGGTAAAACTCCACAACCTCTCCATATCTCCATTCCATAAAATAGACGGAAGGTAGAGGAATTTCATCAGTCTCATGCAGTGACAGTTTGGGTTTCCCGCATAACAACATTTATGGAATATTCAACCTGAATCAAAGCTCTTTATAGCTGGTTTTCTCCAGTGCAAGTTATTCAAACTGTTCTGTCGATTCACTGTAATGTATGCAACACCATCCTTTGGTTTATGAAAAGCAGCAAGATCACAAAGATTAAATGTGTAGGAAAAAACTGGTTTAAACCGAAGATAGACACTAAATGCAGGAGTAACTCAGCGGTTCAGGCAGTATCTCTGGAGAGAAGCAATGGGTGGCGTTTCGGGTCGAGACCCTTCTTCAGATCGTGCATTAGGGTTAGCCTGAAGAGGGTTCTCAACCCTAAACGTCACACATTCCTTCTCTCCAGAGATGCTGCAAAATACTCCAGCATTTTGTGTCTATCACAAAACAGATTAGTTCTGTACATTGGGGTGAATCTTACTGTTCACAGAGAATCTTTTTACCAATGTAAGACTTTCCCCTGTACCATTCAGCTCAAATATTTTTGTGCTACAACTTGTAGGAAAATAAAATGACAACCCACTGAAGTAACAGGGCATCCAACACCTACCTCAGTGAGTATGGTTATATCTGTTTCAGTCTTTATATCTCCCGAGCCAATGAACTGAAACAGAATCAGAAGAATGATGAACATAGATGCTGGATTAGATTAAACTAGATGCAAAAAGAAAGGGAAGGATTGGAATAAGAGAGAAAGGGAAATAAGATTAACAATGTAAAATTTGTACGTTTTGAAATCACTATCAAGTTACAGCATGAGAATGAACGTATTTGTCTTGGATGGAGAGATTGACTGGCATTGAGTTAATATTGATCAGATTGTTAAAGAGACATTTATGTCCATTAAATAAGTTCCTGCACGGAGTTTAATGGGCAATTAACATGTAAATCCAGCAAGTTCATTAAATAATGGTGAAACTGAGTTTGAGCTGCAGTTTGTTAAAACCAAATGACATAGTGTGGAAAGCTGCTGGAAGGACTCAGCAGGTCAAGCAGCATCTCTGGAGGTAAAGGGATGGCCAAATGATGGATAGGTGCAGGTTGATCAGCAAGTTCTCAAGATTCTCAACTCACTCCCCATCTACTGATTCTACACATTTACGTTAAGAACAATACATATTTTGTTTCTTTTGCCAAAGTTTTTCTTTTGTTTCTTTAGTTTATTGACGTCTCCTTGTAGTTTAAACTGCTTATGGAATAAGCAAACTCTATATTAATGAATTAAAACCAGTCAGTGCCAGAAATACTCAGCAAGTCAGGAGCTGAACAGGGGAAATGTACAGAATAAACGTCTCGCGTTAATAATTCTTCATCAGAGCTGGAGAAGTGAAGAAAACATTTGTTGCAAGTTGCATGGGGGAGTAGTTGCATGCCGTACACACGGCAAAAACATGAACTCTTTTTTTTCTTACAACAGATGCAGCCTAACCTGTTGAGTATTTCAAGCATTTTGTTTTATGTCAGATTTTCAACACATACAGGCTTTTGATTTATGTAACTGTAGCTTTCTGCCCTCTCATTGATAAATACAATGACAAAAATAAACCTTTTGCCCTTTCAATGGCTATAACATTGGATAGCACCAGTCACATCTTGCATTTGATTCCTACTCTACTCCCTGCCCTTTCAACAATCTCCTAACTAGGCTAATAATCTGCCCGTAATTCCAGATCACAAGGACTTTGTTGGGTGACTTCCCGAAGTACATGTAAATAACACTCAACGCCATCACCTGTCAACTGAGTCAGTTTCTTCACAAAATTCAATGTGGTTTGTCAGAAGTAGACAGACAGGCCTTTTCATATCCATACTGGTTCTCTCATCAGCTGAAACTTCTCCAAAATGCCTTAAACACTGGGTGTCATCGTCATTGCAATGAAGGAGTAATGAAATTGAGCTTCTCCCCAGGTTTTTTTGTCTTTCATTTGTAAAAACTTCTACCCTGAATTGAACCGTGTTTAACTTTTAGTTTAATTTTTAGTTGAGAGGTACAGCGCGGAAGCAGGCCCTTTGGCCAACTGAGTCCATGCCGTCCAGAGATCCTCGCACTCCAGCGTTATTCTACACACACTAGGGGCAATTTACAATTATACCAAGCCAATTAAACTACAAACCTGTACGTCTTTGGAATGTGGGAGGAAACCGGAGATCACGGTGAAAACCGGCACAGGTCAGGGGGAGAACGCACAAACTAAGTACAGACAAGCACCCGTAGTCAGGATCAAACCGGGGTCTCTGGCGCTGTAAGGCAGCAACTCTACCGCGCCGCCAGTGTTGGGAATTTAGTGTTTAACCTGTACCTTGAATCGTGTTTTCATGTGGGGCCCAGTTGCCATCTTAATTACAGCTCAGATGGGAACCGACACAAAGAACATATCATAGAGCAGTGGGTCAGTTAACTCAGTTTATTCAAGACCTGAACAGTACACACTGGGAAAAACTCTGAAAGAACCCAAAGTGTTTTAAAGATTCACAGCCTCTTATATTCTATGTTTCAGTGGTTACATAGATATTACATTCTTGAAATAATTAATCAAGGAGTGCAATAAATAAGCCTTACCTCAGGATTAGTTTTATTGGTCTTAGCCTGGTTTACAACCTCCAATGTTTATTTTAAATTCAGCTAGCTCTGCCTTGGAAGCGAAACATATAATAAATCTATTTATTGCCTCTCCTAGCATCCTTAAATTTCCTTCACTATGTTGGCCTCTTTTCTATTCATGCTGTTCCAGAAAGTGAGCTCTTGGAGCAGATTACAAACTGCCAGAGAAAAGATCAGAGGTGATGCTGCCATACCATTCTTGGTGATGGGCATTGAAGACTGCATTTCCTGGAATCACGTGGAAGAAATGAATATCAGAAATGTATCAATCACAATGCCATGTTCAAAGTCGGGTGCTTACAATAAGCTGAAGGGTCTCGACACAAAATGTCACCTCTTCCTTTTTCCAGAGATGCTCCTGACCTGCTGAGTTACTCCAGCTTATTAGGTCTGTCTTTGGTTTAAACCAGCATCTGCAGTTACTCACTCCACATAAATTAGGCTGTGTTAGCAGTGTGTGAGAGCATTATCTTGATGCCAAAGCTAAAGCGACAGACTGAAGCATATAATAGCTGTCTTACATTGCATTATGTCAAATGATGTTACAAGGACAAAATTAATCAATAATGAAAAATACAATTTATTTTTCAAACAATTACATATACAGTTCACTGAATTAAACATAGTGCAGCACAGTGAAGCTGATTTTAACACAGCAGCTATCAGTTACAGATCAAATAATACAAACAATGTTTATGGCTTATACAAAAATACAACATAAATTAGCTTAAAAAAGACGATCAACAAACCTATAAAACAAAAGGTTCTTTTTCCATGCACCAATTGATCTCTGCTGCTCAGTAACCTCCACTGCCATGTTCCAGTCAACCTAATGAAACAAGTACAGCAACTAAACACAGGAAAGGAATATCACAATGGATACTGCCCTCCTCTTGCTGTGTTGAAAATCTTTGACCAAATGAACATCTCTGTTAACTCGCTTTATTAAAAAAAAATATTACGCTAACTACAACTGCATTGAATTGATTAGTATGGGTGTCAGAGGTTATGGGGCGAAGGCAGGAGAATGTGATTGAGAGGGAAAAATAGATCAGCTATGATTGAATGGCAGAGTAGACTTGATTGGCAAAATGGCCTAATTCTGCTCCTAGAACATAAAATAACCTGCTCTGAGAACGCAATAGCTCTTTTGGTGAATTTACCGTCCAATATAAAAGTCACTCAACTTACAAAGAAAAAAATCCCCTAAACTAAAGATTCATTTAATTGCTAGGAAAAGTGTGTTTTAGAAGCATGATCACTCTTTTCGCCCCGTGTTCATATATATCCACTTTCAGTAGGAACGACTGGATAATATCAAAAGTAGAATTTTAGCACATGGCCCGTAATTGGCATAATTTCACCCCATTACTGAAAACCTTCAGTCAGCATGGCTTGTTTCCTGGCTTAGCTTCTTCACCCGAGAAGTCATCTTTGGAGCACAGGTGGGGAAAAGTTATACTGACTGCCTTTAATGCCTAAACAAGGGTCAGGACATGCAAGTTATTTTATATCAGTGGGCCACAAGTACCTTGAGGATGTCTTGCTTACCAGTTACGCTGTAAGTAGCTACACTCCCTAAGCACCAAGGAAAATAGCATAAAGCCTACAAACTGCAATAATTCCAATTCTCTGCTTCTAAAACTGATTTAAATTCATGGTAAGCGTGGGCAGAATATGGGCTCAATTCCACAGATCAATTTTTAATGGGGGGGCTAGGAAGAGCTCAATATGAGGACCGCACGCCCAGCCAAACTGAATATATCTGGGTGATAAATAATGAACTAACATTGCTCCTAACTCCTGACCAGATACATTGCTGTCGTGAGTAGGAGCAGAATTATGGCCATAAAGACAAAGACGATCTCAGCACCCCCTGGTTAGCAGTGATTTCATTGCATTTCAGTGAAAGGGGGGGGGGGGGGGGGTCTAAATCTCACCACAATCGGTGAGATATGAGGGCTGGAGAGACAGAAGAACTGCTTCTGCCCTTGTGGCGTGGAGAAGTAAAGGGCGGCACAATGGTGCAGCTAGTATTACTACTAACAGACCCTCCGACCCAATGCCTACGGCCCTGACCTCTGATTTGTGTCAGGTTTGCACAGGCTCCCTGTTAGTGCATGGGATTCCTCAGTTCTGGTTTCCTTCGAAAGATGTGTGGTTGGCAGGTCAATTGCCCAATCCAAATTACTCCTAGTGTGTACGTGAGTAGTAGAAAAATAGTTGATGGAAATGTGGAGAGAATAGGTTACAGCAAAGATTATAAGGGTAGAGGGTTGAGAATGCGATTGCTGCAAGAACTGGCATAGACTCAATGGGCCAAAGTGCCCTCTATGTTGCAAGGATAAATGAAATATGTAAGATAAAACATAATGGGTTCCTTGGTGCCTTTCAGGTCTTTGTTTCAGATGCTAGAGAGAGCTTGAAACAAGCAGTGGACCATCATTCTCTTAATCATTTAATTTATCCTGTCGTCCCCTCTAATTTCCTTTGTCCTTTCTTCTTATTAATCTTAACATTTGTTTCTTTCCCCCATGGCTCCAATTAAAGATCATTGACGAAGCATTAACTGTGTTTTTTCCTCTTCATAAAAGCTGCTGGATATTTTCATTTGAACAATTAACTCCTTACTGGTTTGTTGTACTCACATAGGGATGGGATTTAAAATCAAGGGCCAAGAACCAGAATAGAATCACTCATTCTAAGTGAATTGTGTGCTTCTGTCTCTTCTCCCTAATCACTGCTGTGCCCACAACTTTCAACAGCATTTTCAAATTCCATAATCAGAGAAAACCAAACCTAATGCATGGTTTTTGACAGGATAGATCCACTCAATCATTTCCAATCCCAACTATACTGCAAAGATGGGTCCCAAGCAAAACCACGTAAAAAAAACCTTGATCATCATTTGCAGTCAAAGATCTCCAAAAGTAGATGCCAGAATGTTGATTGTAGCTTACTTGGCCTGCCATCCACCAGACAAGAAAGCAATTATTTAAACTATTTTGGGTGTCATTCTGGAATAGACACTGTTATGCTGCCATAAACAACATTTGCTGCTATTTAAGTTGCAGCAGATGAAAGATGTTGCTTTGACGTCTCAGGATGGTCATACTTATGCATCAGAAAGCACGCATTACAGCCAATTTCTGCAATGATAAACATTTGATTCTTGAAGAAAACATAAATTGTTATTAATTTAACAAATGTATTTACCAGTTAATGTAATACATGTCGGCATCAATGCCCCAGGAACAATTCTGTCACAAGTTTCCATTCCAAGACAAAGAAATTTTTTCAAATAAAATACAAATGGGTCACAAATGAAGTAATTCGTGGTTACTAAATCCATAAGCAGTGCCTCAAATATGTATAGTAAAGACATCACTTGTTCTTTGGTGAGTAGCGATTTTAAAAAAAAGAGCAGACAAATAAAATTCTCCTTTAAACCCAACTGATCAGTAATGCAGACTTGCTTAAGAATTGTTAAGAGAAGTTGCAAGATGGAGCTTGGTAACTTAACAGAAACAAACATATTTCACATGGTACCTGATCTACTCAATGGACCCATTGTCTCCAAATTGGACCCATTGTCTCCAAATTGGACCCATTCTCTCAGTTGGTTTTGTGAAGCTAAACTTAAATCACCAGGTTAAAAAAAACATGCTGCTTTGATAGTGGGACAGCATTAAAACAAAACGGACATGAAATGCCTAAAGTTTAAAAAATGTGTCAAATACAATCCAAATGTCTGCAATCTCAAAATGATTCACATTGAAAACAAAATTACAAAGAGAGTGTACTATACAGAATTATTGAGGCCTTACCTTGTTCAGCTAACTTTTGACAAAAATAAAATCTCACATAAGTTCCAACCTGTTAAAATTGGTTAACTCTTTTTTTAATCCCAACTAATAGACAAATAAAATAAACGGCTCACATCTTTGTAGGTGGTTAAGCTAGTAAACAAATTAAGGAAAGTAGTCAGTCTTGTTCCTATTGGCTCGTAATAGGTAATTCTTAATGTAACATTCCTTTACAGCCGTGCTTGGTTTAATCATGGATGAAAAACGTACATCAGTATTATGTCATCTATGGCTCAGGATTTGCATAGAAATTTGAATCTGAGATTGCCTTACACTCCAATGATTGGACCAATGAAATATTATGCTGTGTTTAAAAAAAATATCTGCCACTCACAACAGCCTTACCAGTGTCCAAGCTTTTTCAAACAGTTGATCAGAAATACACATCCAGTGTTTGTAAAATCATTTGTCTGCAAAGTGGGCAATTGCGTTGGTAGATATGCTGTTGCATGAGGATACCCGTGCAGCCTTGACAGAGACACAGGTGTCTACATGGGAGCAGTAACACAGACTTTGCTTGGTCCTGACAGATGACACATTTCTTTCGTTCTTCTTGCTCCTTCAAGAGCTTCCAGAGTTCATTTTCCACAGGGACATTGCCATTTTTGTCCTTGGTGCCTGCTGTTCTCAAAGGAGCATCTCCGGTTTCTCCAGGTAGAGAGTTCTGGTCCACAGTCAGCTGCTGCTGCCCCCTGGTAGTGTTGTTATCTCCTTGAACTGAGTTGAAATCTGTTTGTTCCAGCTGATTAACTAGTTGCTGATGTACAGCTGTTTGATCTTCCACGTTCCTTTCAGGATAAACCTGAATCCGCCTTATTTGGTCAAGTGGCCAGAAGTTCACATACCCTGGGTTAAGTCTCTGCAGCTGACTGTACAATTGCCTCCTAGTCTCCGAGTTGACCATTAACTGGACATTGGTCACCACCAGCCTACAGATATGTAGGACATCCCTTCTTACCCGGTTAAGGTTTGGAACAGTATTCAAATGGAGAGTCAGTTGGTTAATAATCCTCAATATTATCTCTGGGTTTGCATAGATTGTTGTGCTGGAGATGACGAGAAAGGTGATGGTCAGGCCGTAGAGATTAAGGAGAAACAAGTCGGCCAGGACTCTGGAGAGGGAGATGAGGACTTCGATCACAAACTGGCATGGGGTCCAGAGAAGGATAACGTTTCCAACCACACTGCTGGACAAATAGGTCAGAATTGATGCCAGAGTCTCCACGACCTTGACCAAAGGGTCGCCCAGCACCGCGGCCGCCGACAGCAGGTTCTGGGTCCCAATGAGGAACATGTTGATGATAGTGTTGACCAGGTAGGCGGCCAGGCTGACCAGGATGCCCGCCGCGTCCCACAGCTGCTTGAGGAGGAGGTGTCCGGAGCAGAAGGTGGTGGCGAGGCCGTGTTGCAGCTCCTCGCGTCCCCGCAGGCTCAGGTAGGAGAAGAGGTGTCCCACCATCTTCATGCTCTCGGCCAGGCCGCACACCGCCCTCAGCAGGTTGCAGAGCAGGCCGATGGCGAGCTGCAGGCCGCAGTGGGCCAGCTCGGCCGCCTCCAGCACCGGCACACTCAGCAGGTTGTAGCAGAGGCCGAGCAGGGAGGCGGCGGCGCCGGGGATGGAGACGAGCAGGTGCAGCAGCCCCGACACCGCGGCCACCGCCGTCGACACCAGCCAGAAGTTGAGGTCCAGCAAAAAGCCGAGCATGTCGAGGGCCTGGCCCAGGCCGCTGAGGAGGCCGACCAGGAGGCCGGCCATGGCGCTGGGCGGAGAGCCGCAGTGAGTGGCGATGGCGACCTGGGCCCCTCTCTCTGTGTGGCCCGGCCCGGCCCCTCTCGCCGTCCCGTCCCGTCCCGTCCCGCCCCCGCCGCCGCAACCGTCAGCGCCGTTCAAACATCAACAGAGGCCCGGACCAGCCAATCGGCGGCGCTGGGGAGGTCGGAGCGGACAGCCCGGCCCGAGTGGGCGGGAAAACCGGCCCACGGACAGCCCGGCTCCAGTGAAGCGGCAGCACGGAGCCGGTAGTGGACAGCCCGGCCCCGTGTGAGGAGGAGGAGGCGGCGGGAGCGGCGTCTCCCACAGCGGACAGCCCGGCCCGGGTGGGCGGGAAAACCGGCCCGTGTGAGGAGGCGGCGGTGGCGCCGGTAGTGGACAACCCGGCCCGTGTGAGGAGGAGGCGGCGGTGGCGCCGGTAGTAGACAACCCGGCCCGTGTGAGGAGGCGGCGGTGGCGCCGGTAGTGGACAACCCGGCCCGTGTGAGGAGGCGGCGGCGGCGCCGGTAGTGGACAACCCGGCCCGTGTGAGGAGGAGGAGGCGGCTCCCACAGCGGACAGCCCGGGCCGAGTGTGGCGGGAGCCGGCACTGTAAGGTAGCCCCGGCCCGTGTACAGCAAGCAGCTCTGCTCCTCCCTGAAATACATTCACCCTCATACAAAGTTCATTGATTTCAGTGTAATTGGCAGCAACGTTACATATCGATTCGGCTGATTTTTATTATTATTATTCTTCTTTAACTGCATTGGGAGGATAGCAACGAGAGCAGGGTCGGGTAACTCAGTGGGGATGCAAATAACTTGCTCAAGGAGGGTCCCGCCTTGTACTGTATATGATCTAACTGAATTGTATGCAAAATGAAAGAGTTTCACTACCTGGTTCAGTACCATTGAGCGATTGAGCCCAAAGATCTTTGATTGAGCCTGTCCATGGTCTCCAGAAATGCTGCCTGACCAGCTCAGTTCCTCAGCACTAGTGTCACAATAATCGTCACTTCTGTCCCTGCCTCTACCTCTACCTCACTCACCACATCCCATGATGAACCACTGATGTACCCGAGGTCTTCTTACCCGCTTGGACATATCGTTGGCTCATCCCAAGATTCCTTACACATGTTGCTTGCCACATCTATTCAGGGGTCCCGGCTTGAAACATCTGAGTTACTGACCCACTGAGTTACTTCAGCATTTATACCTTGGTAAACCGGCATCTGCAGTTGCTTGTTAATTGAACAACATCCAGGGAACTTTGGAGGGTGTCTAAGCCTTTCTTCTCCATCTTATCTCTTTCTCTGTCTGGTTCGCCTCCTCTCCCTCATTCTCACCTCACATCTGTATCTCCACCCTTCTCTTTCACATCCTTTCTCCTCTCCCATTCTCTCGCCCTTCCATTTTCCTCCTTGAACTTCACTTGCAACTGCTTTGCTGAATATTTAGTTATTTTCTGACTTTTTTCAACAGCCATCCATCCATTCTGCTGTGTATCCCTTAATTAGTATATTCTGACTTACTAATTAAGAGATACACAGTAGGAGTTGAAGGTCTGTTGGAAAATTGGATATATTACAGATGCTGCCCGACCTGCTGAGTTTCTCCAATGGTTTGTTTATTTTTGCTCCGACATCAGCAGCCTTTACCAGATATCACTAAATCTCTGTTCATTATTTGCCTGGTGTGAAATTTTGTTTGGAAAGGCTCCTGCTCATTATTTTACAACAATAAAAGGAATTAAATAAATTCAGGTTGTTGTTTCTTCTCCGCAAACGGATTTCTAACTGGGAAGAAAATGAACACAAAACACTAGAGTTAAAAACGGCTGCAAGAAAAAGTCTGGGAACTACAGACCTGTGAGCTTAATATCAATGGTTGGGAAAGTTATTGCAGATTTTAAGAGTGAGGATCTAATATGAATTGGGAAAGACAAGGACTAATTGGGGATAATCAGCATAAGTTTGTACACGGGATGTCGTGAATCATGAATTTGAGTTTTTTTGAAGCGATGCTCAAGAAGATTGACAATACAGTAGATGTTGGCCACACAGACCTTGTGCCAAGCCTTTGACAGTAGTCTGACCTGGAAGGTTAGATCACAAGGGACCCACTGAGCTACCCAACTGGATACAGAACTGACTTGCAGGCTGGAGGCAAGGGGTGGTGGTAGGGGGTTGTTTTTCAGACTGGAGGTCCGTGACACGAGGTTTCCCAGAAGGATCAGCGCTGGGTCCACTGCTGTTATTTATTTATATTAGCGATTTGGATATGAATGTAGATGGCATGGTTAATAAGTTTGCAGATGACACTAGAATTGGTGATGAGAAGGTTATGGACAGTGAGAAGGTTATCTAAGATTGCAATGATATCTTGACCAACTGGGCTAAAAGACTGAAGAATGGTAGATTCAGCTAAATTGAGGTGTGGCATTTTGGTAAGACAAACCAGGACAGAACTTCACAGTAAATGGTCAGGCCTTGGGGAGTGTGGTAGTACAGAGATTCCAGGGGTGCAAGTATATAGTTCCATGAAAGTTACGACACAAGTGGACTGGGTGATGACTGATGAAGAAGGCATTTGGCATATTTGCCTTCATCAGTCAGTTCTGAGCACAGGAGTTGGGACGTCACATTACAGCAGTTTGACTTTGCTAAAGGCCACTTTGAGCGTACTGTGCACAGTTCTGGTTGTCCAGCTCTAGGAGGGATGTGGTTAAACTAGAAATAGTGTAAAAATGATTAATGAGGACGTTTCCAAGTCCAGAGGGATTGAGTTATAAGGAGAGATCAGATGGGTTTAGGCTTTGACCTGCAGTGTAGGACACTGAGGGGTGATGTTTTAGAGGTTTATAAAATCATGAAGGACTTGAATAAAGTGAATAGTCACCATCATTTAGTCTAATACTAGAGCGCATCCGTTTAAGGTGAGAGGGGAAACATTTGAAACAGACATGAGGGGCAATGTTTTCACACAGAAGGTGGTATGTAAATGGAACGAGCTGCCAGAGGAAGTAGAAGACATGGGTACAATTATGATATTTAATAGTCATTTGTATAGATACATGGAAGGAAGGACCTGGAGAGATATGACCCTGGTGTAGACAAGTTCAGTTAGGCAACATGGTTGGCATGGATGTTGGGCCGAAGGGCCTTTCATCTTGCTGTATACGATTATGGCTATGGCTGTTCAATAAGTTCATGGCTGATCAGTTACTGTTGTGTTTGATTCTTGTTACAAACAATATATTTAACAACTGAAACTCCACAAGCTTGCTGTGTAGATGATTCCAAAGATTCAGCACCCACTGAGTGAGAGCCCTGTTCTCATCCCAGTCCTAATCTCATATTTTGAGGCTGTGTTTTCAATACCCAGCCAGAGGAAACATCGTCCTCGCATCTACACTCCCAAGCCCTTAAAGTGTTTGCATATGTGCACCCCTCATTCTTCACCCAGAGTCTGAAGAAGGGTCTCGACCCGAAACGTCACCTATTCCTTCGCTCCATAGATGCTGCCTCACCCGCTGAGTTTCTCCAGCATTTTTATCAACCCTCATTCTTCTAAAGTCAGTTCAGTTTAGTTTAGTTTTTCAGTTCAGTTTAGTTTATTGTCACGTGTACCGAATGACAGATAAAAACTTTTGTTGCGTGCTAATTAGTCAGTGGAAAGACAATACATGATTACAATCGAGCCATTTACAGTGTATAGATACATGATAAGGGAATAAATAACATTTAGTGCAAGGTAAAGCCAGTAAAGTCTGATTAAAGATAGTCCCTGGGTCATCAATGTGGTAGATAGTAGTTCAGGACTGCTCTCTAGTTGTGGTAGGATGATTCAGTTTCCTGATAACAGCTGGAAAGAAACTATCCCTGAATCTGGAGGTGTGCGTTTCCACACTTCTATACCTTTTGCCCAGAGATTTTGGCCCAATCTGCTTAAATTTACAGGTAGTGCAGGACTCCTGTAGTTCCAGAATCAGACGATAAAGGATTGTAGCTCAGAGAATTACCACCACAGTGTGGTAGTTAATTGGGTTTCATAATAGAGCAGTAATAAAGGAATGGAAGAAGTAAGAGGTAACAATTTCAAAAATATAAAGTGCTTAACATACAATTTATAAACAAGGGGATGTGTGCAAGTATTTAAAGTGTAAGGGCAGGGTGCACAGCTGTGGTTAACTGATTTCCCTCTTCTGTGTGAATGCTGCCACTATTTTGCAAGCTTGGCTGTAAACTTTATATTGCCAGTTATGAAAATCTTTTTAAAAAGGCTTGGAACAATCTGCTATACCAAGTCAAGTCTTGTGCTACCATATAATCTGCTAAATTGGAAATATTTGGGATATACTGGCAGTCTGAAGAAGTGTTCTGACCTGAAACGTCATCTATTCCTTTTCTCCAGAGATGCTGCCTGACCCGCTGAGTTGCTCCAGCATTTTGTGATGATCTTTGGTGTAAACCAGCATCTGCTGTTCCTTTCTACACATTCGGGGAATATTTGTGTTGAGTTAAATCCTAGCACCACATTTTCTGCCCAAGCTTCATTTGAGGAGACCGCGCCGACCAGCGATCCCCGCGCACATTAACACTATCCTACACACAACTAAGGACAATTTATTTTTACACATACACCAAGCCAATTAACCTACATAACTGTACATCTTTGGAGTGTGGGAGGAAACCGAAGAACTCGGAGAAAACCCACACGGTCATGGGGAGAACGTACAAACTCCGTACAGACAGCACCCGTAGTCAGGACCGAACCCGGTTCTCCGGCGCAGTAAGGGAGCAACTCTACCGCTGCGCCACCGTGCCGCCCTCTTTTTTAATTTTGTAAATTATATTTAATTCATCAATCTTTGAATCGGAGCCTATTCAAAAGCCACTTTGAATCATTGTTAATGTGCTGATTTTTGCTCAGTAAATATGGCACCTTAGACGACAAACACTGATGCATTTCTTGTTCAGTGACTGAGGTGAATTTTTCTATGCCCTTGTGGGGCTTCAAGGAAAAATGTATTTATGATGAGCGTTTTTTTTTTTAAACTGCATTCTTTTATAATGATCGTTTGTTTCCTCTTCTGTTATTTTTGTTCTTTCCAATCATGGAAACGACAATGAACTTTTTGTAAAAGAAGGACCTACATACAATTGGATTGAATCGGAACCTGGGTCATCATGATGACAAACCTTATCCTGCTAATTTTGCTGTGAGTCACACAGGCTGATTGTTCTTCCGAAGGAGTTGCAGCTGTAGACCTAATTGTCCTTGTTGAAACAGTGCCACCAATGTGATCAACACTGGTCACAGAAGCCTCACAGACGGCAGGTTGGAGAACTGGTGCCCCGTCACTTTTCAGGAGCAGTTGGGAAGTTTACAGCTTGTAGCATGAAAGCCAGACATAGTAGATTAACCCCAAATGCTGATGCCATTATTAAGAAAGCACATCAGCGCCTCTACTTCCTGAGAAGATTACGGAGAGTCGGTTTGTCAAGGAGGACTCTCTCTAACTTCTACAGGTGCACAGTAGAGAGCATGCTGACCGGTTGCATCATGGCTTGGTTCGACAACTTGAGCGCCCTGGAGAGGAAAAGACTACAAAAAGTAGTAAACACTGCCCAGTCCATCATCGGCTCTGACCTCCCTTCCATCGAGGGGATCTATCACAGTCGCTGCCTCAAAAAGGCTGGCAGTATCATCAAGGACCCACACCATCCTGGCCACACACTCATCTCCCTACTACCTTCAGATAGAAGGTACAGGAGCCTAAAGACTGCAACGACCAGGTTCAGGAATAGCTACTTCCCCATAGCCATCAGGCTATTAAACCTGGCTCGGACAAAACACTGAACTTTATTAGCCAATTAACTGTTATTTGCACTTGATCAGTATATTGATTCATGTGTGTATATATTTATAGAATGCCTTGTAGTCAATGCCTACTATGTTCTGAAGCAA
The DNA here is from genome assembly GCA_038087875.1 of Malacoraja senta. Taxonomy (NCBI): domain Eukaryota; kingdom Metazoa; phylum Chordata; class Chondrichthyes; order Rajiformes; family Rajidae; genus Malacoraja; species Malacoraja senta. The sequence continues at coordinate 23,327,520 of CM075988.1, forward strand.
AGCAAGAATTTCATTGTCCTATCAGGGACACATGACAATAAACTCACTTGACTTGAAATTGGCAGAACAGGTGGATAAAATGTTAAAGAAGGCATGTGGCATAACCATAATACATAGGAGCAAAATTAGGCCATTCTGCCCATCGAGTCTGCTCTGCCGTTCAATCATGGTTGATCTATTTTTCCCTCTCAACCCCATTCTCTTGCTTTCTCGTAACCTTTGACACACTTACCAATCAAGGACCTGCTTGTCCAATCTCCACGTTACAATGGATTCCACAGATTCACCACCCTCTGGTTAAAGAAATTCCTCCTCAGCTTCATTCTAATGGTATGTCCCTTTATTCTGAGGCTATGCCCTCTGGTCCTCGACTCTCCCACTACTGGAAACATCCTCTCCACTTCCTCCCTTTAATTGGCTGTGACATAGAATATGAGTTGGGAAGGCACGTTGCAACTTTATCAAACATTAGTTAGGCCACACTTGGAAAACTGCGCCGTTCTGGTCAAGATGTTGTACAAAGGATGTAATTCCACTGGACAGGTGACGCCTGTTTGGTGGTGAGTAGTCGCCCAAAGAGTCTAACCTTTTTCTGGTCGCCGCTGGATTTTCAACGTTGAAAATTATTGGCAACCTGCTGCGACTATGACGGGTGCCGGCAAGTCGTCGAACAAATCGCGTAAGTGGGACAGGCCCTTAAGGATGCACATACTGCAAGTTATCAGGTATTGGTGACCATTTGATCAGTTGCGTACTTTGGAGTGCCTGGTTTTCCCTTGGCTGTAGTTTGACCCACAGTCACATCTAGGAACATGCACTCTTATTGTAGTTGAATATACTCAGCAAACCACAGAAAATGCCCTTTGAAGATGACTGCGTGAGTATGTATTGGTCAAATTTTATTGGAACATGCTGCATGCAGGAGGCTTTCTGTACTGTGGATGATGCACTATAGAAGTTCTGGAGAACACTGGATACAATTTATGAACCATTAATGCAGACTTCTTTAACTATACTAATTCTATGTATTCAATCAGGTACTATTGGCTTTGGAAGAAAACAACATGATTCAAATACGAATCTGAACGTTCACCAACTAGTCTCAACACAATTGGTGAACTTAAATTATGAAGAAAAGTAATTGGAGATCATTCTTACTGGAAAGGAGGAGGGTTAATTAGAGTTTTAATATTAAAGCTGGAAAAGGTGATGCAAAAATTTTAACGACCAGTGAAAAGTTTTGCACAGCAGGAGATGCTTTTAAAAATTAAGAGATTGAGAAGGAAAATCAATCCAAACAATTACTGACATTTTATATAGTTTACTTGACTAAATTGCTTAATTGACCGCTACTACTGTCGGGCAGGGAAAAAAAAGGTTCAAATTTATTTGTCACATGCACCATAAGGTGCAGTGAAATGAGTTTACCATGCAGCGTTACAATTAAAAAAGGGCATAATACACAACATAATTCAACACTGACATCCACCACAGCATTCTTCACTTTGGTGGAAGGCAATACAGTTCAGATAGTCCTCCTCCTCCTCCTCCTCCCTTGTTCACCCACGGTCGGGGCCCTGACCCTCCGTAGTCGCTGCTACGGACGGCCCAATGTTCAAACCCTCTGGTCGGGAGGGTCGGAACGCCGACGGCAGGACAGGTCGAGCACACCCCGCGGCCCGGAGCTCCCAAATCAGCGGCCACCTTACCAGAGACCGCGGCTTCAAGATGTTGTAGGCCGCAGGCCGGCGGTCGGAGCTCTTCTCCGGCGACCCCCAGCGAGGGATTGCCCGCTCCACGATGGATAGTCTGCTCCACGCCTGCCGCCAGAAGCTCCACAGACCGAGGCTCCAAGATGTTGTAGGCCGCAGGCCAGCGGTCAGAGTGCTTCTCCGGCGACCCCCAGCAAGGGGTTGCCCCGCTCCGCGATGTTAAAGTCCCCGCTGCGCCGCCGCTGGTGCTCTGGGCCCAACTCCAGGAAAGGCAGCACCAAACCAGCTGTAAGGGGGCAAAGAAGCGACAAGGAAGGGGGCAAAGAAGCGACAAGGAAGAAAGCCGCATCTCCGTCAAGGTAGGTGCTTGAAAAACGGTTTCCCCGATCCCCCCCACCCCCCACACAAGACATACAGAGAAACACTAAAACATACTTTTGGACATACTTAAAAAAAAAAAAAAAAAAGTCGAAACAACGAACCCACTGCAGGCGAGGCAGCCGACTCGCAGCGCCACCAGAACCGGAGGTACAGAAGCCTGAAGTCCACACCACCACATTCAGTCATGTTCAAGTCTGAAGAAGGGTCTCGACCCGAAACGTCACCCATTCCTTCTCTCCAGAGATGCTGCCTGTCCCGCTGAGTTACTCCAACATTGTGTGTCCACCACCAGATTCAGGAATAGCCACAACCATCAAGTTCTGGAACTGGCCTACACAACCCTAACCCTAACTCATCAACCAACCACTATGGACGTCTCTTGCTTATCATGTACTTTTTTACCAATTGTGTTTTGAACTAATGCTTGTTTTTTTGCACAGTCTGGATTTCACTGTAATCACTTGACACCAGACCCAGTTGGATATTGGACCAGATACAAGGCTGCCGTGTCGGGTTTGCTCTCAGTATGGAGTCAAGGAGCCCTGTAATACTGAAATCAACATGAACCAAGGGGATATCACTCCACTGGGTGGTGTATTACGCCGCAAAAGAATGGTTGCGATGCTTGGAGGTCCATCATCTCAGCCCAAAACAATTCAGCAGAGCTTCTCAAGGCTGTATCCCAAACCTAACTACCCCAATGACCTATATTCCATTATAAATGATGATCTCTGAAAGCTCCACTCCATTTGCCTTGTTGTAATATGAAGTAGCCCATGCCTGCATGTAACAAGACCCAGACTCCATTCAAGCACATGCTGTAGAACTACAGAAGTTCATCTTCTCCAGAATGAGCAGGAATTAATCTTGTTGGCAATGTCCTCATCGCGTAAGTGCATTAAACAAGGACAGCTTTAGGCTATCTCAGAAACAGCAAGGTTAAAGTTAAAATGAAATTTGAAATCAACAGGAACATGAAAGCTGATTCACCAATCTTGCTTTGCCATACCCCCATACTAAAGATGATTCCCAACCTTAGCCCGTCCCTACTTACAAACTGTGAGCAAAGGTTCAACATTTGCAGCTTAGCCATCAGATATAAAATATTTCCAACCATCAAAATGGCTGACCTTACGCTGGACATCCGGCAGTAATGAAAGCTGGCTCTTATAGACTGGCAAATATTATAGAATGCATTATGTGTTTTAAGATACTTAGAGAATGCTTCTGGCCTGCCGCCAAGAAAGCTGTTACTGGCCATCCAAACATTCAACTTTTAGAAAGGTTCTCTTGCCAAGTCTATGGCCGTGACTCAGAAAACAATTTTGTTCTCTAAGGCTCATGGTTAAAATGCATTAAGTGTATTAAAGGTATTAAAAAACAGCTTTCACTCATGACAAGAAAGCCCTTTTCAGACCAGGGGTGGGTCATGAATGAGGAGATTTATCTACATTTGAGAGAACAGATATCAGGCGATGGTTGAAAGACTCAATCAGTAGGCAGTGCAGGGAAGGGCCGGGAGTGGAGACTGGAGATACAGTACTGGGTAAAAAGCCAAGTGCTCAAAGCCTTAGCCAAGTGATGCTGCTCAGAATGGTGTCACCTTCAGATAGCCATGTGGTTTATCAGAATGATGGGGGGTGGGGGAGGGAAGATGAAGGAAGGAAACCGGTATTTACCGTGCATGAATGCAGGTGGGAGGAAGGATTGAGAAACAGGAATCACCCCCAAGATTCAGAAAAGATCATGTCAATGATTGACTAAGAACTAGTGGCAATGGTGAAGTAAGTCGCAGTGAGCATGGGAGAGGGAGGGAGATTATTTTGAAAATGAGGCCTCAAGGAGTGGAGTTGGGCCTTGTGTTATATTGTGGGGTTGCCAAAAGGATAAGAGGTCAGTAGGGGAATTACAGTAGTGGCTGCAAACTTAGTGATGAGCTGAGACAATTTAGTTGTTCGGTAGATGACCAAAGTGTTTGGCATATTGTGCAAGGACAATAAATTTGCACTCTATCTCTATCCGAAATAGACCTTTACCTGACAAAACCCGTTGGAGACTGGTGTGCCCAAGGCAGGCTGAGCCGCATTGGATGCATTCTGGACACTCAGGTTGAGGTTTAGAGATGCCACGTAGAATCAGGCCCTTCAGCCCACTCTGACCAGCAATCACCCATACACTAGTTCTATCCCACACACGAGGGGCAATTTACTGAAGCCAATTTACTGACAAACCTGCACATCTTTGGAATGTAGGAGGAAACTGGAGCATTCGGTGAAGACCCATGCAGTCACTGGGAAAACATCCAAACTCCACACGCATAGCACTCACAGTCAGGATCGAACCCAGGTCTCTGGCACTGTAAGGCATCAACTCTACCACTGCGCCACAGTGCCGACCTGCAACGCCACTGTGCCGGTCTGTTTAGCAAAGTAATTAATTCCAGTGAACATACAACATTCCTGTCTTGAAGTCATTTTGAAAGGAAGTATCTGCCATTGCCCTGTGATCCCCCGCCACCTCGGTTCCCCTCTCCTTCTTCTGACCCTATTTACTGAGGGCCATTGAAAAACAACTAATGGCCCTAACTTGCATCCATCGCAGGCTCAAATTGTCTGCCTAACTCCGTCGTAACAAGGGGAATTATCTGAGGCTATTCAAACCACTCAGAATTCCTTGGTCCAAATCTGTGCATTGCCACTTTTTTCCTCTGAATTACTCCCAAGAAATAAATGCAATTGGATCTCAATGCACAATACATTTGGCCTTTGGAAACTTAAGATCGTTGAAACAATCCAACATTAGCAAAACGGTGGAGAATTCTTATTGAAACTAAGCTACAGTATATGCAAGGGCAGTCATTTATTTTGGGGTTTCTACCAAATGATAGATGACATTTCTGAAGAAGATAGATAAAATCTAATTCTACTGTGTATGTGCACAGGTCCCACTATCCTTACAGCTATTGAGAGAGATCCAACGAAATTCCCAGCATAAGATTTTCAACGGAGTAAGGTTAATAGAAAAACAATGATGCAATAAGTAGTAAAATAGCAATGACTTGACAATAATTTGCTGTTCTGCAGCAGAGATTTTAGGAAAGTAATTTCTAGTAACTCTGCTATTTCTAATAAAATAACATTAATTTTTAAAACAATATCTTTATCTGAAGAGATGTAAATATAACTAACAATGTTACCTCCCCAAGGATAATTGCTACGGTTAATTCACTAATAGGTGAATTAACTGCAGTTTATCTGTCAGTTAACCCTATAGTCAACCCTTATAGTAGACAAAAGTGCTGGAGAAACTCAGCGGGTGCAGCAGCATCTATGGAGCGAAGGAAATAGGCAACGTTTCGGGCAGAAACCCTTCTTCAGACTGATCAGCGAAGGAAACGGGCAACGTTTCGGGCCAAAACCCTTCTTCAGACTGTATTTTGTCTACCTTTGATTTTCCAGCATCTGCAATTCCTTCTTAAACACAAATCTTTCATCAGAATTAGCCTTAAAATTACCTTTACTGTAAAGGTAAAAGGAAACGCTACCATCTATTTTACTTCTTATCAGTGTAATTCCATAAGATACCTCTGATAAAGTCAGAAAATCTGTAAATGAAAAATGTTACAGATCAAAAACAGAAGCAGCAACTGCTGAAAAAAATTCAGGTACCAGCTGCGAAGATGCAGATAAGTTGACATTTCAGTGTAGGTCCATCATCAGAACTGTGTTTGTCCTGACCTTGTTTTCATTGTTAATCACAGTCAAACTAGAAATGTTAAATTAACATCAGGAGGCATTGGTTAAAAATGAAGCCATATTATGTTTAGAGTAGCATGGTTGAAAAGGAACAAATAATAAAAAATATAATCGGAATGTGGCGATTAAAGTACACCAACCTTGGATAAGAGGAAGGGAAGACTGAGGGAGATAAAGAATGTCTTACAAAAGCTGTGGAAGGATGTGTGTGCATTTGCCAGACATAGATAAGGTAGACTGTCAGAACCTTTATCCCAGGATGGAAGTGTCAAAGACCAGAAGGCATAGCTTTCAGGTGGGATGGGCAAAGTTTAAAGGAGATGCGCAGGGCATGTTTTTTTTACACAGAGGGGTAGGCGCCTGGAACGTACTTGCTGGGGGTAGAGGTGGAGTCAGGCATGATAGTGGCATTTAATTAGGCACATGGATATGCAGGGAATGGAGGGATGGGCGATGGCAGGTACAGGAGATAATTTTAACTTGGCATCATGTTTGGCCTGTGTTGTACTATTCTATACGTCTTGATTGCAGCTCAACAGCCCTAACAAAACTGAAAATCATCCAGGGGCAAAGCAATCTACTTTATTGGCACCCAAGGGTGTATGATGCCTGCAACGTGTAACATATCTGCCAGAATCTCCCAATCCCCCAATCTCTACTACGAAGCAGGACAAGGGATACAGCAAGTGTTAACACCATCACCTATAGTTTCAGATCCAAGTCAAGCGATGTCCTGAATTGGAAAAATGTTGTAAGTTCGTCATTGATGCTGATTCCAAATCTTAGAATTCCCTACCCAACATTACTGGGGGATTACTTTCACCAGAAGGTCTGCAACTGTCCAAAGGATGGTTCATCGCTTTCTCGAGGGTAATTAGAGATGGGAATAAACACTTGACTTGCCAATGATGTCCAGATGCTGAAAAAATGAATAAATACAAAGTACAGTGGAGGGTAAACAAAACCAAAGGGTCTGTTTCTTCAGATATTATTCATACATTTGTAAATCATAGGAGCAGAATTAGGCCATTCAGCCCATTGAGTCTACTCCGCCATTCAATCATGGCTGATCTATCTTTCCCTCTTAACTCCATTCTCCTGCCTTCTCTCTGTAACCTTTGACACCCTTACTAATCAAGAACCTGTCAATCTCCACTTTAAAAATTCCCAACGACTTGGCAATGAATTCCACAGATTCACCACCCTCTAAAGAAATTCCTCCTCATCCCCTTTCTAAAGGTACAAGCTTTTATTCTGAGGCTATGCCCTCTGGTCCTAGGCTCTCCCACTAGTAGAAACATCCTCTCCACATTCAGAACCAGGGGCCACAGTTTAAAAATAATGGGTAAGCCATTTGGAACGGAGACGAGGAAACACTTATTCAAAGAGTGAGTTGTGAGTCTGTGGAATTGTTTGCCTCAGAGAGCAGTGGAGGCCGGTTCTCTGGATACTTTCAAGAGAGAGCTAGATAGGGCTCTTAAAGATAGCGGAATCAGGGTATATGGGGAGAAGGCAGGAACGGGGTACTGATTGGGGATGATCAGCCATGATCACATTGAATGGCTTGAATGGCCTACTCCTGCATCTATTATCTATTATCCATTGTCAGAGTATGCAGGCCTTTCACTACATAGTCTCCCAACTCCAACTGTCTGGGCCTCCCAAATCTAGCTGCCTACCTAGTCATACTGCTATTCTTCACAGTTCTAATATATTTATGACCAGTAAATGAGTGGAAATATCAAAGACTAGAGGGCATAGTTTTAAGTTGCAAGGGGAAAAGTTTAAAGGGGTTGTGCAGGGCAAGTTTCTCTTACACAAAGGGTTGTGGGGGCCTAGAACGTGCTGCCAGGGGTGACGTTGGAGGCAGATATGAGAGTGGCATTTAAGAGGCACATTGACATGCAGGGAATGGGGGAATGTGGATCATGTGCAGGCAGATGAAATTAGTTTATTTTAGCATCATGATTGGCACAGAAATTGTGGGCCGAAGGGCCTGTACTGTTCTTATGTTTGATGAAAGTGTTAAAGAAAACAGTAAAGCCGCAATTTTGCTTTAATCCAGATACATTTTATTAATGTTGTTGCTTTCAGCGGGGTCCGATAATAAATCAGGGTGGTCAGTAACACGAGGACATACAAAATTGACCGATTTCAGAGGGTCTTAGTCCGTTTGTTTATTAATGTAAATCTGCTTGCTACCTATTTAAATCCACGTCATTCCCAACAATATTATTCATTGTTGATTCTGTGCTCCATAAAATACCTGCTTGCAGTGCCAGTGTGAGCTACTAGTTTGTACCCCTATTAGGAAATGATTTTTGATTGAATCATTTCTGCTCTGCCTTCAGGAAAAGCTAAGGGAAAAATTCTCTTAAAAAGGAAATGTTGCAGTTTTAGGGATTTTATATTTTGTTTTTCTAAAAATTAACACAAAAAAAAATGCAGCGCTCATTTATGATCACACAAGCATTCCTTAACAACAGAATGGAGTGCATATCGGTAAAGGGTGGATTCTTAATAACACAGTTATTGAAAGTTTAGTTCTTGACTGCATCCGACTACTCCATTATCAATGATCTCCTCAGCAAAATGTCAAGTTTTCCTCTTGAGGTTTAGTTGGAACAGGCAAGTACTGTATTTCCCACTAGTCACAGGAGCTTCTTTAACCAGAACAATGCTCTCAGCTGTTAGGCCATGACTGCAATGATGTAAAACAAGTCTAAAGAGATGCTTACATCCTTACATCCATTTTTAGTTGTTTTATAAAATATAGTTTAATGACCTACAGTTGATGCAGATTCTCACATAAATATTTTTACTTTCAACTCTTCTTTGGGTTATACCCACTATTTGTCACGCTTTTAGCATTTCAGCCTGCTGACAGGGCCTGTTCTTGATAGCAGTTCTCCATTGGTTTATTGATATGTTAAAACTCTCCAAATCTCCAATTTCTGACCTGCAGTCTGGATCAGAAACGTCACCCATTCCTTCTCTCCTGTCCCGCTGAGTTACTCCAGCACTTTCTTTCTATCACCAATTTCCCAAGCTTTGGGACATTATTCGCCCACAACCCTGTTTGCATCCTTGGAGTTTTGCACTGATGTGAACCATTTGTGTCCATTTACCTGTATGCTGTATCAATGGGTCTTCTCCTCAATCAGATGAACCTACTGTTTACAGTAATGTAGTATTCAGCAATGCACTATTTGTTCCACTTTGTCATAGATTTTGCACCTTCATCTGATGGAGAAGTATGTAATTAGTTCAGTTTAGTTTAGTATAGTTTAGTTTAGAGATACAGCGCGGAAACAGACCCTGCGGCCCACTGAGTCCACGCCAACCATCTGGCTGACAATTGCAAGAATTAGCTTTCACCAGCAGCCTCTTAAGGGCCTGTCCCACTTGGGTGTCATTTGCGCATCATGCAGGTGGCGCGCGAAGATTTTGTGAATCCCAAAATCCTGGGGCACCGCGTGCGCCCGTGCGTCACTGCCTACGCCACCACGCCTCACCACATTCCATGTGCATGTAATGCACGCCATGCGCGCATCACGTGCGCGTCACGACGCATGCGTCGTGACGCATAAATGATGTCGCGCAAATGACGCCCAAGTGGGACAGGCCCTTAAGACAGTAAGATCATCGCAGAGCACTGAGTGGAATGTACTTTTCATGTTTCATTTGGTTCATTCTTACCACAGCAACATGGAATTAACTTCATTCTTCTATCTCTCTCTTTGTTTATCTTGTCACATACCAATTATCTCATTCTCTCTCAATGCATTGGGTTCACCTGCTTCTTTTCCAAGTCATTAAACTCAGTGCAACTAAGTAAAGTAATAGTACATAAAATTTGTTTGGTTTATTGTTTCTATAAAAGGCCATCATTCCTTTTAGCCTGAACTTCAATCTCCAAGTTAATTGTAGATTTAAAACATCGCAGTTTACCGACCACTTTCACTGTTGGCACAATACAGAGAAAAACTACAAGCACATGCAGCCCTGTTCTGTTTCACTGTGTTGCTAGCTGGAGAGGGAATTTTTGTCGATTGAAAACCCATGGGGAAAAATGCACATTTCCCCTCTCCCGGTAATATGTAAATCTGATTGGCATGTCGTTTCTTCTTCATTCTTGCAAAACAGATAAAGCTGTAGAATTCGTAAGAAATATTTGCCCTGACGTCTTGCATTCCAAGGAAGTCAGCCCCGGTTTGGTAGGTAGACTGTTTTACTTCCATATATAGTGAAACTAATCATTCCTCTCCTTGTGCCAAAGTAAACCTCTCCTAAACATCAATAGGGCTGTCTAATTCTCCCTGGAAACTGTATAAAATCTGCAAGTTCTCCCTGCAGAAATATACAAATGTGAGCTCAGAATAGCATATCTTCCCAATGTAGAATATTTGGGTGGAGATGGGCACTCTTAAAGGGACCACGTTACATTTTTTACTTTTTTTACAAGACTTTACTTTAGACTTTGGAGATATAGCGTGGAAACTGGCCTTTCAGCCCACCGACTCCACGCTTCCCCGAACACTAACACTATCCCACATACTTGGGACAATTTACAATTTACAGATGCCACAATTAACCTACAAACCTGTACGTCTTTGGTGCCTGAGGAAACCGGAGCGCCCAGAGCTAACCCACGCAGTCACAGGTAGAACGTGCAAAGTCCGTATAGACAACACCTGTAGCCAGGATCAAACCCCGATGTCTACCACTGTGCCATCTTGTGTACCACTTGTCCTGGGTCTACGTAGGTTGTACACATTTTTAATGTTAAATCAGCTCTTTAATTTTAAATTCCCTTTTATTACCCTCTCAGCAGCATCTCTCTAGAATGTGTAGGAAAGAACTGCAGATGCTGGTTCAAATCTGTCTGAAGAAGGGTCTCGACCTGAAACGTCACCCATTCCTTCTTTCCAGAGATGCTGCCTGTCCCGTTGAGTTAAGCCCCTGTCCCACTTAGGAGACCTAAACAGCAACCTCTGGTGACCTTGCCCGCCACCCAAGGTTTCCATGAGGTCACCGGAGGTTTTGGTCACTCTCCCTAATGGTCGAAAGTGGTTTCCGCGTGGTCGAGGCTTCATCTAGGTTGCTGCTATTTTTTCATCGTGTTTAAAACCGGCCTCGACTAAAAATAGGTTGCCGTTTTAATAATCTATCATTTTTTTGTCGCAGGTCTAGTCGAAGCTGGTTTTCTTCATAGTTGAGGAAGGTTTTCAACATATGCCTGGGAGGTGGTAGGTTGCAGGTCACCTCGACCTTGATTTTTTTTTGGGTGGCGGGCAAGGTCACCAGAGGTTGCTGTTTAGGTCTCCTAAGTGGGACAGGGGCTTTACTCCAGCATTTTGTGTCTACCAGCATCTGTTTAGACATTCTTTTAGATTTTAGAGATACAGTGCGGAAACAGGTCCTTCAGCCCACCGAGACCGCGCCGACCAGCAATCTCCCCATACACTACCACTGCCCTACACATTAGGGATCATTTACAATTTTACCGAAGCCAATTAACCTACAAACCTGTACGTCTTTGAATGTGGGAGGAAACCGGAGTGTCCGGATAAAACCCACGCGGTCACAGGGGGAACATACAGACAGCATCCATAGTCAGGATTGGACCCAGGTTTCTGGTGTTGTAAGGCAGCAACTCTACCGGTGCGCCACTGCCTGTAAAGTTGTGAATTGTTTCAGATTTCATGAGAAAGTGGCACGTGTGAATGGACCCTTATGGTTTCTCTCAAATTCTGAGCCTTGATGGCATGGATGGGGCGCATTTGCCATCCAGGAAAAGAGTAGATTAAACCATATAACAGCCGTTTATGCACAAAATAAAAGATTGTATTTCCTGAAGATTGTACAAGTGTTGTGAGCAGATGTCAGGAAATAAGGTTTAAGCAATCATAAGTGTCAGGATTTACAGTCCAAATTTAGCAACAGTCGGTGATTGTGTTAAATAATAATAAAGGTGGATTTCCCGTTCATCTGCTTTGACTGTGGCGGAAGAGCCGCAGATTAAAGGAGACTGTGAAAGATCAGGATGGTGTGTCGAGAACTCAAAATATGTGTGTGCGGAAACAGATTTTCAACACCATGTTACCACATCAGTGATTAAAGAGCAGCTCACGCCTTTGGAGCATTCCATGCCTTTTAATTCATCATCTGAAACATATGAAGATAGAGTTTCATGAATCACTACCTAATTTCCTGATTAGTAACCCCATCCTAGTGGAGGTACCTATATGAGGCGATGGACAGGTTTGGCCTCGGTAACAGTTTTATTCTTTGGGTCAGTCTATTATACTCATCCCCGGTGGCCTCAGTACAAACAAACGGCACACTGTCGCCCCACTTCCCCCTTCAGAGAGGTACCAGACAGGGTTGCCCGTTATCACCACTCCTGTTTGCTGTCGCGATAGAACCCTTGGCGGTCTGGTTACGCTCAGAGAAGGGCTTTAAAGGTATCACACGGTTCGACACAACTCATAAAGTCTCATTGTATGCGGATGACCTGCTCCTGTACATCTCGAGTCGGTTATATTGAAACCTCGTACCTCATTAAAAGCTGCGTGGGAGGGTGAGCTGAATACGAAACTAACAGACCAGCAATGGGACTCTGCCTTGGATTTGATCCATTCTTCCTCCATATGTGCCCGTCATGCCTAATCCAATGCAAAGTCCTTCACAAAGTCCACTACACAAATGCAAGATTATCTAGAATTTACCCCGCTGTTAGGGACACCTGCAACAGATGTAATCAATCCCCTGCCAACCATAGCCATATGTTTTGGTCTTGCCCTAAGCTAGCAGCCTTTTGGAGGAGTGCTTTCGACTTGATAAGCAGAGTCTACGGCCAGACTATTCCTCCAAACCCAATGTCAGCCATTTTCGGTACCCCTCCTAACACCAACCTCTCTGTTGCGGTGAAACGGGTCCTAGCTTTTACAACCTTGTTAGCCCGGAGACTGATCTTGCTTAACTCTGAGGCTCACCTGTCCCCCGACACACGCCCGTTGGATTAAGGAGGTGCTTTACAATTTAAAGCTTGAAAAACTTAGGTTCTCTCTCAAAGGCTCCACCAAGACATTCCTAGATACATGGAACCCTTTCTTGGAACTTGTTAACTCTCTCAGCTTGTCCCCGGACTCGGAAGAGGACTGAGTGTTCTCCACCATTGTTTTGCTCTACTGCAGCTGCTCTCCCCTTAACCCCCCCCCCCCCCCACTCCCCACACTTATTTATTTAATTACTTACTTATTTACTGTTATCAGTGACCCCCAAATTGTTGTTTTTGGGGGGGGGTTTGTTTTGTTTTAGTACTTTTTGTTTCGTTTATCTTACCATATTTGTGTGGATGTGTACGTATGTGAGTGTTGTTTGTCCCCGTTTGGTCGGACCTGATTCCGGTGGGTTGAAGGTGGGTAAGGGTAAGGGCTTTGAGGGTCGCTTACATACTGGTGCACAATTATGCCTTGACTGTCACTGTCTGTTATCATAGTATGTATGCAATTGCTGTGAAATTCAAATAAAAAGATTTAAATGAGTAACCCCATCCCTTAAAGAGATTTAGTACGATTATATATTTTATTGCAATATTCCCAGGGTATATATGCTGTGCAGCTCAGTCTATCCGTGATTGTTAAAACAAAAAAAGCTTGTTTCAGTGACAGACTTGCAATATCGCATTTTTTCTGTACAATTCAAACTGATCCATATACTTGAAGCCCTGTCCCTGCTGTCTTATTTTTTGTTAAAGATACAGCGTGGAAACAGGCCCATGGGCCCCACACCCGACCGTCAATCACGCATTCATTCTAGTTCATGTTATTCCACTTTTGCGACCACTCCCTACAGCATCCCTCTTCCCATCAGAACTGCCCCCTTCTTCGACTCCTTTAAGTCGAGACTTAAAACTCATCTCTACTCCCAATCCTTTCTTCACGTCCTCTGAGCGAGGGCTATATGTATGTAGTGATGTTTGTATTTAATCTATGAACCACTGTTGTATAACGTTAGTACCTCCACCAATGTAAAGCACTTTGGCCAACAAGAGTTGTTTTTTAAATGTGCTATATAAATAAAAGTGACTTGACTTGACCTGACTACCAATTAGGGGCAATTTACATAGGCACTTAACCTACATACCCACATGTCTTTGGGATATGGGAGGAAACCGGAGAACCTGGTGGAAAATTGTCAAACTCCACACAGACAACACCCGGGGTTAGGATCGAACCCAGGTCTCTGGCGTAGTGAGGCAGTGTCTTTACCAACTGCTGCCTCGCAGCCTTGGTCAAAGGTTGTTCTTAAACTTTCTGAGCTCTCACCATGGCGATAGACAGTATTTGTACTGAATCACTTTCTGAGGGACCCATGCTGAAATGGAATGCAAAGAGTTGATACTCGAGTGTTGATCCTGTCTCATACCCATGCTGTCTAATGCTGGGAGTGTGCAGTTTGGCAAATCCACCTCCAAAATAATAAACAACCTTATCAAACCCTTCCAATGAACCAAAACACACCTTCATTTAGTAATTGTGTTACTTCATCCAAAAAAGCTCAACAGAATGGAGATTTAACAATCTATCATTCTTGACATGGGACCAAAAAAATATATTGATACTGCATCTGTTTTGTTGGTATTTGGCCCCTGAGAATATGATCTCCTTACTGTAAAAGGGGGAAGTAAGTGAAGAAAGAGCAGAAGGAAAATAAGAGGTGGCAGCTTCTGATTGAAAAATGTGAGTTTGAGAGTTCAGTGTCCGGAATGGGAGGGAGCGGGATCTGATTCCAAACTGATTCCAAACAGCAGTGGATTGTATCCAGTTGGGAATTTTAAAGAATTCCGATGTTGTATGGAGACCAGAGACAGCGTGGGAATTCCCATAGCCTCCAAACAAAAACTGGAGAGCTGACAATTATATAATTGGTTAACAGTTTAAAATAGAAGTATCAGTAGACCATTCTGTAGAAACAAGGAACTCCATAAGAGCATAAGAGCACAATAAGGGCATAAAGCCCTGGAGTAACTCAGCAGGTCAGGCAGAACCTCAAGAGAACAGAAAGAGGTGAATTTTCAGGTTGGGACCCTTCTTCAGACCAAAGAAGACGTCACATATCGTCGCCTATCCATGTTCTTCCGACATGCTGCCTGACCTGCTGAGTTACTCCAGCACTTTGTGTCCTTAACAGTAATGCATATATGCCCATGTTAACCTTGAAAGCTACAACATGAGAAATGTGTGAATGATTATGCATAGTAACAGCAACAGAGGTAAGCTGAATCTGACCTGAAATGAAAGTTCATTGTATTTGCATCACTTGTCTCTTGTCTTGACCAAGAGGTTGCTGCGGCAAGTGGTATTACTCCCTGCAACTGGGTGAAAAGGTCGCTGTGATAACAGGCCAACAGGATTACATCAGTATCTTGGTCAAAGAGTGGCCGATAGATTTAGCTAACAAAATCCTTTATCAGACAAAATAATTTAGCGGACAAAGCATTTCTTAGCTGTGTGCCTTCACCTAAATAAGCAACTGTTTTGAACCAGTCAGAAATGTTAGGTTATAGGCACCTATTTTAAAAAGGGGCTACACCCAAATTTACAAGCATTACTTCCTATCTTTAATAATGATAAAAAGTAAAGTAAGCATCCAAAATAATTGTTCAGCCTTTAAATGTTTGAGAGCCATTGGACCAATATACCCCAGGTAGACAAAAGTGCTGGAGAAACTCAGCGGGTGCAGCAGCATCTATGGAGCGAAGGAAATAGGCAACGTTTCGGGCCGAAACCCTTCTACAGACTGATGTAGGGTGGGGGGGGGGGGGGGGGGGGCGGGGAGAAGAAAGGAAAAGGAAGATTTGGATTTTACTCCATTTGTTTTCCAAGAAAACTAACAAATGACCTTCTAAACTCTTCACATACATGGTTATGATTCAAGTGTCCAGTCCTCTTAGGAGCACTGATCTTCTTCACTAATCAAATAAATGTCAAGTGTCTTTAATGTTAATGAACTCAGAGATGAACTCCAACAGCAATGATCCTATTCCTTCTGAAGCATGTTTGTCAATGTTAATAGCATCACTTTTTCCACTGCCCAAGGATTTAATAATTTAGATGGCCTTAATAATTTTAAATATCTCTATCAAATTCACTCACAATTTCCTCTCTTCTAAGGACAACAGTCTCAACTCCTCCATCTATTGGCATAACTGAGGCCCCTCATCCTTGGAAGCCTTTTAGTAAAACTCTTATTCACGTTTACATCCTTCCTAAAGTGTAATGCCCATAATTGGAGACATTACTTCAGTTGCAGGAGAAAGTGTTTTACAGAGGTTCATCATGGCTTCCTCACTCTCGCTCTCTCTACGTTAATATATGATGCTCAGGATCCTGAATATTTTAACCACATTCTCATTCTGTTCTGCCACATTTAACGCCATCAGCAAACTGGGCTGGAAACTGGAAGTATCCCGAGCTAATTCTGCTACCACCTTCACCTATTGCGACAAGTCGCTGATTGTCGCTGAAAGCTTGCGTTCTTTTCAGGACGGACGATGACAGCGAGGTCAACATTTGTAACAAGATGGACACGAAAAGAAGAAATGCGCACTGACTTTGTGTTCAATCTCTCCCACCGGTAGACCTCCCCCTCTCTATTTTGCTATGTACTCTGTTTTGAGATCTAAGAGGCAAAACATATTTGAACATCTTCGCCAGAAGAATAGGCAAGCCTCGATACTTGGGAACAACATGTCACTTCATAGTAACAAGGAACTGCAGGTGCTGGTCATCCCAAAGAAAGACACAAAGTGCTGGAGTAATGCAGTGGTTCAGCAACATCTCCAAAGAACATGGATAGGTGACGTTTCGGGGTGGGAAGTTCTTCGGCCTGAAACCTCACCTATCCATCCATGTTTTCCAGAGATGCTGCCTGACCTTTAGTTTAGTTTAGCTTGGTTTAGTTTAGAGATACAATGCAGAAACAGGCCCTTCGGCCCACCGGGTCCGTGCCGACCAGCGATCCCCATACACTATAACACTGAACTGAAAACTGAACTAACGTTTCCTGCTCAACAAAACCTTGACTGATAAAGGAAGACATCCTGTATGTCAAATTTATTCTGGTGAGTTTGTGCTGACTTCCCTTTAAGGTCAATAAATCCTTCCTGAACTGTGGAAACCCAAAGCTGTATCACGGACTCAGATAGGGTCTGACCATGGCTGTTTTTAACTGGGCATCACTTCCTCCCCTTTGTATTCCAGCAACATAATATTATGTCTATGCTGCTTACAAGTAATACAACAGGGGCATAGAACGACAACGTGTCCAGTATATCAGTAATTCCAGATGGAAGAATGCATTTTGAACCCATTTCCTTAAAAGGATATTCATCTTCCAGTGGGTTTTCCTCTCAAATTTCATGGTATATGAATTTTAAAAAACAATGTTGGCATGATATTTTTTTCGAATTTTATCTTAACCTGAAACTCTAAAACTGCTGTAATAAGTTCATGTTACGACCCTGTTTTATGTCCAATAACTCCACTGTACCTTAATAGGCAAAGCCTGGTAAAGCTTCCTCTGTTTGTAAATAAACAATGTTCATAAATTCTAAGAGGAGAATTGGGCCATTCGGCTCATTAAGTATACACCGCCATTCAATCGTGGCTGCTCTATCTCTCCCTCCTAACCCCATTCTCCTGCCTTCTCCCCATAACCCCTGACACCCGCACTAACCAGGAATCTGTCAATCTCCGCCTTAAAAATATCCATTGACTTGGCCTCCATGGCCCTCCGTGGCAATGAATGACAGATTCATGGCCCTCTGACCAAAAAATGCTGTGATTGGGTATAGCATTATATTCGCTGAATTCTAGTCAAGATTTGGGTGGCACAGTGGCGCAGCAGTAAGTTGCTGCCTTACAGTTCCAGAGACCTGGGTTCGAAACTGACTGCGGGTGCCGTTATACAGAGTTTGTACGTTCGCCCCGTGACCATGTGGGTTTCCTCCGGGTGCTCTGGTTTCCTCCCACTCCAAAGACGTACAGGTTTGTAGGCTAATTGGCTTTGGTAAAATAAAATGTAGATTGTCCCTAGTCTGTAGGATGGTGCTAGTGTACGGGAATCACTGGTCAGCGCGGACTTGGTGGGCTGAAGGGCCTATTTCTGCGCTGTATCTCTAAAGTAAACAAAAAATACTTGAAATATTAGTTCAGTAATACAATTGTTATATGGCTACTTTCAGGGTAAGCTACACATGTTTATACAAAGTGCAACGGCAGATAAGATCAACTCAGGGCCAGCAATGAAGAAACGTTCATGAGAAAGAAACTAGATCAATGAAGAATTCAAATTCTGACCGCAGACACCCACATTTCACCTGTATCAAAGGTTCAAAGGTCAGTTTATTGTCACGTGTACCAATTAAGGTAGAGTGAAATTCGAATTACCATACAGCATACTAAAAAAAGCAACAAGACACACAACTACATAAAAGTTAACATAAACATCCACCACAGCGGATTCCCCACATTCTTCACTGTGATGGAAGGTAATAAAGTCTAATCTTCTTCCTCTTTATTCTCCCGCGGTCGAGGCAGTCGAACCACCTGCAGTCGGGGCGATCGAAGCTCCCGATCGGGGCGGTCGAAGCTCCTGTGGATTGGAGCTCCCGAAGTCGGTCTCTAACCAGGGAAGGCAAACTCCACGATGTTAAAGTCCACAGGCTCCCGCGGTTGGAGCTCCAAGGTAGATCTCCACCAGGGATCGCCAGCTCCGCGATGTTAAGTCCTGCAGGCTCCCGCGGTTGGAGCTCCCGAAGTCGGTCTCCAGCAGAGGCCGTCAGCTCCTGGATGTTAGGCCGCAGTGTGGACGGAGATACGATACAAGTCTCCCCCAACCCCCCCCCCCCCCCCCCCCCCCCACATAAAACAAGCTAAATAACACTAAAACATACATTTAACACATACTAAAAAACAACACAGAAGGAAGGGATGAGGCAGACTGTTGGCGATGCAGCCTTAAACAGCAACTTCTGGTGACCTTGACCGCCACCCAAAAAAAAATCAAGTTCGAGGTGACCTGCAACCTCCTACCAGCTCCCACGCATATGTTGAAAACCTTCCTCCACTATGAAGAAAACCGGCTTCGACTAGACCTGCGACAAAAAAATTATCGATTTTTAAAACGGCAACCTATTTTTAGTCGAGGCCGGTTTTAATCACGATGAAAAAATAGCAGCAACCTAGATGAAGCCTCGACCACCGCGGAAACCACTTTCGACCATTAGGGAGAGTGACCAAAACCTCCGGTGACCTCATGGAAACCTTGGGTGGCGGGCAAGGTCACCAGAGGTTGCTGTTTAGGTCTCCTAAGTGGGACAGGCGCTTTAGTATTCCTCTCCATGGAAATCTTTAGTAAAAGGCGAAAGATTTATACGATCTGAAGAGAAACCAGAGTATCTACCATTACCCTGACAACACCATCCACGAACGTGTAAATGACAAAAGGAGATTTTGCCAAAGCAATTAAGGACCAGCCAACATTTAGGCCCTAGTAAATAAAACAGTAGCTTCAAAACGAGGAGGAGTGTGGGGAGAAGCAAGTCAACATTAAAACCAAAAATAACAAAACCAAATAAAAGAAGATAGACACAAAATGCTGGAGTAATTCAGCAAGACAGGCAGCATCTCTGGATAGAAGGAATAGGTGAACATTTTGGCTCGAAACCCTTTTTAAATAACCTGGATATTTTTCTCACTGCTCTTTGTGAGATCTTGCTGTGTACAAATTGATTGCCATAGCTCATTGTATTAGTTAATTAAAAGTAATTTGGCTGTGACGGCCTTTTGGGCATCCATGTAAAAATCTTTTATAAATTTAGTTTTCTGGACGGTATTACCTAACAGCTAACAATACCAATAATCCCAGTGTAGTGAAATTATATCCGTTTTTAAGCAAAATCTAACTTGCCATGTTTTTCAAAGCCACGAATCATGAAACTACCTCAGAAATGAGATTAGCCAAGTCCCATGGGCCCTTATTTTAATAACATTTGTAAGATTATCTACAATTTCACAGATGGGGCGGTGCATATAGGAGCTGTGCGTCCGGTCGCCATGGTGACATTTTTCACTAGGGAGAGAGATATTAATCACAGCAGAAATATTACTTAAACCAACATTAACCGCTTGGGTACTGATATGGCACAAGTATACCAAACTCAGAGTGGTATTGTGCAGGAAGGAACTGCAGATGCTGGTTTACACCAAAGATTGACAAAATGCTGGAGTAACCCAGCGAGACAGGCAGCATCTCTGGAGAGAAGGAGTGGGTGACGTTTTTGGGTCGAGACCCTTTTTCAGACGGAGAGTCAGGGTAGAGGGAGACTAGGGATATGCGGAAGGGTAAGGTGTGGAAATGACAGATCAAAGCAGACATTGATCAGGGGAATGTAGAATGGTTCATTGTTGGCTGAAGGGGAAGGTGACAACGTGGCATACAAACAGTAAAATTAATCATGAGGACAGTGAAACTAGTCTGAGAACTAGGATGGGGGAGAGAGGGAAAGCAAGGATTACTTGAAGTTAGAGGAATCAATAGTCATACTGCTGGGGTGTAAGCTGCTCAACTGAAATATGAGGTGCTGTTCCTTACGTTTGGCCTCACTCTGACAGTGGAGGAGGCCCAAGACAGAAAGGTCAGTGTGGGAATGGGAGGGGAGTTCGAGTGTTTGGCAACCGGGGGATCGTATAGGCCCAGGCGGACACCTTCGCTCAGCCCGTCTGGGCCTACGTGATTCCCCTGGTTGCTAAACACTTTAACTACCCCTCCCATTTCCACACTGACCTTTCTGTCCTGTCCTGTTAGTTTATTTGCTGGGGTGGGAGATTGCAACCCTCACGTGGTCCACCCTGTTTCGACTAATGCAATCAACGCGACGTGCACAAACAAGATCCAATAGAACAAGTTGACCTACAACTTTAGGCTGTGCACGCCATACGCAAGAAGAAGTTTATTTGCTGCGAATGATTTCTGGAAAGGCTACTCCTTGTTCATAGATCGTCCTCTTATTTCCATTAAAATTGTCCAATTTTTACTGAGATCTTAACAGCCACCTCCTTCCACTCTGTGCAACGTGCAAACATACAGCTTATTTTCACATCAGATTCATCAGCCATCCGATGATATCATTGCAATGACATTTGGTGGCAGTGACAACTTGCATTAAAATAGCAGATCCAAGGTAGAAAAAACATTCCAGAAGTACAATCAAAGGAAACAGGAAATGAGACACGGTTTACTCAAATGCTTAAAGGCACCTCCATCTGTCGGAAAGCTGACATAATCTTATGGTTCAGAGTAATCGTCCAGAACAGAATTTCAGAAGGTGCTACAAAGCCTCTAGCCTTGGCCTCTCCTCTGGTACGGATAAATGAGTCTTGTTCCCGAGCACATTTCTTCCCCCGATGAATAACTTCATTGAATAAGTGGAATCTGTGAGGCAACCGATGGCCTTTGTCACGTGAGAGAGCTGGCAATTTACGTAAGAGCAAGGGGTGAAAATAAGAGAACAGTATGAATCGGATAGAAACACTTATCAAAGAGCCACAGAAGCAGCTACTTCACATCAATGATTCACAGAATTTAGCTGGAGACCAGTCTTCAACCCGATCTCAAATCCCTGGGTAATTCTCCAGCCATCTCATGAAAAATCTGGATGCAGTATTCTTGCTAATACCTGTGTAATTATCTCCTACTGAAAGGATTAGTTAAACATGTTCATTTTTTTCTCCATTTACTACTGACAGCCCGATTCTTGGCGAAATACAAAAGTGTGAAAGCCATCAGCTACCTGCTCAATATTTAATGACAGCAACCGTTATCGGGCAGTTCCATGGTGATGTGAATCACAGTAAGGTCAATACTGTTCTCTGCACATGTATAAGTCCTCATTACGGTCACTAGATAGCACGTAGCTGGGGACGCTTGCTGCTTTTCCTTGCTCCATCCCCAATGCACAGACCTCAATATTGCTCCGTCCCAACTAAGCAAATTCATCACTGGCCCATCCATGTAGCCTTCCAGTCTGCATGCCACTCAACAGACACTCGGAAGGATGAGAGGATATCTTATTGAAACATAAGATTATTAAGGGATTTGACACGCTAGAGGCAGGAAACATGTTCCCGATGTTGGGGGAGTCCAGAACCAAGGGGCCACAGTTTAAGAATAAGGGGTTGGCCATTTAGAACGGAGATGAGGAAAAACATTTTCACCCAGAGAGTTGTGAAGCTGTGGAATTCTCTGCCTCAGAAGGCAGTGGAGGCAAATTCTCTGGATGCTTTCAAGAGAGAGTTAGATAGTGCTCGTAAAAGATAGCGGAGTCAAGGGATATGAGGAGAAGGCAGGAACGGGGTACTGATTGTGGATGATCAGCCATGATCACAGTGAATGGAGGTGCTGGCTCGAGGGGCCGAATGGCCTACTCCTGCACCTATTGTCTATTGTCTAAATGGTGTCTTTACCCAATTTGCCTGTAGGATAAAGTAGTATTTGGACAATTCGCAGACTACAAGATGCCAAGTCTGTAATAATGGAAAACATACTGTTAACTGTCTGACAACCAAAGAACTGGGAGAGGCACAAGGAACTACTGACGTTGGAATCTTGAACTAAACACAAGGTGCTGGAGGAACTCAATGGGTCAGGCAGCATCTGTGGAGGGAAGGGCAGGCAACATTTCGGGTCGGCACCCTTCTTCGGAACTGGAGGGATTGAGAACTGTAGTTTAATTTATTTTAGTTTATTGTCACATGTACCAAGGTACAGTGAAAAGCTTTTATTAGTACATATAAGCAAAATAATCACACTAAACCAAAGGATCAACTTCAGATGTAACCAATTAACTCCGTGTGCACGTACACACACAGTGTACAGATACATGGTAAAGGGAATAACGTTTAGTGCAAGATAAAGTCCAGTCACGTCGTTTTAGAAGGATGAGATGGGATCTCATTGAAACATATAAGATTGTTAAGGGCTTGGACACGCTAGAGGCAGGAAACATGTTCCCGATGTTGGGGGAGTCCAGAACCAGGGGCCACAGTTTAAGAATAAGGAGTAAGCCATTTAGAACGGAGACGAGGAAACACTTTTTCTCACAGAGAGTGGTGAGTCTGTGGAATTCTCTGCCTCAGGGTGGTGGAGGCAGGTTCTCTGGATGCTTTCAAGAGAGAGCTAGATAGGGCTCTTAAAAATAGCGGAGTCAGGGGATATGGGTAGAAGGCAGGAACGGGTACTGATTGGGGATGATCAGCCATCATCACATTGAATGGCGGTGCTGGCTTGAAGGGCCGAATGGCCTACTCCTGCACCTATTGTCTATTGTCTATTGTTTCTGTCAATGGGAGCACAATAATGTGTTTGGCATTGTTTGCATTATCACATCATACTTTGCCAACAAAGTGAAACCTTCACCATACATTATTTTCTCTCTCTCAACTGCAGAAGCTTATGCTTCCTTTAAAATATGTTTCAAGAATCTACATTTTCTTGTATCAAAATGTACCTGTTTTCTGTAGACACAAGAAGCTGCAGATGCAGACTTACCAAATAAGGCACAAATTCCAGAGTAACTCAACGGGTCAGGCAGCATCTCTGGAGAACATGGATAGGTGACATTCCAGGTCGAGACCCTTCTTCAGACTCCTAGATGATGTTTTGTGTTGGAGCCTTTCTTCAGATTCAGAAGGAGGGTTGTGACCTGAAACGTCACCTATCCATGTTCTCCAGAGATGCTGCCTGACCTGTTGAGTTTCTCCAGAATGTTGTCTTATTTTGTACATGTTTTCTGTTGTGAATTGGAAAACAAGGATATTTTGAATCTAATGTCAAGTAAACCATTGTTTTTTTGTTTAGAATACTCCCAATTCACAAAAAGACATTCAATCTAAGAAAATCTGTAAGCTTCCCCACCACTGATCAGTTGTAAATCAGACTGAAGGACTCATGACTTGTCATCCCCTCTTCATGTTAATGGAGAAATGTCCTTGGGAAATCTGTAAGATATTATTTTCTTACAATATGAAAATACTGGAAATACTCAGCAGGTCGGGCAGCATCTGTGGAAAGTGATGGAGGATTTTCTCCCTGAAACGCTAACTGACTCTTTCTCTTTTTTACAGATGCTACCTAATCTGAATAGGGTGCAGAGAAGATTTAAGAGGATATTGCCAGGATTCGAGGGCCTGAGCTACTCCTGAGGTATGGCTGAAATATAGGGCACTTTCCCATTACAAATATATCATTGTTACTTAAGTCTTATCATGTCAATTTTACACAGTGAGTGATGTGGATGTTATTAACAATGGATTGTAATGCATAAGCATTCCTTGTTGATGTTGTTCATTGGCTCAGAAGATAAATTCAAGCCCAACGATTGACATTCAACCACTGTAAATTCGATTGAATGCTGTTCTTAGATGATCTTACTGCCTTGAGGATTGAATTCCATGGCGATCGATAGTTCTCTGAAACTATGATATAATTATCTTACTGTCAGCTTCATTTTTATTTATTCTCGATGGGTATCAGAAAAATACACTTTTTTTTGTCATGCGAAATAGATCCCGTACCAACGGGATGACGATATCTGAATGTAGAAATCTTCTGATGTTGGAATAATAAAACTGGTAGATTGGGTCAGAGTGTTGTGAACAGTCGAGGGACATACCCATTGTGGACACACAGTGCTGGAGTAAGTCAGCGTCTCTGAGAACATGGTCGCGACCCTTCTTCACATCTCCATAGTACTGGGTATCTCTACAATGCTCCATGTTACAAACACTCAAGATCCTCAATGAGAAAGAAATTCACCTCATCTCAAAAACCAAATGGCGGTGGTGGGAGTGTGAGCGGGAGTGACACCTTGCTTTTAAACGATGATTGTCCCATAACTGGAGACATCTTCTCTGCCTTCAATTAAAATACGTTGGTTGTGAAGAATGGGATACTTCATTACAAGATGCACTCTTTCATCAGATACAACCAAGCCAGCCATAAGTGGGAATTCCAGTGAGACAGTGGATAAACATTCAGATACAACCAGGATTAGATACGACAACAGCTTGCATTTACAAAGCACTTCCAACACCGCAAAACATCCCAGCCACTTTGTGCTGCCAATCAAATATGATATAAAGCAGGAACCAATAACCAAACCCTGATCAGTAAAGGGATTATCTTAAAAGGAACAAGAAGAGATGGGATCGTAGATTTGGAGATACAGGAAGGTTTAGGTAGGTCCAGATCCTTGGACCTAGTCAGCTGAATGTAACACAGTGGATGGAAATTTACATGCAGGAGAACTGACTGAATTCAAGGATTTCAAAGCTTTCTTTTACACTCCCTTGAAAATTAAATGACCAGTACAGGGACGTGGATAGGGCAGGTTTAGAGGGATATGGGCCAAAAGCAGGCTGGTGGGACTAATGTAGATGGGGCATGTTGGGCAAGTTGGGCCAAAGGGCCTGTTTCCACGCTCTAAGACCCTCTGACTATGATTAATGGATAATGTATTTTTTGTTCATGCATCAGATAAACTCTAGACATGGGGCTGCATTTCATTCCCACGGACAGTCTAGAGTTGGAACAGATTACTGCATCTGTCAAGACCTCTTCGCAACTGTGCAGAAGAATTTGTTGTTATGCCTGGTACAGTTACTCATTTTGGAAGATTGCTAAGTAAGCACTCATGGAAATGTCTTAACATAAAGTTTCAGCCCGTCTAAGAGGGACATCACTTTTTCCAGAAGTGAGCATGAGCTACCTAAACCAGCATCAACATATGTGGTCGGGAAGGCCTACAGATTCTCTAGAGCTTTTGGACTTTGGAGATAGAGTGAGGAAATAGGCCCTTCGGCCCACCGAGTCCACGCCGACCAGCAATGGCCCAGTACACTAGGATTATCCTACATACTCGGGACAATTTGCAATTTTACAGAAATTCACACAAAGGGTGGTGGGTGTATGGAACAGGCTGCCAGATGAGGTAGTTGAGGATGGGACTATCCGAACGTTTAAGAAGCAGTTAAGACAGGTACATGGATTGGGCAGGTTTGGAGGGATATGAGCCAAGTGCAGGCAGGTGGGATTAGTGTAGATGGGACATGTTGGTCAGTGTGGGCAAGTTGGGCCGAAGGGCCTGTTTCCACACTGTATCTGTCCAACATGGCTCTAATTAACCAACAAAACCTGTACATCTTTGAAGTGTGGGAGGAAACCGAAGCACCCGGAGAAAACCCTCGTGGACACGGGGAGAACGTACAAACTCCGTACAGACAGTACCCATAGTCAGGATTGAACCTGGGCCTCTGGCGCGATAAGGCAGCAACTCAACCACTGCACCACCGTGCCACCCACACACTACTCCAAATGTGGCTTGACCGTCATCTTGTGGAGCTGCAAGACGGCATCCCAATGCCTGAGTTCAATACTCCGACCGATGAAGGTAAGTGTGCCAAACGCCGCCTTCACAGCCTGTCCACCTTTGTCACCACTTTTGTGGAACTGTTTTCCTGCACCCTCGTCTCTCTGTTCTACCACTTTCTCATTGCCTTTGGCTGCTTCTGTTTTCCACATATTCCTTTCATTGTTGTCGTGATTCTCCGATTAACTTTGTGCAGCTTTGGATTTCTGTCTCCATTTCATTCCTAATTTCCACGCTTCCCCCTGCCCCCTCCTCCCCCTCCTCTCCCATTCCCCTTCTCATGCTGTGATCTTTCTCAATGCGTCCCTTTATGAGTTTAATTTTTCCTTAATCCCCGTGTCCGGAGTTTAGACAAGAACATCTGACATGATTTCTTTTCAGATTTTTTAAATATTTTACACTGAACTCTCTCATCTGTCACCAAGGACTTCCCCCAGAGATTTGTACATGTTGAGGATATTCCTATGACAAATCTTAGACAGCAGATGTCCTATGTAATAGTCATTGTAGTGCAAGTAATCCTGATATTCCATATGCCATGTCTTCGCTCTCTGTTGGTCTGTCAGACAGTCATTCAAGGGATTCACAAATATGAGGCTTTGTCACCCTCATTGTTCAAAATTGTTATTTTTCTTTAGCTATATTTTCAATATGATCTCAAAATTGTGCCAAAACGTCACAATACCGATTGTTAACAGCAAACCCTTAAATAGGGTGGATGAAACATTTTAGCTTAGTTAGTGCGATCAAATCATTGAATATTTCCCCGCACTATATATCTCCTTCCAGTGCATCAATATTGATGCATCAATGGCATCAGGCCACTCTCGAGGCTATTGTGATAGTCACAGAGTTATACGGCAGAAAAACAGGCCCTTTGGCCCAACTTGTCCAAGTCCAATAGGTGCCTTCCTCAGCTAATCCTACTTACCTCCATTTGAGCTAAATCCTCTAGTCATAGAATCATACAGCGT
Organism: Malacoraja senta; assembly: GCA_038087875.1. Classification (NCBI taxonomy): domain Eukaryota; kingdom Metazoa; phylum Chordata; class Chondrichthyes; order Rajiformes; family Rajidae; genus Malacoraja; species Malacoraja senta. The sequence continues at coordinate 23,354,839 of CM075988.1, forward strand.
GGAAACAGACCCTTCGGCCCAACTTGCTCATGCCGACCAACATGTCCCTTCTGCAATAGTCCCACCTGCCTGCATTTGGCCCATATCCCTCTAAACC